>JAFBJU010000419.1:0-92856 GCA_016785305.1 Colistium nudipinnis
ACCGTGACCCCAAAACCGAAGTTTACACTGAACACTCCTAATTGTAATGGATAGAATGTCATTCGTCACCCCAATCCGTTTGAAATGAAACCACATTCCACAAACCTTTTTCTCATAATTTGTGTAATAATATGAAGTATTTTAGTAGTAAAGCCTGTGTTTGATTTCAGACCTCCTTCGGATGTTCTTTGACTGTCTGTATGACGAGGATGTCATCTCCGAGGACGCTTTCTACAAGTGGGAGACGAGCAAAGATCCCGCCGAGCAGGAAGGAAAAGGCGTGGCCCTCAAGTCTGTTACGGCCTTTTTCACCTGGCTGCGGGAGGCGGAGGAGGAGTCGGAAGATAATTGACAAGGGAGACACTCTGGGACATGACGTAGTAGAACTGCATCTTCACAGCAGAACAAACATTCAAAATGGGCGCGTGGGCAGGACGACATGTTTACGGCTGGAATTTTTTTCTGCGGTACGGTTCGGAAACATGCCGCCCTTTTGAGTTAGGATTCCAACGGCGGAAGCACTAAATACCTGTATTATACATAGAAAATATTTTTGTTTTAAAAAGAGACTTAAAAGATACATAGGTTCTGGATTCTTCAATGTATAATTTTTTTAGGGACTGCAAATACGAAAGTTTTACATTTGAAGATTGCACACATCAACAGAACAGAAATAAAGGTATGATTAATTATAATAAAATAATAATTGTCAAATGAACAGCCTTGGCTTGTTCTGCATACTTAGACAAACAAAACAGATACATTTAACTGAAATGAGCAAAATGAAAATGCAACAAATGCAATAAAAATGCAACTTTAAAAAGCAAATGGCAAAGTTCGCTGAACAACAGAGCAGGGCAGACAAAAAGAAGGTATTTAAAAATGCCAATTCTCATGATTTGTTTTCTTCAGGGTGTGAAAATACATAATACAAGCTCACCCAAAATAACTAGAAAAGAAAAAAAAATGTTCATACATCAGGTATAACAACAAAGATAACATTACATCTTGGGAATTAACCTGATAAAACATGTGTTTTAAGTGTGCTCTTCGTTTTATTTGATAGCAACTTCCTGAGGATGTTTTATTTTTGTTTTATTAGTCCACCATGCAGCAGTTTAATGATGACTTTTTTAAGGCTTTACCTTTTATTATATCCAAGTTAAACTGGTATTTTTTTTATTTCAAGGTTTTTCTTCACCGGAACGGCCCTATTAATGCACGGAGCATTGAGCATTCTGGGATGGTGTGCTGGTGTAAGTGATAACATGCCTTGATCATTGCTATTATCATGTGATATATAATGTGAGACCAAAGCATAATTGTCCTTCAACATTAAAGCATTATAGCAATGATCAAGGCATTTTTAGGACATCTAATGATGTCTTTGTATACTGCAACTGTCATTCTAACATTTCATTGTTGATTGTTTCTATCTTTGTATTATCATGTTATCTGATCAAGCAGCATCCCCCCTCAAAATGGAGAACAGGTACATTTGCAATACAGTTATATTCTGACCCATTCTGTCCCAAGTGCTATTTGGGAAAAACTATATGGGATATTGTAAATGCAGAGTCAGTTTGATGTGTTAAAAATACAATATTAGATTAAGCCACATGCATGAATTTCAAACAGACTTTCACCAGTGACCAGGAGGCTTAGTAATTTGAGTTAAGTAAATGCAGTGTGCATTTTAATATGCTGTCACAATTTGCTGAGCATGCTGAACGCTGGCTTAAAGCTTGCAGAAATAGAAGACAAAAATGCATTACCGTGTGACTGCTATTACTGTTACACAACTATTACACTACTATGAAGCCGAAAGTGTGAAAGATGTAAAGGCTCAAATGGGATAGCTTGAAGAAGGTGATCTGCATTATTGCTGCATCTCAATTCTGCTGTAATAAGTGTAGGAAGCTGGGACTAATATACATTTTACCTGCTTCATCCTCAGGTCAGAGGTCCTACGGGCAGCTTCAATGAAGGCTGTAGACAAAGGACAACTAGAGTGCATCACTGGGAATGGAGCCAAGGGGAGTTTTCGGGTAAAGCTTCATAACCGTGTTAAATTAACATTGGACATGTGCTCTAAAGGACAAAGTGGCACATACGTTTTATAATTCTGGGTTTGGAAATGAAGATCACTGTGGTGGACAGAGATGTTATAATGGTTATGTGTCAACATTTTTCCTCACAGCAGTCCCATTGCCATTCAAAGAATAAGAATGATTCAAAAAATACCTTATGATATACAATTTGTTTTCGCAGTCAGTAGTCACTAGTGTTTTGAATGGTCAGTTAAGTTTAGGAAGCACCCACAGTGAACAACTTTCCCTGTAAATCAACAAAAAAGTAGCATCGAACCATATGAGCCTTCTGCCGTATTCTTCCTGATTCATTCATGACTGTTGCTTTGTGTGTCTGAATTGAGGCCTTCAGCTGTTTTCCTCACTGAGGAGTTGGTGACACTGGTGGTTTTCATGCATCTCGGTAGTCTGGTTAACATCTTATCAGCTTAACCTTGACATGATTGTAATTAGTCTACCTGCCGATGTAGGGGAGGCCAAGGTGAGCCACTTACAGTCACATGTGACTGTGGACCTGACCCCAAAATATCCTGGTAAATTACAGGACGTGACTTATAATCCTCTCTCTCTGTCTGTCTTGACTCACCAGCATCGAATGTATCAGTATATCATTCGGGTGAAAGAAATCCTCATAGAGAGGAGGGCGTCTTCTCGGCTACGATTCATGTTAGAGGATGTTATAGACCTGAGACTGGTGAGTGTCTCGTTATATTTTTGCACAGCTTTACAGAGTCCGAATTCAAAATGATTTAAAGGTAACTCATGTTAACAATCATCAAAGTGAAGCTAACGCCCTCATTTACACCAAGAGTCAGGCGAAAACCCAAAACCTGAATCTAGGTCAAAGGGCCAACGTCAATGCAAGGCAAGTTTAAACAGGTCCTCTTATTAGGTAGTCATCTCACAGAGGATACGTTCCTTTTCCACCAGTTAGTTAGAACTGCAGAAACCTCATGGATGAGAGGTGACATATCTTCAAAAATAGTCAGTTGCCTACTCAGAATCGCTTGTGATATGTTGACAATGTATTTTCTTGGAGGTTAAGTTATCTCTCCCTCCTGTAGAACAGAGGCACATAAACTCATCAGGTCACTTTATTGGACATTTGACTGCCACCTGCACTTTCTTTACTGGTTCTTGCTTTTATTTTCTGTTTGATATGCACTTAGCCTATGACACTTATTAGTTATACACTAATCACTTTTCTATTACTATTTAATGTTAAATGTTTGTTTCTTTTTTTGCACCACAGACAATTCCTTCTAATGATTAATTACTTGGCAATAAAGGCAATTCTGAATCTGAGGTGTACATCTATACACTTGATGAGTGGGTTCTGATCCCATCACGTCTTTGACAGCATGTGAACAAGATTTTAAGCAGACTGTTAATGTCATGCTTGTTACCGCATGCATTCAGACCATGTCGGATAACAAGGTGACTGTACACAACAAGCATCTTCGGTGTTGTAACTGTGTGTGTTGAAACTACAGAGTATGACTGCGCCGTCTGAGAAATGAAGTCACTGTGGTTATCATTTTTCTCTCAGCACAACTGGGTGTCCAGAAGAGCGGACCAGGGCCCCAAAACCATCGAGCAGATCCACAAGGAGGGCAAAGATGGAGGAGCAGGAGGAGCAGAGAAAAGTGCAACAGCAGTTGCTCTCCAAAGACAGCAAGAGACGGCCAGGTCAGACCTGCGGTCTAAATCCTCTTTAAGGCTTGGAATCACATCGGCACAGCTAAAGTGACTCAGGAAGCCCTGAAAACATACAGGCAGACTTCCGGTTGGGTGGCCTATATCATTTCATCTTGTATGGCTGCATACCATAGACAGTCAAAAGTGTCACGGTGTTTAAACCTGCATTAACCTATTTGTGTCCTGATTTGTCTTCATAGATCCCAAAGAGCAGAGAGAGCAGCATGTACACAAAGAGGAGACCTGGAAAATGGTTCCTATACCTGAGAGCTGCAGGACCATAGCCCTGAGAAATCCTCCAAAGAACTCCAAGGTGAGACAAGCTGTCGATCTATTTCCTTTAAAAAGTCAGCGACCGACACTCAGTGCTCTGCACCTCCCCCTGGGAGAAGTCTACACTCAAACTGCCCTTTATTTGCCCACATCACTGCGTATGATTTATGAAAAATATGACATGAATATGCAGGTGGTTACTTATGTCCCATGGAAATCCTATGATATGATTTGTAAACTAAGATAAAGTCCATAACCAGGACACCTGGCACACACCTGTTCTCTACTAGAAACACATAGAAATCAGAAAATATAATCATTATGGTTTTAGTTTCATTTCAACAATGCCAGATACATGTTTACACAGAAACGAGATGAATCCTGGGGATGATCAAAACCAAACTTTTGACTTCACTGTTCCTGTTCCCGTCTGATCTACATTAGTGTGGTTTACATGTTTTGTAGTACAAAGGTCCTATCAGGTACTGCAGTGTAACGTTTTTTTGGGAGGGAATGTCACCTGCTGGATGCCTTCTGTCATGTTCTGGTGTTGGCAGAACAGAGAGAGCCCTCACAACACTAAACAATGATGTTATTTATGCTTCTATTTGACTTTTTGAAAACTCAAAAAATTGAAAATTCTTTCTTCGCTCATTAAGGAATCTGGATTTTTGTTCACATTTTCTCTTGCTGATATCTGTATTTTCTTGGTGTAGTTTTTTAATGGAAACACTAAAGCTTGCTCTTAAATGTTTCTCTACCTGAAGCCTCAAATGGATGAATACACCCGGTTAGGTCCCCTAGCCCACATCAGCTGGGTGATGGGCTGCAGTGGAGGAGTCCAAGGCCAGTGATTTGGGTGATATGATAACAGCAAGTGTAAACACCATTAGAAGAAGTAAGACCTGAACACAGAGCACCGCATTGATTAGACAAAACAACTATTGTCTATCACACAACATGAACATATCTTTCACCATTTGTCTACAAGGCCCATTCGTCAAACAAAATCACCAGGACTGACTCAGAGGTGGAGAATTTGGATCGAAATTCTCAGGTGATTAATCCTTGCCTAATTTCACAAAAATATTTTAACAGGGATCCATAAAAATAAAGGTTGTATTTCTTTACAGGCGAAGAGCGGAACAGAAGAAGAAGTAGTGAGCATTAAACACATGAGTTCTCAGCGCTGGTCTCATTCTGAAGAACTCATGTGTCTTCTATCTTTGTTCCACTAGTTTTAACTTCTCATTGAAATTCACCATGAAGGGTTTCTTTTCAGTTTTTGCAGGAGTTTTCTGTTGATGTTTGTTGGATACTAAGGTTTAGTCAGACCTGGATTTTAATCTTATTCTTAATTGTTTGTTAAAATTGGGCAATATCACGTTGGGTTTAACTTAAATGGGTTCTTTGTCCGCATGTACTTGCAGAACGGTCAGTGCCAAAATAATAAAGAAACACAAGAGCGTAAACAATAACCTAAAAGAACCAAAAAGATGTTAGTCGATAAACAGCTGTTCAATGACGTAAAGCTTTCCACTTTATTTTCTCTGTGTATTCCAGTGATAATGAAACAGAACGCCAATAATTTGAGTGGTCATGAAACGAAAATATATGAAATAGCCAGAAATTCTCTCTGAGAAGCAGCGTTTGTGCGTTGTGCTATATTGCATTGCTAGTGTGTTTGGATGGCAAACTCTGATCTGAATCTCTGACTCACTGGTTGTGGCCCTTCGCCGCGTCAAAAACATCTTCTTGCGGCCCTACATACCCGACATGGCTTCCACATTCTTCCTCCAGTCACTCACCTCCGCAGTCTTGTCCTGCAGCACACAGCACACACCAGAGCTAGTTTTTGAATACAAACGTATATACGTATATACGTATATATATATATATATATACTGTATACAGTATATTTACTGTACATATTTGCTGTGGGTAAGTATTGGGAGTGCTACTTCCTTAGCCTGCAGCCTCTGCCTTATTATTTGCGTTTCCCCTTTTTTTCCCCCCGTTTGATCCTCACCTTCTCCGTGTCCTCTTTCTTGACTGATTTGAGGTTGGCCCGGAGATCCAGAGAGACCTTGTGCTTTGAGCCCAGCAATGAGCGCAGATGGCGTCAGCTGAGACTCTCACCCTTCTGAGGCTGGGCCTCTTAAACTTCCCTCGCAGGTCCAGCACCTTGATGCTTAGGTCTTTGATCTGTGGGGAAGGTAGGGCGTAAAATGAATGGTTATCTGCAGTGTGCGGAGTGTGTGTGTGTGTGTGTGTGTGTGTCCATGCAGTCTCTCTGTAAAGCTGGGGTTTGTGTGCATTGCTGCTTCCATGTGTTCCCACCCGGGCTTTTTTTTGTTAATTTGTCTTTGTCACACGTAGTCCTGTTACCTCTCTGGTGCTGTGAAGCACTTTAGCTTCGATATCATAGCGCTCCTCGTCCACCGCGTCTATTTTGGAGTGCAGAGCCTCACAAAATGTCTACATAGAAAACATGGCGGTCAGATGTTACTTTGAGCCTGGGAAAACTCCTGAGCAAAAAATGCTCTTTGAAAAACAAAACCAAATAACATAGAGTTTTAGTTGCAAATATAAAAAAGTTGTAGCAATTCTACCCACAGCTCCTCTCGTGACATGCCGCCGGTCTGTAATGGAGAAGCTTTATCGTCCAAGTACTTGGCCTTTTGTTCCCCTTTTTCCACCATCTCCTGCTCCAGATTTTCCTTTGCTATGGCTACCATCTGAAACACCGCACCCGAAGGAAATTGAACGGCTCCGATATTGCTCTGAATACTGTCTGTGCGCACATGACCGAGGACTCACCTTCAGCATGAGCTTGCGAGAGGCTGAGATTTTAGATTTCTGCAAAAAAAAAGAGCCATTGGATTCCTTAGCCTGACATTTTGTTGGCCCAGGGATAATGTTGACGGTATTGCCTGTATTTATATATTTCTTTGTTAGACATGTCTGTTAACTCTGTTCTGCATGTAGAAAATACGCAAACGGCAGAATAGAAAGGACACATTAGCATTCAGTTATAGATAGAAAATAGGAATTTAACTTGTCATTGCATTTTATCTTTCGATCTCCTAATCATGTGTATCTATAGATACATGCCATTTAGTGTATGAAATTGATACTCTCATTTAGAAATGGAAAAAATAACTGACACAGGACACTTACGCTTTCTCAGGCATTTTGGCTATTTGAGTTCCACCCTGGAAAACAAAAATAAATCCTTTTGTCTCGGAGGTATTCGACAGTCGGGATAACATAGGTCTAAATCCCAGATAGGCCTTTACTGTGGTTTCCATTTTAACTCTGCTGTACATACATTCCACAACACAGTTTTTCTTTAAAACAATATTTTGACATGGATTGAAAATGGTGATAACTGATCAGTCTGTGTAATCTGTAATTTGTCCACAGAAAATGCTCACAAATGGCTCTGCAAACATTTGATGGTCAATTTATTGCTGCTGACTGATTCTTTGTAGACCTCGGATGATTTAGAAAATCTGTAAATCAATTAGTTGCATTCTGAAATGTAATATTGTTCAGATAAGTGTTTTTGTTTGATCCTAAACACCAGCGCTTATCTCAAGTCTAAACAAACTGATGAAATCAACCTCAATCTCTAAAGGAAACATTTTAGACATAAAACGTACCATCTCAAAGGGGAACACTTTAGTCCTATTGATGTAGTGCATGGTCTTACCTTTCTGTGGTGATGCTGTGAATGAAGTCGAATACAAACTGATGGGAAAAAAACAGTCCCACTTGCTTCCCTTTGTCCCTCCTCTCTTATCACAAGGAGACTTAAATAGAACCTCATCACACACAAACACACAAACGCACACGCGCCTTGAGAGCGAGTAGCCCCAGGAAAGCAGTGATTGGGATTGCTGTGTTGTGTTGCCAAATCGCCGCTATTTGCTTACTAATCAGAATGTGCGCCGGGAAAGGTTTCGAACATCATTATCGTTAACTGTTGACTTCCGATGTTGATCAGTTTTTCATCGTTTACATGGCTGAACTATTTAAAGCTTGAGGCAGGATCATCTCCACCATTTGTTCCTGCCAAGAGACTACCCTTGCGTGTCCAGAATGTGCAAGATAAGCCCTTTTTTGTTTTGTCTCCGAGTTGAAGCAAAACTCCAAGCAGCCAAAGCCAAAACAGTCTGTCTCATCGCTGCAGGTGATTTTCTGAGATTTTCTTTGGCTACTGAGAAGACAAAGAGTCTACAGGCCCCCCCTGGTCTGATTAGGATAATAGCTGCAGACAATGCTAAGCCGTGGTTTTAAGGCAGGAATGCAGTTTCCAGGGCACATTTGGCTCAGGACACCCGTCTAAACATAGACAAATCGCAGCAACATATGACCACTCTTTAATTGCGTTAGCATTTGTTTGGGCTTCTGAGAGAAACGTGAACACGTGCCCGGCGTGCATACTCATTTCACGGTCCATCAGTGCTTAAAATAATCGCCCAAATCATTTGAGTCTGGCTTGTGTTTCGTGTTGAAGATCTGTGTGTCATCAGTTTGTAGAGTTTGAAAGTCGGCCCAAAGAGGGAATGCTTCTTGATGACATACTGTATTTGTTTGTTTGATGTGGAGGTCACCAAAGCAGTTTTCCAATGAGTCAAAAGTTGGTCTATGTTGATTCTCGCCAAATCTCTCCTTTTATTTACAATTAAATCTTAATGTAAATGAAAAGTGCCAATTTCGGGGGACCAGAAGTGTCACAGGTTGTCTATGCCTCCCCCATACACACTATCAATTGTCTGTGAGCTGGAGCCATAACAGAGAGAAAGACCTAAGGAATTCCAAGGCTACTATGCAAAAAGCCACTCCATTTGTGGTATGGTTAACTTAAAAAAAAAAAAACTAAATGTGGTCTTAATAATGTGCAAAATGCATTGGCACACTTGTCAAAACCATTAATTTAATCAACTGTGCCCTATTCAGTCGGTTCACATTTGTCTCACGGAATTTTTTTTTTAATGCTCATTAAAAGTGTTTACAAAAAAAGAACATTTAAGGTTTTCATAGTGACCTATTTAGCCATTTTGTTGAACACAATAGTTGCTGTTGCAACCACAACTACAGTATATCAGTTGTGTAGCCTTTGCTTTACATGTGAGTTGGACCTTTTCTATGATATTTGCTCTTTACACTTTATATACCTCAGTCATTTTCTTTTTTGATGAGTAGAGTGGATTTTTGAAATGTGCAGAACTGTTTTTTTTGCATGTTGCTTTTTTCACCCTGAGTCAGGGCTTAAAACTGCCTGTTACTGCTTTGATTTGTGACACCGAGATCCAGGCTGTTGGCTCATGGCAGCTGATTATAATTCCACAGTATGCATGGCAGCAGGATTAACGAAATGCTCTGAGTGTTTGCTGGACTGTCACTAGGACACCGAGCTCTAGCGTTTACGCACATATGCCAGGGGATTGGACAGTTTGCAGCGCAGTACTTCTTACATTCAATGTTAGATTGTTCAAATCTGTGTTAAAAATAGCTAATCCAGTTTTATCATGCGGCCTTAGGCTTCATATTTTTGGGTGTTCTCATTGACACAGCTGTGCACTGATTCATTCTCAATACTTCACCTTAGTAATCTCATATTTCATCTAATAATTAATCTGACAAATTTGAATCTCAAAATATTTCAAGTTTGCGTATATTTTTTGCGTATATATTTTGTCATCCTACTTCAACGCGACTATGATCGAGTTTGCACCCCTGTGTCTAACTTTTGTATCCAGATCAGTCATAGTAATTTGGGAAGGATACATATCCGCAATCTAAATTACACTGCAAGTACTTGATAACACCTGCCTGTAGATCTTTGTATTGGCCTGATTGTCTCGTTGTAACTTCTCAATTCTTAAAGATTGATTCAAACTGTATATGTTGGAATGTTGTGGGCACTCACAATCTTTAATAATTAATAATTTCACTTTATTTAAAACTAAAATCAGGCCTCATTGCCCTCTGGTGGATAAGGAAGGATTTACTGTGATCTCTATTATATTTTCCTTTGAACAGGGCATTAAATTTTAACTTTATTCCGCCTTTAGGTTTTCTATAAAGTCATACATTAAATATATTTTAATATTGATATAACAATTTGGCAATTGAAATTATTTTTTCAACCAATATAGCCAATAAGCTTAATGGTTCACAACTACTGTGCTGCTAAAGCGACAACAGCAATCAAACATAATCAAAATGTTATTTAATCTTTTCACAATGTAACCATATTATAACTAATCTAACTAACAAAAATTAAAAAAATGTAATCTGACCTGATATCGTTTTGGTGACCTGATTATATAATCCCTTTACACTAAACCCATTACTACCCGACCCTAGTAATTCTTCTGAATACTCATCTCATGGATTTCTTGTGAAAATTACTTTCTCTGGCTTTTGCCACTGATGTGACTAACACATGTTGTGGTCAGTGTCACAGCAAACAGCTTCCGCTACCACTCCAGCTGCCTGGCACGCAGTGTGGGTCAGTGTGCCAACTCCTGGGCTCAGGCGGAGACAGGGCCAAGCACTGTGACCCCTTTGTTTGACCCTGCAGCTGGCATTTGGCTCTGTGTGATGATAACAAATGCACCCAAGGCCACTTTTCATTGTTTTTATTAGCTGATAGTTTTTTGTGTGTCACAGCAACAATGTCATTTTTTTTAGACAGTATTTACACCGTTTGATGTATAAGGCAGTAAGGCTGGCTGCGAGTGACGCATGAAATAAGGCTATTGTGTTCCCAGTCAGCTGAGCTTGAAGATGAACAGTCAGTTTCCCTTTTTTTTTTTTTTTTTTTACAAAATGATACACTCAGTGTTAATGCAACGTACAGTAAGGTGCAGGTGATGATGCAGAAGTAAGACGTGTGTTGTGTGCTCTGTTGTTCCTTGTTGCCTGTAGCTGGAGTGAAAGGGCAGAGTAAAATAAGACTGAAGGATCCTGGGAGGCATGATATCTGAGCACACCACATGTTGGCACCTCGGGCTTCACTGGGAATGAGCCAAAGCTCCTGCGCCCTGACCGAAGCCAAACCCCTTGGGACCAAAGTTCTTTGCGTAGCAACCTGTGAATGAAAATTGGAGTGAATGAGTCTCACCGTGGATAATGACACCGTTTTTGAAAAATATCTCACGTTTGGCTGTTCCAATTCTATTTTCTTCGTGGGTAAACCTCAATTTGCGTATTACCAGTAACAAAAGAATAGTTTTTTTTGTTTGCCAGTTGGTTTATTAAATCTAGGCCGCAGTCAAACATCAATTTTTAATGTAGGAGATCATTTTTTGTTTACTTGGTGCCTAGATCTACTTTATGTTGTTCAAATGCAAATGAAAATTATCAGATTGGTGATACTTATCCTATAACTAACTCTATGTCATATATCTATACTAAATGGCGTGAGAGGGGTCTTGTGACCTTTTGGGACCCCTGTAATTGAGTGAAACACACTCTACAACACTGCTCTACAACATGAGGTTTGACTCATGTAGAGAGATCTAAAATCATTATACAAGTAATTACAGGAACACATGGAACACTAAAAAGGATTTCATAACTCTGCAAATCATTTATCACATTTTACTCGTTTGCAAGTGTTTTATGAGGAAGCTGTTGAACTATGTGTCTACTCTTTAATTACATGGTTTGTTCCTCTAATGTAAAAATAGTTTGGATATTTTTGCAGACAAATAATGACTGTTTTCAGAAATATGCTTTTCCTCATCCAAGCTAATTGCATCATCCACTAATGAGTTTAGTGCGAGTTGGCCCGCACAGACCTTTACAGTAGATCTCCCCATCTCGATCGGCGAGGGTTGTGGACTCCAGTCCTTTGCCACACTTGGCGCAGCGAAAACATCCCTTATGCCAGGACTGGGCAGACAAGCAAAGAGTTAGATTCCTTCCCAAAACGATACAAATCCACCCGCCATTATTCCCGCATTCATCTGCTCTCTCTTACGTTGCCTCCCCCGACGACCTTCTCTGCTGCGTACACCGTTCTGCCACATCGGGGACACACGTCCGAGCCCCCTGCTTTCTGGGCAAACTTGGAGGTGTTGGGGTTATTTGTGGGCTGATGAGGAGCTTGTCTGTGCGCGCACAAATCACATCAGTGAAAGCCGAAAATCGGAATATACACTGTACATATCATCTCATGATTCAAATTAAAAGGGAGGGGTGATGTTTTCCTCACACTTCAGGCTTGATGCCAAGGCCCTCCCCGGTGTCCATACTCAGAGTGCCGGCTCCACCTCCGAAGCCGTAGCCTTTAGGCCCATATTTCTTGCCATAGCAGGACTTGCAGTAGATCTCATCCACGTGGACAGCCACGGTCGTGCTGTCCAAGTTCTTCTTACAGACCACTTACGACACAGAGAAGGGAGAGAGAGCGCAATTCATGCGTATAAAGGATTATCCCTTTTCCTCGAGTCTGCACATATCTAGAGTGTGGCAACGAAAACAAACTCTCTCTGAGGCTATCCTTGACATTTGCTCACCACAAGCTATGCGTGCCATTTTTGGAGGAGGAAAAAGGGCATAGCCACTACTCGCTGAGCTGGCTCCGATAAATGCTTTCCTGTGGTGGAGGGGGAGGTCTGTCTACCTTCCTCTGCCATATAAGGGAAACCAAGCCTATTGTCACATGTTTTCAGTCGATCCAAATAAGGACTAGGACGTGTGGGTGAAAAACATGCAGGATCCTCACTTTCCTATCCGGATGCCAAATACTTTGCATTCCTTCCTGGCACTTCTTGTGATTTGAGAGTTGTTAAAGTTACAGTGGGGCGAAGAAAAGAAACAAAGAAACAAACAGATAAACGGACAGCCCAAGTACTTACTGCAAAGGAAGCAGGACTTATGCCAGCTCTTCCCCTCGCACTGCACTTCCTCAGCGAAGTAGACCGTTTTCTGGCAGCAGCCGCACTTGTTTCCTCCTCCCAAAGGCATTCTGCGAGGATTGTGTACATTTCTCGGTCAGTGTATACCTAACGTTGAAGTGTTTTGCTCGGCAGGCGCAGGCCATCTGCCGCACCTGAGGCTGGACGCAACAATAACTATAAAAGGACAAGCGCAGGTTTGCTGGGATCAGGCTGCAGACTGATCATACCTGATTGTAAAATGCAAAGTATCTGCGAGCAGGGCTAACTTCTCAAATGACCTCAGACTACATTGCTTCCATGAATTTCCGTTTTGTTTTGGTTTGAGATTACGTCAGCCAGTGCCTGACAGCTACATAGAAAAACTATCATTTACCCCATCACTTTGGATAAACAGGAACATTCCCTGCATTTGAATTTGCCATCACACATGTTCACAGGCTTGACCTCAGACACACCGGCTTTACCGGAGTATGAATATAATGGCCCTGTGCTAAATTAAACGATTTGAGTCTTGTTCTTTCAGGACTGAGTAAGCCCCCTAAAATGTTGTTCCTTAGGGTATAAAACAATAGCAACACACTTGTACAAGTTCAACTTCCTGCCACTTTATTGCATTTATTAACCAGCATCAAGTTGTTTCTGTCAAAACCAGATCTTTTAAATTATCCAGCAAAACAAGTTAGTTATAGACTACTAAGACTACCACTAAGTGCTGACAGTTTTTTTTTTGCCATGTTTATCTGTACCCTCACAAGTATACCTTTTGAACTCGACTCTTACCTGAATCTGAAGCTGAAGGTTGAACCTTTTTCTGAGGAGTGGGTTGAGGAGAGGCACTTGTCTGATGGAGCGAAGTCAGGGAGTCTGAGTGGACACAGCGCAGAGCGGAGGGAGGAGTCAGGTCCCAGAGAGGGAGTGAGGCACAGGGAGGAAAAAAGGGAGAGAAAGCCAGTAAGAGGAGTTTCTGGTGGACTGAGAGGGGACGCCTGCATTGTTGAGGTTTTCAGGACATGGCATGTTAACAAAACGAAAGGAGCTTTCTCTGAATTGCAGAGCATCAGTTGAGCCATGGTATTAAAGAGTCTTTTTCCCGCTTCAGTTTCAAATCTGAAAACTCCGATTGTGCTTTGCCTCAATCAATTTATGAGTTGAATAGAATTTAATATAAAGTGAGTTTAAATATATGTCCGTCTTTAAAAGCTCACTCACTGCAGCAGTTCCTGAATTGTTGGAGGAACTATGAAGAATGAAATGACAACTGCTCCTTCGCCGTTTACCAAATATGGATGTAAAAAAACAAAAACATCTGAAATGTGACACTTGAACCACATGGTTTGATTCCACGAACTTGGGAGCTGGAATGAAAGCAACTCCATGTTTGGCTTAGCATGAAGCCAAACTGCTGACAGTGACAGTATTTGCATTGTGATATCCGCCTTCATGTCATTTTCTGATATTAGTTCCTGCTCTTTGGTTCTTTTCTAGTGGTCCATTATGTATGTCCCTCTGGCCATACGGACCAGGCGTTTGACTCTGACCCTGTTCGTTTGATCACCACCTTGTGGTGTTGTGTGTTGGGCACAGTTGTCTGCGGCACAGGGGCCTGTCATTTGTCATCATTTATGCCATGTCAAGTTATGCTGAGTTCTTGTCATGTCATGTCATTTATGCAATATTAGGTTATGCTTTGTGTGTTTTCACTCATGTCTGGTCTCATAAATCACTTCCTGGTGTGCTGTTTCCGTGCCTTTCCCTTTATTTTCTGCCTTTGTGTGTTTTCCCGCCTTGATTGTTTCCACCTGTTCCCACTTATTTCATGCTTAAATAGTCCTTGTCTTCCCTTGTCCTGGGCCAGTTCGTCTTGGCCCGTGTGCAAAGCAACCGGCCATTTTGTCAAGCTCTTGAACCAGCCTTTTTGGACATCCAGGGAATGGATATAGTACCTGGGTGTTCACCTGAACAACAAACTGAACTGGACTGATCATGTCTCTGCCCTGTACAAGAAGACCCACGGCAGACGTTATCCACTGAGGACACTGATGTCCTTTGGCGCACAGGGGGCACTCCTTCTATCACCCTGTGCTGGCATATCTTAACACAGGGACATTGTGTGTAACATGGAGCCGAGTTGAATGTCTATAAATCTGTCCAATAAGAGGTTCGAACTCTGTGGTTGCAGCCTTACAAGGTATGTGGTATTTCTTGCATGGTGAGACATCGGTCCAGATGCTTTCTGGGTAGGTTAAGGTCAGCTCAATCAGAAATGGGCTTGTTTACTTAGTGCATTTTTTTTGCGTGTGACCTAAACGTGTCAGACTGCTGTAACACAGAAGTCAGCATTTGATACCATAATGCACTTTGTTATTTCAATTATATTTTTTCGTCTGATAAAAAAATTGTTATAATACATCTTAAGCTGGGAAATGTTTGCATGAACACCTGGACTCGTAACTCGCACAAATTATTGTGCTGTAGCATCCTGGTAAAAAATATTACAAATACAAATGACACATAGAAAAAACTAGGGCACATACACACAAAAAAGTAAAATGACATACACTAGACCATACAACAGCAACAACAACACAATAGTGCAATTAATCAGCTAGATAGTCCATTTTAGACCAGACATTTAAATGTTTTATTTATACCATTGCAACTGGCCCTTTTTTTGTACAAAACACAATATAAACAACTGCTCATTCTTGTTCGACCACAACTACTCTGGGGCACTGTTGGCATTTTACTGTTGATCTTGTGCCCTTTGGCATTCGACAATTGTGCAGGTACAGCATCCCTTGTCTTTCACGCTTTATTAGAGCACATCACACCTGTGACCTTTCCCATATGCTCGATGGATGATGACTGGTCAGTGTAACTGTAACCATCATCCTGTTTTTCATATTAAGGCGCTGTGCCTCGTGTGTTGTGGAGCATTTATGTCTTAATGTGGACGGTGGTGCTTCCGGCGTGGCTCAGATATTTCCCTCCCAGACAGGATGATCAGGAAAGTTGAAACTGATAGGGCGACTGTAGTCGATACAAGGCGGGAAGTCAACGCCAGCACAGGGTGATGTTTCTCTGTCTGCCTTCCTCCCTCTCTCGGAGCCCTCTGGGCTCTTCACCATCATAGGAAGAGACAATGATGAACTCAAGAAGCCTATTTATAGCCCACCACTGGCCAACAGTAGCCCTCTGTTTCTGCTCTGTGGCCATCTGCCTTGACTAGTTGTGTAGTATGTGTACATACGATTATGCTCATGGCATCGAGGGAGAAGGGAGCGAGAGGAAGAGAGGAGCAGAGTGACAGAGACTCCATGGATTTAATCCAGAGGAAGAGGAGAGGATAAGAGACAAAGCCAGATAAGAGGCAGGGACGAGGCTGGGCTGCGGTCCATCCATCCATTTACGGAGGAGTTGTGGTGGCGATGGCTCACTGGACACTCATGCAGGAATTCCGCTCAATCTCTCTTTTTTTTTTTTTTGCCTATGACCTGACTCGAGGCCTGGACTCCTCCCGTGGTGAGGGTCCCTTCGGCAGCGCTTTCTCCTGACGCCTTTGCATAGTTGTCAGGTGAGGAAGAAGAGCTGAAAGAGGTGAGAATGTGTTGGCATTGCAACTAGCTGAGTGCTTTTGTGTATTTGACTTTGTGCATGGCAATGTCACATCCTCTGTGGTTCGCTTCATGCAATTTCAGCAAGAAAAATAACCTCATGCAACCTCATTTTGCAGTTTCCAAATGTGTATACCTTTTTTTTCTACTTTACCGGGGAGCTGGAACAATCTCGCCATTAACTATTAATGACTTGGTCGCTATTTCAGTAACTGCTTAATCATTTAAGTTGTTTTCTTTAGCAAAATATGCAAAAGGTTGAGAGGGTTCATGCTTTAGGAAAATAAATACTGGTTTGTGCTTTTGATCACATATATTGATCATCTACATTATATTTAGGTTTTAGTCTCATGGTCACACAAAACAGGACATTTTAACATGGCGGCTTCAGGCATGTGAAACTGTGATGATGCTTTTTCTGGACCAAATTAGACCGCTAAATAGCAGCTAATTGATATAAATGCTTTTTGTTGTTGTTGCTTGTTGTCGCAACCCTGCTGATTCAGAGATGAAATTATTCTATATATGTCTTGTTTGTTCAAACAAAACTAAGACTTAATTTAATGAAATGCCCATTAATTGAACGTCATTAATCAAGTGACCTATCCCTCTAAAATTAACTTTTTTAGCAATGGAAGTCTTATTCTGTCCCCAGTCCTTTCCAAGCATCAAAAGCCAACTGCTCCAACACAAGACACACTCTGAATATACTATTCCATAATCCATGCCATTGGTTATGGATCTGAGTATGCAACATTACCCCAATTTATTCATCAAATATAATGAGGTAGATTTAACTGGGTAAATGGAACAATTGGGTGTAGCAGCAGAGGGGGTTTGGCAGGACGTCTGAACTGGGTGAACCTCACTGTCTGATTCCACATGGAGCAGTTAGACCGAGCTTAATGTGCTTCCCGCCGACTCCGGCTGTGAGCGGCACGCGCTGTGGCCATGAGGAGAGCCGAGGAGGAGATGCAGTTTCATAAATTAGTCAGCAGAGGTCAGAGACAGGCAGAGATTTCATGCGAGACACACCCTTATTATGCTGTCCATTGGTGTGTGTGTTTCTTGCTGTGAGCGGCCACACTGATGCAAAAGGGGACAAGGTTTACTAACTGAAGCAGAACGTGCAGGCACCAGAATGTAAATTTAATAAGGTGTGGGAATAGGGTGAGGGATGAAGGTCTTTACTATCAGTTCATTTGACTCAAGCTGTCTGCAGTTGCCTGTGAATCCACTGATTCTTTATCTTTGTACCTAAAATGAAGCTGTGATTATGTTCCGATTGTGTGAAGGGGTTTAATGATGGAGACATATCTGTGTCTCAAGGTCGCAGGTGCACGGTGCCTCTCTCTCTCTCTCTCTCTGTATATGCAGATGAATTACACATTTTTGGAATAATTCAAAGTCCAGCCACTGCACGACTTTGACTGTAATTCTCGCTTATCTCCTCTATGTGTGACACAAAGCTGAGGATGCACGGCTCTAATTTCCAAACTGCCTCAGTCTTTAATCTCTTCTTCTGAACCGCACTCATTGTCCTGCAGAGAGCGTTGACTTCAAGAAGAAGGCGCAATTTGCTGAAATGTGCATGAAGGGACATATTACGCAACCCATCATCACACCACCCGTTGCCCTTGCATCTTCACACCCAGCATATGCGTGTTGCTTTATTTCCTCTTGGCGTGTGCTAAATTTGGGCCCGATCTGCCACATGTTCTTGGCCCTGCACACATCCTGCTCTGTCAGATGGTTGTCTTTGACATCCAGCGATGGTTGGCCCCCCACATCAGAAATATGGGGTCGTCACAGTATGCAATCCCCCAACCACAAAGATTATATGAGGAACGTGTGCGTGTGTGTGTGTGTGTGTGTGTGGGTGTGTGTGTGTGTGTGCGCGTGTGTGTGAGAGCCCATGCTGTCCCCATATCACTGCTCCTGGGTTTCTATTTCTCTGCGCTGACACCTCTGAGTCGTCTTCCTCTGGCCCAGATTTCCCACTGAGGACCGAGCCGAGGCAGCCGACGTCAAACGCGCAGTGACAATTCAAATCAGTCCACTTCGCCGAGTCTCTCCGTGACTCTGGACCAATTCGAGCGCCGGGCGGAAAAAAGACATGCATACGCATCCTGCTAAGCTGGACTGTGACAGATAAAGAGAGACAGGAGGGATGCAGTGTACGAGTCCTTCATCAGGTCTAGGGGCCAGTTATAGCTTAGCACTTATGTGCAGAGAGACCCGGACTGGAATGGTCCATTTACAAGAGAGCCAAGTAGTCTGATCCACAGGCTCGAACTGCAGCAGAAGGATCTGTCTAGAGTATTGTTATGCAAGCGGGCAGGCAGCAGCTCCTCTTTGAAGCAGGCGTTGGTCGGAGGAAGGGATGCTCCGGTCCTGTGTGCCGTTTGAGCTGGAGGCTGATGCTCGCTGTCCTTCGTTAGGGTTGGCATGTCAGACTAGCAGGAGAGCACGAGTTAGGTCACGGGAGAGATGGACTGATGACACAGAGCTCATCGCTTCATCAGCCTGGCTCCGTCTTTCAGCCTTAGCTCAGGTAAGTTCGAGTCGCTTACTAAATCCTGTTTCAATGAGAATCTATCCGTCTGAGACTGCAGTTTGTTTGTTACTCGACTGGCTTTAAATCATTTTATCGATCTAAACTTTCCATTCCCCGCCAAGTGACCTTGTTTTTTTTTCGATAAACAACTGTACCACTACAAGTGTAGTGTTTGTTCAGCATGTGAGCCGCAGGCATGCACACTTTTGCACGAAAACAGTGTCTTGTGAGGCACTGAGACATTTCTATCACGTGACGGACCGCAGGCTGCGAGAAAAGGCCCCCGAAAGGCAGCAGTGTTCTGCAGAATTATTCCTGCTAAGTGCTTGTGGTCCCACGCTGGACTTTCATTGTTATACTGACTGGGACGTGGAGTCATGTCCACACTGATTGTCAGGGATACGCTGCTGACTCATACCGGTGTGTGCTACAGGCTACCGCTGCATCAGGCTCACACTCCTCACACTCCCACTGCTCATTTACACTTGGTGTTTTATGTCCTCTTCAAAGACTGAATCAACACGGGCTGTTCTTTCAGCGCTGGAGGCCATGAATTCCTCTGATATATGAAAATTCACAGATGTTTGTTTTAAAGAAACACTGAGATATACACAATGAAGCGCCGCACAATGTCTGTGTTTATCATAATTGTGTGTCTGTGTGTGTGTGTGTGTGGTTGGGGGGGGCATATGAAATGTTTTAATCTTAAGGTCCAGCATTCGTTCATTGGATTCTAATAAATGCAATGTCAGTGGTACACATTTACAGGGTTTCTTTAATTTCAGCACAAATGTTAACAAATGTATATAAAATGATGATGTGCTATATGTTGACATAGCTTTCAGCTGAATTAACCAAAATCCAGTTTATATCCAAGCACTGCATACATGGAAGTTTTGACCTGATGATGGCACTAGAAGACATTGATCACCAAAGTCATCATCTGTGAAGCGTGCACGCGTGCCTGCAAATCCATGGAATAGATTCATTTCATTTCACAGGATTAATGATTAAAGGAGTGCAGAAGTCTGCCGAGGTGTTCACTCGACTCAGTGCTTCGCTCCTTACACATTCTGGTGTGCACCAAAACGTACTGAAGTGCCATTCCCAATCCTAACGTGCACTAAGACCACAGACCATAAAGTAGTTCACTTACATAGGGAGTCCACGCATGGCGCTGAGAATACCACTAATGGTGGGTGACGTCACTGCCAATAAACAGATCTATGATATCTTTTTAAATTTACCAATTTCAGTGCCACTCTGGATTATAGTATAACAATGTCGAAACAGTGTCACATGGTGAGAAAACATCTTTCAAAGCGGTAAAAAAAAAAAACGCTTCTGAGGACATATAATGTCTCCACCCAGCAGCCGATGTATTTGTTGCATCTGCACATAAAAACCATGAATGGTTTGAAATTGTACATACACATTAAAGTAATTACTATAATTATTTTATTGAAGTGCATATACATGCATCGAGATGCCACGAAAGGATGTTCCAAATACTGCAGGGCCTTGTGTTTAAAGAGAGATGTTTGTTCTGCTCAAAAATGCCACGTCTCAGTGTGTCCTGAATCCAGCTATGTGTGTGTGTGTGTGTGTGTGTGTGTGTCTCTGCATGTGACTGTGTGTGTGGTTTGTCTGTTTTGGAAAGTCTAGTCCACGAGCCGAGGCATGTTCCATTTTGGCTAACCCAAAACGACACGTGTGCATTTGGAAAAAGCTGATACATAGTTGATGTATTCCATATAAAGCTGTCCTGTAATATTGAGTGTTCAGAATCAAACTTTGACAGAGATGAGATGCAAGATGAGACATGCGGTGAGAAGAAATCCTCCCGCACTGTGTGAGTGTGCTGTGGGTCTGACTTCATCATGGATGCAGAGTCTGTGATTGCTTCCAGATACGAGGATGTCAAACATGAAGGGCTTTGGGGGTCTTGTGGTCTGTTTGCTTTTGCTCGCAGTGTAGGTTAAACTAAAAATACATGCAATAATTTGACTCAAAGACAGACACCTAATGAAGTGCAGTTTTTCAGGCGTCAGGCTTCTGGTCATAATTCATGTCACTGTGAACATCCTGTCAGTTGCTGAGTGACATGTCGCCCTGGAGAACTGACATTTCAGACCAGCCCAGTCCTCGGTGAGGAATTGAACCAGATATTGGTGGAAAAAACACTTTTTTTTTTGCTTTACAAAATATAGATTATTTTGTGGCAAAAAAAACATATTTTGTAGATGCAGCATTGTGTAGAGGTTAGTATGGCAGCCACAGTGGAAGTCTTCTGCTGCTGGGTATGTGGCAGTAACAGCCTCGCCAGTTTCCAGGACATGAAACACACAGACTGCAATGATGACAGGCTACACGAAAGCCGCACCGCCAAAGCATGAATCGGACAGTAGCTCATTTCTGTTGCGTTTGATGTGAGAATATTTTTGGTTTCCAATGTGAAAGTCCAGTTAGTTTACAGGTGTAGTTGTTTTGTAGTTTAGACCATGATACCAACCACTAACAACATTTTACTCCCTGTGGTAGTGGTTATGTATCTGGGTTGAGTATGTTGGTGTTGCATCGAATTATATCGCACTTTATTTTGAAATGCCAGCCTGTTCACTCAAAATCCTGAAGGCAGGGAATGAAAGGATTGGATGAAAGTTTATTTGAAAATAAAGCAGGCGATTCTCAAGTTAGATTTAAAAGTGTGTAGGAGTCTAACACTTAAAGTGTTTTATCTAGGCAGTTAAAGTTAACATCTTTATTAATCCCTCTGACATTGCAGGAACGGAAAACATATTTCATTAATTGAAGTTATTATAGCATTTTTTTTTCAGTCTACATATAAACATGGTCAGATTTGGACAGAGCCGTGGATGACAGCTCGTCAGGGAGCTTGCATTGACGTTTCTTCACCTTAAAGAAATGCTGACATAATGTGACTGCACAAGAGTTCACGTGTTTCCTAAAATGGACAAGGAAAAATCGGCTGAGTGTGTGTCTGGGTAACACTGACAGATGGAAAGGTTCAACATTTTCAGGTTGCAATTTGGATTGGGCACTGTTAGACCAAGCTCAGTGGTGCCAGCGGGTGAGCCATATGTAGCCATATGTGCACAGGTTTTCACTCCAACCGTTTAAGCTGTGTCTGCCGATTAGTCCGTCCCCTCAAGGTGTGCACTTCGATGTGATTAAAAACCTGCATGGCACACAGATGCTGATCTCTTCCGATGTTCCATTTTTAGTCCTAAGTCCAAGGCCGTAAAGCTGTTTACATTTACAGGAAAGGAAGCAATCAATTAATCTTGTTTATCTCATCTTTAATCTTTGTTTTAATTGTTGCTGTTCACGGAAAACACAAAACTTTGTTTACAATTCCTCATGGGTTGCTAGTTTCCTGCTAAATATTGAGGATGAACACTGCTTTACAATTTTTAAGGCCTGTTTGTGGCAGTTTCATACCTGCTCACCAAAGTTGAAAAGCATGAGGAGAAATGTTCTTGGCGCAGGGTGGGAATGAATGGATGAATATTCTCCCTGATGCAAGTCCGTGAGTCTTTTTTACGCTTTTATTTTAAGGTAGAAATTGCGTAATGTTGATTAAAAATACATGGATCTTGGGTCTGTGTGGAGCAACATACCCTGGGCACATTTTATATTCACACCACAATATAAAACTGCAGCCAGCAATTTGTGTCCTTTTATGATCAATACTCCCGAACATATATGCTTGACACAACTTACAGAATCTGTGAATGTACATTTAATTATAAATCACACACTTTGCCTTAATAAATGAGTTAATAAAACAGAGCATCATAATTAGTTTGACCTTCTACTACCTTCAACCTTACTTGTTGCGTAAGAACAAAGAGCAGAAAGATAAGCACAAACACAATGGATGAACACAATTATTTGTGCCATTTAATGTGTCATCGCAGTCGTTTGGAGGCTTGTCAAGTGTGTTTCCCCTGGACTTTTGTTCTCCTACCTGTTCTAATGGCCCCGCTCCATATAAAGACTGATGGTCCGCCACAGACAACTGCCCACACAGTGTGCCGTGTGCCTTCCTATTCCAACACGAGCTTCAGTTCACGTCAGAGAACTGTGTCCGTTGCATAAGAGCAGCAGAACCACAGCGGCAGGTTGTTTTCTGTGTACATATGGGAGTTTGGGTTAAAGGAAATTATTTATGTCAGAGCAGGGATGTAACTTGGGACATCATATGCGAAACAGCCTCAATGACTCTGTTTGGCTGTTGGCCTGCAATCATTGCAAGTCAATGTGGCTCAGTTTATTTGCACTGTGAACAGACAGTAATGAGCAAAATGCTTGCCCTTGATAGGATTATTTTTGTTCGAAAGAAGCAATCCAGCACCAGGGTTATGTTTGTTTATTGAAAATGTGGTCACTGCATGATTGGAAATATTAAGTGTATTGTAGTGTTGAAGCTATAAACAGAATGTGCCTCAAACCTGTGGCCCCCTGTGTGCTTATTTTATGGGCTGTGGTTGTAAAACCCACACCTGGTTCATTGCACTCCACTTTGTCTCTTGTGATCAGAGGTCTTGACATTTTATACGGAATTTTAAAAGCATGTGGCATCATCACTTGATGTACCGCATACCGAATTTCACAATAAGGCAGTTGCTTTTTTAAATATTCTTTTGAAACAATGTTCACAGCATTACTCACCATGTTTAATTACTTAAAGTGACTTATCAGGGATAAACCCATGTAAATCCCCTTGTAGATTAACTCATATTTCAGTAAATGCCCACTCCAATTTTGATTGCTACAAACAGTACAGTAGGCTAAACAAAGGTAATGTCAGTATTTAATTGTTTCATGATAACTTCACTTATTGTTGTTCATTAGAAATGTATTGTTAGACACACACACACACAGGAGTGCTGCTGCTGCAGAGTGATGTAATGTTCTTTGCCCGGCATTTGATGTATTAGGCTTGACTTTTAACGACACGAGAGACTTTGCAAGAATAATGTTCCATCTTGCGCCAGGAAACACACCTTTAAATTATGCTGTTGCTCAAACATCAGAGAGGTTGCAGCTCTCAGTGCTCTTACGGCCCGAAAAAAAACAAAAACAACCGCTATCCATGTTCATGTGTCTAGAAAACACAAGGATGCAGCTCCGTTTGTGCGAGACTCATTGACTTTGTTTTGGCAATCTGCTGTCAGAATAAAAACAATGCAGTAATCAGATTCCAAAAACAAAAAAAGGAGAAGGGGAAACTCAATACTGCATAAAGTGTAATTATCCCTGTAAACAGTTGTGATTACGAAACAAGATATAGAAAAAAAAAAGCTTCTTTCTATATATTGTGATATATCCTGACATGGATCAATGCTCTCATCCCGACTGTATATAATGATACACTTTACACAAACACTTTTAAGTTTCATATATCCACATTCTAATTTTGTAGTTAACAGAGTCAAAACAGCAACAGTGTCTGCTGGCCGATGACTCTGAATAGATTTAATTACAGATTAAATACCTTATTTTGATAGATTGCCAAAATAATTTGCTTATGATCAAACAGATTCAGCCCATCTGTGAATCAGATGAATGCATCTAAACCGAGTCGCCAAAGAAATAGTAACTTTGATTTTTCAACTCTTTTGTCATCCTTGAACACAGAAAAACTGAAACATATTTTGGCCTTCAGCCAAATGGAAGAAGAGTTATGCTTCACTTCTTGCCATTCATTTATTAATCAAAATGTGCATTTTGTATGCACATGTGTGTGTGTGTCTTTGATAAAGTGTAAAGCCACTGTTGTTAAAATTTGACCCCGAAAAAAAACACTCTCCAACAAAGCTAGGACACAGGAGGAAGCAGTGAGAATCAGGAATCTGGGGCTCGGTTCTATATATATAAAAAATAGATCAGGTCTCATGTAAAACTAGAAGGTACGGCAGAGAAATGGAATTGTGTGGATAATGATGTACCAATTCGACTTTATTATCTTTTGGTGCTCGACTAGAATCTCGAGAAACTGGATCACAGTGAGACTGTAATTGTGAAAAAAGCTCTCAACTCTCAAATAGGACGTCTGGCACATGACAATCACAGAGGGGCATCATAACCCAACCAATGATTGACTTCATGATGATGATTTCCAGATTCAGACACTCATGTTTTTGTTTTCTTCCTAAGTGGTTTCACAGCATTTGGAAAAGAGACTCTTCTGCTGTCTGAGTGCATTATCAGACCATTTGGCTCCGCAGCGCGGAGACTTCACCAGAGTAAATTGATCCTGGGCGCACGTGCTCTCGGTTTGCATGGATATCTTTAGTCGGGCCCTCTGGCTCATTATAGGTTTGTGGGACCGGGGCAGTTTGAGCTCCTCGTGCCTCCGACCGGATGCTTCGACGATGGCGGGTCGCGAACAGTCACGTTCCATCTGGGACAGAAACACGAGTCCCAGACTGAAAACAAAGCATGGTGTCACTGGAGACATATTGAAACTCGAGCCACTGAAAGGTTGTTTCCAAAAAGGTGAGGGAGTGACTTTAAAAGCAGCGTGCAGATCTCAATTGTTCTACTGTAATCTCGACCTACTGTTTGAAGCAAGTTAGGCTGCACCGCACCACGCCACTGTCTCCTCGCGTCCTTGCTGGAATGACGCTGACGTCGTGTTCTTCTTCATTCAGGTAAGGTACAGAAATGCAGCTGCACCCATTTCTCTGACTCACTTCACATTCACAGACACGTGGTTTTGATTTCATTTGACGTTGCCACAAACATAAGTGCGGCTCGTCGTTCTGTATTTGTAATTAACTTTTTTTGTACTTTCCAAAATTCTTTGGTCTCCTCACTGCCACAACACGAAAACAGATGTTTTTTGCTGATCCATGTGTTTTTTTTCACTATTATTTGATATTCTTGATTTAGGACTTCATTTATGTGGTGAAGTTTTCCTCCGTGATATTCATTGTTCAGTTTCATGATGTTGCTAACTTGTTTTCGCCCTGAATCTGAAAGCACCGCCTCTTTAAACATGGTCTGAACACATTCAGTCCACGGTCAGTTGGTGCAGTTGTGCTTATCCGTTATCTGTGTGGGATGGGATTAAGGGATGGAGGCGGTGGAGATGTGTCTGGAGGAGGGCCTGGGTGCAGGGCTGTAGTGGGGACAGCCGGTATTGGCATGGCCTGAAAGAAGCCATTCTCCTGCCGCATGTGCCAAGTGGTGTCAGTCTGTCACTGGTTTTCACAGCATGTTTCACACTGGAGGTTGTGGGTAAAGGCCCGGGCATAAATTAGGGCAAAGCTGTTGAAACATATGCTGTGATTTTAGATGCTGCTGTAGCTTACATTGATCTTTGAGCCATACTGTTTGATTTCTCTAATCTTAAGCATATGATGGAATTCGCTGCCTTTATAATTATTCCACATTTAAAAAAATCCTCAATGACACTAGCAACGTTTGACACCGACGTTTCGCTGACTTCCCTGCTCTCAGTGTTTCTGCCAGTTGAGTCACTTGAACTGCTGACTTGTCTGCCTCTCAGACTTTAAGGCTACGTTGATGTTGATGATGCATTATGGTATAATGCTTCTTCCCCTCAAAACATCTTCTCCTCTTTCCTCTTTCCCACTCAACCACGCTCAATTTCAAGCAGCAGGTCTTGTGATTAAAACCTCCTCGGACACCCTGGTGTTCTATACTCTATGAAGCTTGATATGCATCACACACTGTATGAGACAAAGAGATTTGTGCTTTTTATACAAATCTGTACTGCAATCTACATATCTACATTTAACCACCACTCAACTGCTTACTTCTAGATTACAATTAAAAACCTCTAATAATGGCCTTTTATTTTTTGTAGATTTTAACGCACACACACACACACACACACACACGCACCCACACAAACACACACACACACACTATACTTAGATAGTATTTTTATAAATATGTATCTATACATATATGGACAAACATACACCCACATTTTACTCTATATTGCTGCACCATATTTCATTTTCCTGCTTTCCTTTCCAGACCTCAGTCCTGGGACACTCACCAACCATGAACGTTGAAGTGAACATCAGAGTCTCAGACCCAAAGTGACGCAGACGTCAGCTGTAGTCTCCGTTTACCTTGAAGCGTCTCGCCACTCTCCGAGATGGATCCCAAACAGCACTACAGCGCTCCACCCGATCCTGTCCTGCACTATCAGCACGCCACCAAAACATGTCCTTCCTACTCCTCATCTTCCCTATCCTCCGGCCCCGCCGAGCTGCTGAGAGGCGCGGCTCTGAAGAACCACCTGCTGCAGCAAAGGAGCAGCGTATATTCTCATCGGAGTCCCGTGTCCACCGAGCGAACTGATGGCACGTGCTCTGCATACAGCAGTCCTCAGATACCACGGAGGGTAGCCCCGCGCTCCAAAGATACACTGGACCTCCGGACCAGCGCACTCACCCACCAGGCCATGCGGGACCTCCAGTTTAGACGAAATGCCAACAGGAATTGGACCTTCGGGAAATATCGCCTGAGGAGCGAGGACAATACGGATGAGGAGGATGCCTTGTGCCGGCTCTCGGCTGACGTCCAGCAAGGACGGCATCATTTAACCAAAGGAGCCAACGGGAATAACATAACAGGGGTCCCTCCGGGTGGGTCGGGCTACTCTCGGAGGGAGATGGGAGCCTCTGAGGGAGAGGGGTCACGAGACAAACCAAAGTATCCCAGTCAGACATTCAGCACGCCACCTAGAGGGAGTGAGCCTGGGAAGGTCAACATGGCTGCCGTCGCTCCCTTCAAGTTCAGGTGAGGGCAGCGATTTGCATTTTACAACGGGAGGATGAGTTCTGCTGAACAGACTGCAGTTTATTTTAGGACACACTGAATATGTCGTAGCTGCAGGCTGCTTGCTTCTTTTAAGTCACCATTTGTTTCGTTTTCCATTTGCACTTAATCACAATGCAGTATGTTCTTTTTTTTTTATGTCCATTTAAATGTTTGTGTTTGTGTCTCTTTCCCCGTAGGTTTAAGGTCCACGAGGACTCAGGCGGCTTCCTGGACGATCTGAGTGACTGCTCCTCTGACTCCATGGAAGTCTGCTTGGATGATCCAGGTGAGTCTGTTTTCTTCTGCTGATCTTTTCATCTCGGGACACCACACACACCTGAAGCTGTCAATGTTTTCCACTAAAAACTGTCCTTTAAGGCCCTGGAAAAACCTTTTTTGACTGAAATATTTTTTTTTATTTGAGTGATGCCATCTTCCAAAAAAATTGAATTGTTAGTTTTCAGTCAAAACTGAATCATTAAATTCAAGATGCCAACCAACAACATCCTTTGTTGCTCCTCCTTGGCATAGACGTTGACAATGAATGTTGACCTTCATGTCTCCCTCTTTCGTTTGCTTCTTGTCACGCATGTGACGTATAAGTCAAAAAAGGGGAAAATGTGAAGGAGCTCCTCTATGACCTTCAAAATTAAATATCTTGCAGTTCATAAAGTGTAATGAACATAGCACCATATTTTTCCATTTCCTTCTTTTTCCATGTACCCATTTTGATTCAAACGGACCACAGAGTTCAACCAGTTGGTTATGCAAAATGCAGTTGTTTCTTTGCCAATTGTATTATGTTGCAAGCACCCGTACCACGGCCGAATGTTGAGACTGAACTTTTCAGTATGGCATTTGTTCTCACCAGAGACCCTGCCAGCTCCCGAGCTTTGTGCTGTATGTACCACCTGTTATGTGCATCAGGATTTCCTGAAGTATTCCGAGTCTTCCTTTATGTGCATGTGGGAAAACACAGATTCTTGGCACAGATCACTTCCCCTTATATCACACAGCACTATTAACCCTGGGCTGCCTCTGGCCTGTTTTTGTGTCTGATCCATCGGGATTAGAGTTGCATCATGCTAGTCAATGTTGTGTCCTATGGATTGTTAAAAGTTTGGTATGTTTTGACGGACGACGACATACATCTTGTTGCTTAGCGATTGGGATACATTATTTTAAGGAACTCAGAAGATGTTCCTAATTGACGTGATTCAACATCAGCTGATACAACCAAGGCATCTTAATCAAACCAATTAGGAAGGGATTATTTAATAACAGATCTATTGTAAAATGAGTGATGTTGATTTAAGTAAGTATGCAGACACTCTGGTCTCAGTGGTAATAGCTGTGACATCAAGGTTGTGGTCAATATTTATCTGGAGACGTCAACGTTTCTAGTATTATTGAAGGATTACAATTGAACTGAACCTCATTGTTAAAACAACAAACCTTTCATTGTGGTTTTAAACCAGACATTATAGATGGGCATCCTTTGACATCCTTTGACAAAGAGTTTGTTAAAAGCAAATTAGAATGTGGTTTGACCATAGAGGCATAGATTTAACATCACTTAATTATTACCTCATATATTACCTCATATATATATATATATATATATTATCCTTTGTTTGTTGAACTGATGAATGAGTGTCCCTTTTCTTCTGTATGTGATTATAAATATTATTATTGTTGTCTTTTTGTGGTTAATATGTCTGGTGAATGCATGGTCTCTAATCAATCAACATGCAGTGGATTTAGAAAATGGCCTCATGTAAATGCACTGGGCTGTTAAAAACCCTCTAACTGGCTCCTTAATTATCTTAATGACTTTGAGGGGTGAGAGCCTGCAGACGGCCTCCTCGGGGAGAGACTAGGCCTGAGACTGAGTGGTCATCAGCGGAGTGTGGACAGATGTAGGGCCGACAGACCGAGTGGTTTGATGGGAGGATCGGCTTTCACCTCCTTCCTGGGATTTCCCCCGGTTCCTGCTGGATGGACCTGAGGGGCGCTTAAATGTTGCCTTTGACTGTGGAGCGGAGAGATGTGACTTTCTAAGCTGTCACCCTGCCCCGAAAACAAGTTCGCTGAAAAATTATAGGCTTTCTTTAGCTGGCGGTTTCATTCAGTGCAAACATCTGCAAAAATAACATCTCAGTGAAGCTCTCTGGTGAGAAGTCTTTCCTCAAAAATGACTACAGTTCTGGAAATAGGGGAAATATGTACCAGCATTGACACAAAAGATCATATTGTTCACTCTGGGAAGCATTTCAACTCAGAGAAGGTGGTTTTACCTTTACTGTAGTTTCATGCAGCTTGATTTAATGCACACGTGCACAGGCAGAATCTTCACATGTTCCTTTGAGCCCATACTTTTGCCTTTCTGCACATGTGGCACATTTACTTTGTTGCTCTGTGGCTCATTCTTTGAACACAAGTGGAGGTCTCCCTGGTGCTCACGAATCCATTGCATCATAGCAGCTAAGCAGCTCCAAAAGGATTACATGTGCCGTCCTGGGAAAATATATAGGCTAGCAGACAGCTGCGTAACTTTCTTGCCACACCACACAACTAAATGCCTCACCCCAACCCTTAAACCAGACCTAAACCCTAAAACCAAGTCTCGACAAGCCCGCAGGCCTGTGAGGACAGGCCAAAGTGTCCTCGCAATGATGGTTTCAAGCTAAAATGTGTCCACCCAACCACAGACATTTAACTACACACACAGGCATCTATATGATTACTCCGATGACCAGATGGAGAGTGAGAATGAGACCCAGATGTGTAAGAATTAAAAGATGCAGCCTCACCCCCGAATCCCTCAGGAACTGGAGGGGACAAAACGGTTGCCTCATCTTGAGGAGGACGTGAATGTCTGCACCAACGTAAACGTCAACTGCCGTCTGTCAAGTCACAAGAACAAGTAATGTGTGTGTGCGGTAGGGGTGGGCGGATCGATCTAAAATATCGATGTATCGATTCCAACATTGGAATCAGATCGATACTTGCATAATGGGGTCGATACATAAGTTTCAGTTTCTTTTCTCTATGCTCGGTACTAAACTCCCATTAGATCATAGTGATCGTGCATGTGCAAACGCCGCTCCTCTCGCTCCTCCCCTGCTATACTGTGATTGGCGTGCAGTGACATCACTCAGCAGCGTTAGTTATTTAGTTACTGTTGCAACACCCCATATTTATACAAACATCTAAACACCCAAAACACACCCAAAAGAGAACTCAGAGCTGCAAAGTCGACGGAGGGAGGAGGAGAATCGCAAATCCACAAACAGGCCAGATTATGATCCGAGTCATGGAAGATAATTTAAGGAAAAATCAAAAAATCATTTAATTATCATGAAAATGTCAATGTATATACGCATGTGCAAATTAATGATGCATTTACTTCATAAATAATAACAACACATTGTTTTCCCCTACATGAAAATAGCTGCTTTTCTGAAAAAAGTATCTGTAATCGGTATCGTAATCAGCCATACTGGCCATGTACTGTAATTACTTGGTATGGGATTGATACCACATTTTGCAGTATCACCCAGCCCTAGTGTGCAGATGTCAAATGCAAAGCAAAAGGATAAAGTGAACATGACCAACCCGTGGAGAGGACCCGAGCAGAGAGAGAGTATAGTAACAATAGGCTTAACCTCGGCACACTTGGCCCAGTTGCATTGAGTCACACAAATGCATGTGCTCGCAAGAAAGCCACACCTCCAGGATGACCTAATAGAAAATATGACTCCCCCGTGTTCACATCACAGGGGTCACCGCCCCCACCCAAAAAAAAGGGATCCATGATACACCCAAATGCGGCAGTAATGGGGCATCTGCTACCTTAATATCTTTAATATATCAAACCCATGGGACTGCGGAAATATGGTCCACCTCATCAATTGCTGGTGTGTGTGGACAACTCCATGAACAAAGCAAAGGAAGGGGGTTGTGGTCAGTGAAGTCACACAAACCTCAAAGTGTTTTTTTGTTTTTTTATTAAACCTCTTTGAGAAGCAACAGATTGGCCTATCAACCACCTCCTTTTCCTGCTTCGATATGAGTAGCACCAACTTGTTGTCCAGCCATGGCGCTGTAAGAACCAGAGCAGCTCACAGCAGGGTTTTCACAGCTTCAAATGACAACTGACACCCAGCAGGCCATACAAACTTACCTCTACAAACTGTCAAGGTGCAACAAGTTCCAAAAGGTTTGTGCAGAAAGCCCAAAAGTTACCCACCACACCCTTTCTGTTTTAGGTACTGGAATACTGCGTGGCAACCTGGACCTTTGTAATATACTGTATATTCTTAATATGAATTTAGGGCCTGATTAGAGGTGTTCATTTTGTTTATGTGTAATGCTAACTTTATGTATATATATTTTTTTAAAACAACATGTTTGGCTTGCAGGGAATGTGGCAGGTCAGGTTTCATTAAGAAATTCCCAATCCCCATAACAAATAAGCTATTCACTGCCTCATGGGAGTAAGGTCAGTGATCTGGAATCAGCAGAGGAGCCTTGAAAGCCTTGTGACGACCTTGAACAAGACATGACATTGTTTCCAGAAACTAATTACCAGATCCAACAAACGCACTGGTCTATGAGCCACCACAGGTGCCTTTAAGCCAAAATAAAAAGGGCAGTGCTGTGTGCTGCAGAGCCCATCGTGGGAGTGCTACCATCTGGACATTGTGGCTAACAGGTCAGTCATATCTGGAATTAGACTATCCTAGCATGCTTCTATTCCCTCATGCCGTTTAGTTAAAAAAGAGCGTGCTATTCATTCATGATAAGAACAAAGGAAAATCATATTCAGAAGCACTGGCCTTTGCATATTTATCAAAAAGGAAAATATCTTTTTTGCAAATACATGATAGCTTGTGGGTTGCATCCCAGCAGTTTATGGGATAGGTCGGCGTTTCCTTGGCACATGTGTTTGTGCAGTGCAGCGAGGTCTGGTGCAGATGATGTGCAGGCGAGGAGAGAGGGTGGTTTCCATGGAGCGGCGCTGAATGCGAGCGCTGCAGAGCCTCCTGGATCCTCCTGAGAGACGACTGTGTGGAATAGCTTAAAAAGATGATTGCACTCATATGTCGGGCGAAAGACCCTGCACAAAATAGTCTGCCTGGGTTCTCAGTTGAACCCAGTCACATGTGCGTGTCTCTCTGCGTTTGTATGGATGTGTCTTTCGCTGACTTGAAGATATTTCCAAAGTGTGGTTTTGGGTGTGTTTCGCTGGCACATCTTGCTGCTCGCTCAGTCTGCCGGAGGGAAGTCACCCATTTGGCCCCTTGGATTTTAAACCAAAGTTTTCTCTTTTTTTTCCAACCTGTAGAATATATATTTTTTTTTTCATCAGTTTACAATGAAATTTAATTCTATACATAACATTTTTTGTCATGGTTGTTGATGTTATTTGACAAGAATACATGTATCCATTTATAGACGGACAACATGCTGTAAAATGATATAGCACATGATTTATCCAGCTGTAAATCTGGAATTGATATTGTACGGACGCTCAGACAGGATCAGCAGATAATCTGGATGCCGCAGTAGTTGCAGTGGCGGTGACAATAGTGCATGTTATGGTATCTAATTGCATACCTAAATGTATATTCATGCACACATCAATAAGTCTGCCACTAACATCACACATCATGCATGGGTGTCGAGCGTATCGAACAGGGAACACCGGAGGTGAGGGAGGGGGAGGGGAAGAACAAAGGAAACAGAGGAGGTGGTGGGAAAAGAGGGTGTGTTGGTGGAGCCCAGTGCCTGGATTTAAAAGCTACAGATGATTTTTCTGATTGCCCTCTTGCATTCCTTATATTCTGATCAGACACAGGGATAAATCCTTAAAAGCAAGGGGGGGGGATTAGGGAAGGAAGGAGGAAGGGAGGATGGGAGGGAAGTGGGAGGCGAGGGAGAGGCAGCAGAAAGCACGGGATTAGGGAAGGAAGGAGGGAGGGAGGATGGGAGGGAAGTGGGAGGCGAGGGAGAGGCAGCAGAAAGCACGGGGAAGAGGGAGGGCTGCAGCGTCTGCGCCGCTGTCATTCTCTGCTGCTGCTCCACGGCAGGAGGGTGTGCTGAAGGGAGGAGCGTGGAAAAAGCGGAGGAAAGGAGGACAGGAGGGAAAGAGAGAAAGGGAGCGCCTGGGCAGCACTGCAACCGCTGCAGCTGCAGCAGCAGGAAAGAGGGGAAGGAGACAGAGGGAAGAAAGGGAAGAAGGCTGCAGGATTACCTAAAAGGAAGCATTTTATCTTATGGTTCTTTTTTTTTTTTTTGCACAAGGAGACGAGGTTTGAATAAGGAAGCCTGGTTTCTCCACACTGATGCTTTTCTGTATGGTCTCATGCAGGGGGCATACTTGGAAATAGTGTGAGAGGCAGAAAAGGAGATTTGAAAATGGAAAGGACGGATAGCACAAAGGCATACGGCCAAGCAGATGGCAAAGGAGTGGGCATGGCAGCCAAGAGGGCAAAGTCTGGAGTGCCCCAGAGCGCACCGAGGGGGGAGCTGAAGGTTTACCGGGTGGGTAGCTCCGAGGGCAGGATACCGGTGCCTTCCAATCTCCGCAAGCAGAGGTCCATGACAAACCTGGCCGTGCTCACCGACGCCGAGAAGAAGCTGCATCTCTATGAGCCAAAGTGGTGCGACGACATGGCCAAACCTGGACTGGGGCCGACCAAGATGGGCAAGCCGAAGACAGCAGGAGGCAGCCCGGGCGCCGGAGGGGGTCAGCCTCTCTCTCGGAACCTCTCCAAATCTGAGCACTCGCTGTTCCAGGGCAAACCCAAGCCTTTCAGCCCTCTGGCTGCCCCCTCTGCCCTCAGCAAGCAGAGCCGCATACCCCGCGGCCCTTACGCCGAGGTCAAGCCCCTGAGCAAGGCACCTGAGGACGGCAAGTCGGACGACGAGATCCTCTCCAGCAAGGCGAAGGCCAACGCCAAGAAACAGGCGGCGGGGGCGGGAGGGGAGTCCATCTCCAAAGGCCAGGGGGAGGAAGGGGGAGACAAGCCCTTCCTGAAGGTGGACCCAGAGCTGGTGGTGACAGTGCTGGGTGACCTGGAGCAGCTGCTCTTCAGTCAGATGTTAGGTGAGTACAACAAAGCGGTCTCCACACCTGCATTGGCCCCGACCTACGGCGAGGTTTCTGCTGCCATGTGCTACCAAACCCAAGCGCTCGGCTTGTTCGATTTCTCAGTGCCTCTCAAAGACAGCATCACGCCCCCTTTAATAGGCCCGCCACACGGCACCTGCTTGCTGCTGCAGACCCACTATTCCCTGGGAAGGACTAAATGCAGCTGACCGACTGTTGGGAGGGGGGGGGGGGGGGGGGGGGGGGGGGGGGGGGGGGCGGGAAACAGGAACATATCCTCATTGTGCTTGCAAAGCATGCCCTTCCTCTCATTATTTCATTGAATGCTGCCTCAGCTTGGTATTTTTCACTGAATGCTGGGTGGTTAGCTAAATACGAAAAGCTATAATAATGCTCCATTGTTCCCATTCCTCCAGGATGTCACTCAGGTGTCAGAATCTCGGTGGCATTGATTATGTTGAATGCTTCCCATCATTACATTGCCATCTTATTGCACGAGGACGCACAAATCTCTTTAAAGCTCTGGTTTGCTGCAACATGTGCCGATGCACCCGAGGCTTTATCCATTGCTCCATGCATGCCTGTAACCCAGAGAGGGGGAAAAACACGGCATGCCATATTGAATTCATTTCAGGCACACCGTCTCATATCTAACCTCTGTCCAGCTCCATTCATCTATAGAGCTCTGAAGGACGGTTTACTCCTTGTGTACTACAATGTTGAAATGACAGACATTTTTATTTATTTATTTGTCTGTAGATGTACAGTATGTCAGGTTTATTCATTTGGAAGACTTACATGAAGAATCACGCATGGCCAATAGGATATGATTGGAATTCTGATGACTGATGAATTCAGATTTATTTCTCCTTTTTATATGAAAGCTCACCTCTGCGTGTAATTGCAGGTGCAGTACGCATCCGACAATCTTTATATTGCCTTTGGAAACTTGATGCATTAACCTTTAAATCCATGTTGTGTTTCACCCTTTTCCCATGGCCCTTGTTTCTTTTGACTTAATGCTGATTATTTTTAGAATATAATATTTGTAGTTCAAGAAATATGGTTCAAGCATGTCAAATATCAAGAAGCAGCATTTCATGTACCCCTGATTCAATAAGTTGTCATTCCATTTCTTCGGTATCACAAGGGGTGCATGTTCCCGGTTACATCTTAATCAAAACATCTGTGGACATTTAATCTGTTATGCATGCCTCGTTAGCCTATATGAATGTCTATCACTCGTGTCAGTCACACTTAAAGCCAAGGATTTCAACATTTCTAGGGGTCACGCAGATTTCGGAACCACACCCGTGTCTACCTTTTAAACTAATTGCATAAAATTTGCTGCAGAATCCCTCGGGCTGATACATCTTCTCTGCTCAGTGTGTAGAATTGACCTCCGTGATGTTTCCAATTCAATTGAAAGCCACTAAAATAATGATGGACTCACCGCTGAATATTGGCATGAATTAATCAGTGAAACATTTTTTTATTAATACTAATGTGTGTGTTAATTATCAGTACATTATTTAGGGATATTAGAATAAGCCTTTTTTACCGTTTGTCCTTACTGCACATATTCTGTAGACATGCTCCTTAAAAGATCTTTTTATTCATAGCAGTAAATTTAAGACCTCTGTTTCTGCAGTACATCTCATTATGAGCTCACTAAAAGGATGCATTTGTGTACATAGAGGGTCTATTTGTTGTACCAGTATGGCCCCAAGAATGGTCATCTTTGTTACCATGCTCATTCTCTGGTCATATAAATTAGTGCAGTGTGGAACATGACATACCACTGCCTTATCACAAGACCAGCCTGCGGATGCACAAAAAATACAGAAAAACTTCCATTTAAGAAGTAATGAAATAGATTAAAAAAAAAAAAAAAGGTTTAGCATCAACTTTAACCTCTACACATGAAACCGTTTGTAGGGGTTTGTAATGTAAAGGAAAGTAGACATGAATCTAAAATGAAATGTTGTGGGGTTTTTTTCATGATGAATGGACTATGCCAAATGTATTCCAGGTCATTAGGACTAGAGATTCAGCTCCACAAAGGCAGCAGAAGATTAGAGTAGTGCGGACAGCAGTGCCCGTGAAGAAAGCTCTTTACTAGACATCTAGAAAATGAGCAAACCACATTTCATCATAATGGCACGTGACGCATCATGTAAGATGTCCACAACCCTAGCAATGGCCCACAGCTACAACATATAGCATCATAGTGGAAAAGCTACTCTTAATAGGGCAAGTAGTTGTCACACATCTACACAGACATGCAGGGGTCACGTAGTGTTGACATAGGAGTGTGCATAGTGTGTCTTCACCTGGGGGTGGTCACACTTTTCTGATCATAAACTATTTGATGTTACCAGTTTCAAGAAATCTGCAGCCAGATCTGCTACATGACTGCCACTTGACCCATTTCCTCTCTGCTCATTGAGAGCTGAAACATTTATTTAAAAACTGGAAAATGTTTTAATAATGACATTATCATTCGGTGAGGCATATATGAAGAGGTGGATTTCAAGAAAAAGACCACTCTGAGTGTTTCTTTTTACAGGTTTAGTGAAATTCACTGTTGATAAGCTGTCAGTATTTCCCTTATCGATATGTTTACTCAGGAAAATCATGCTAATTTCTCAATTTAATTGGTGCAACACACTTAATGGGGTTATTGGCAGAGGGTCTCAAACGATATTTCAGAATGAATTTTACTTTAGTCTGCCTCTGCCCTGTGTTCACAAAGGGCACCTCGTGCAGTGTTGCATCACTCATTAGGCTATCCCAGTTCAGATGTGCTTCAGTATTCTTTTCAGGTTGTTCCTTCTCTGTATAGCAGACATCACTGCAATGCAGGGTGCCAGCTGACTGCCATTCACTGCACACAGTGCAGATGGAGTACAGTTTATACTCAGCACAGACCAGATTCACCTGTGTCACCCAGGACTTTGTCACAAAGTCTCATATAACATTCTAATGTATTGTTGTAATATAACAAATGTGTTATCTAAACCACACTAGTGTGCCTTGAGAGGTCATCAGGTATGCCACTTAATTGGTCCAAAAATATGAATTAGTTAATTACAGCAAATCATTTCTAAACAGGCCTAGATTTCACACTGAGTGAGTATAAACAAGTTCAAAAGACTAAATATATACGGTATTAGGCCAAACTTTTTCATTTTGTATCATTTTTGGTTGGTGGTGTGTCCCGGCATCATTTTAATATAAAAAATTTACCGTGCCCCAAAAAAGGTTGAGAAACACTGATCTAAACTAACCCCCTGTTTTTTTTGCAGACTTGGACCCCAAAAGCCCTAGGGCTATTGTGCAAATGGGGTCGAACATGTGTTTCAACACAACCAGGGTTGTCAAAATCCTTTTAGTTCAGGGGCCACATACAGCCCAATTTGATCTCATGTGGGCCGAACCAGTAATATCATTTTAGCATAATAAACTGAAAATAACAACAACTCCAAATGTCCCACTCTGGTTTAGTGCAAATAAGTACATTCTGAAAATATTCACATTTAACGAACAGGCCCGATTGGAGCCTTTGGTGGGCAGGTTTTTGCCCGTGGGTCGTATGTTTGAGACCCCTGCCTTATTATTCAACATCCACTGATAGTGAAACAGCATCATTCGACATATACCTCCTTGACATCCTCACTTCTTTCTCCAGCCTTTTCAATAAGAGGGGTTTCTCTCACAAAACCCCTAATCTTTTGACTTGATATGGCCATGACCCATTGGCTGGACACATTACAATGCAAACAGCTTGGTCTAAATTCACTGAGCTGTTGTGAAAGTGCTCCTAGCGTTGGATTCATGAAATCAGCTGAACGATTCGAAGCTAATACTCTGCAACTCAGAAAACTAAGTTCTGGATTCGAAAACAAATAAAGTACCTTGAAAGAGATCCCGGTGAGTGATCCCCCTGGTGAGTGATCTCAGTTATAAGCAGCCTTCCAGTATTTTTTTTCCCGGATGTTCCACATCAGAGGGGGTTGAGAGGGGGTAGAGCTGGAGTTTCCCCGGTAAGGCACCCCATGGAGAGAAACGTGTCCGCCTAATGATGTGCTTTGGCTGCACGTTTACAAGGAAGACACCTGTCACATCAGTCGTAACACAAATAATACGAGCAGGAACACATGCGGGCCAAGGCAATAAATGTGTGTGTGTGTGTGTGTCCTTTTTGACCTTGCCTAAAAGACGATCTCAAACACACAGTGTAAAAGTAAAACAGCAGCTCTGAAGGTTTTATAAAGTTCTGTTGTCTATGACTGACCCACAGATCCTGAGTCCCAGAGGAAACGGACCGTGCAGAATGTCCTCGACCTCCGTCAAAATTTGGAGGAAACCATGTCAAGTCTGCGTGGGTCCCAGCTTAGTCATAGGTAAGCACTAAATCTTCATATTAGAGTTGTGTATTATTTCATAGTGCTGCATCTGGCTCCTGCACCAATGGCTATGATCACATTTCAACCAATGCCAGTGCATGTTTTTTCATGAAACCAAAGGATAAAAGCATTAGCCAAGTTCTGTCTATGATTTAACCTGAAAGGAGGAACGCTCTTATGAGAAATTGTTTTTTGGATCGATACATAACACAGTCATGTGTAAACAGCTGCTTGGAGAGTTGCCACCTAGAGAACATCTGGCTTCCATCCTTCAGCCCGACTCTTTTTCTTGGTCATGACCTCATTCCTAGGCATTTCTCACAGGCAAAAGGCCCAGACATTATTTTTTTTTGCGACAACTACAACATAACATGTCCCTGGTAGAAAACGGGCCTTTTTATTCATTTGGATAAACATCCTGTTTCACAAAAAACAAACCCCAAGGAAAGATGGTTTACCTGCACCCGTTTAAACTTTTATGAGTGTGTTTTTTCTTGAAGTGTTCCTGTATGAATACCAAATCATTTGACATTTTAATTTTAAACAGTCACTAATATATGAAGCTCCTATAAGCTGGCCCCATATCATACTTTAGGCAGTTGTCATCTTTTTTTTGATCAAATAGACAAATAAACAAATTGATGAGTAACATTAGTAACAATATTCTCCTCATCCTTCAGTCAATTCTATCCGATGTTCTATCTGTAAAATACCACCATTTTATTGTACTTACTTGACTTTGGCCAAACAATTTAAAAGTATCTCCTTGCAGTACTCAGCTGTATAGCAGTTGTCTTGACAAGCGTCATTCAAATATTTTCGAACAAGATAAACAAGATACCATAACAATTACAGACAAAAAGTTTAATCCCCACACTGTCACTTTCAGCACTGGCGCCACTTAGCCTCCATATGAATGAATTATCCATCAACAACGGGTAAAAATACTCCCACGGTCGTAGCCATTGCAATATTTATTTGGGTGAGTTGGTCCATGTGGTTATGCAATCGGCAGACAGAGCGGGCGCTTCCAGCCATTTGGAGGAAAAATTCAAACCCTGACCCACTCACAGGGGTGAATTATAAAAACTCTGATATACACCATCATGACTAATGGTAAAAGTGGTCTGACTGGTTGCAGACATGTAAAGCTCCATAGGAGAATGGTGCCTTTCTTCTGGTGAGTGTGTCTATATTGCTGAGAGAAAAACATGCCATGTAAAAATATCAGGTCATCCTTCTTTTAATATCTTGCTCTGAAGGATTTCTGACCTAGAAATAGTTGTTTTAGTTCATTCTCTGCTCTAATCCTTTGCATTATTGTTGATGTAAGGATTGTTTGTGTGATTTTAAAACAGACAGTTAAATGCCTCTGATATGTAAAGGTGACACAAACTGACCCTCCCCTGATGTGTCCCTTCAGCTGTATGGAGAGCAGTAATGTGGGCTATGACAGTGACGAAACCAACGCTCGCAGCATATCCAGCCTGTCCAACCGCTCCTCACCTCTCTCCTGGCGCCACGGCCAGTCCAGCCCCCGGCTTCAGGCGGGGGATGCCCCGTCCGCCACAGGCGGAGGATACCAGGGGAGTAAGACTGGTTCCCAGTACACGTCCCACACGATGCCAACCCGCTCCGGACGCCTCAGTTGCACATCTCGCATTGAGCTCATCGAAGGCTTGGACGATACCGATCTCAAGTCTGGTTACCTGAGTGACAGTGACCTTCTGGGGAAGAGCTTGCCGGATGACGATGACGACAACCTGGCGAATGGGTAAGAGTGGGTTTGAACCGTTCGTTGTCATGACACTGTGAATCAATTAGTGACAGCAGGAGGCTAGATACTGGTTTGGCCTCCACCTTGTGCCTTGAAAAGGTCAGCTTGCAGTTGTTGTCAAATTGCATTTAGCTCACAGGAGTCAGGCTGATAACATTGCCACTGCCCCGTGCCTTATTTCACCAATCTAGTTTGGATGCAGAAGTCATCTTCTGCAGTGCCAACAAATGAAAAAAATGTTCATGAAGAGCATATATTGTGTTCTGTTTTGGCTTGGCAGATCTATGAAAGAGCCCTTATCCGCAGTCCCTGCATACACACTTCACACTTTCTTGCCCTTTAGGGATTTCACAAAGAGCTCATGACATTGTAAGAGATTTTGCTGACTCTGACAGAATGCCATAAGGATTCCTTTTTACTGAACTTGTCCGGTATTGCTTATACAATGGGTGCCCCCTTAGCTGTGACTGTAATAAACTGCACAGCATTGAAATGTGTGAAACTGTGTCAACAGAAAGATCAAATATGGTAGATTAGACATGTTACAATGCTTTAAACAGGAAAGTCGCACTTGACCATTTTTCTGCCATGCTTGTTTTCCCTTCTTTCTACCTTCACCCTTGCTACCTTTCTCTCACAATCTCTGATGTGCCGACGACTGACAGAGACAATTTTTTTCTCCAAAAGAGACGAGGCCAGAGAAAGAATCCAGGACAGTTCTCTGTGGTTTAGCAGCTTTATCGCTGTTGCACATGCCGTGGGATTTAAGCTCAGCCTCTGGGGCCCTGCGAGCCAGGTCACTTCTTTACCACAGAGTGCAATAATGAGGCAAAGGAGATGACACATTTAAGATGATTAGAAATAGGAGCAAGAAAGAAATAGCGTGAAATGAATATGGGTCAGTTCAAGTGAGAGACTGTGAGAGATTTGCAGCAGACGTCCTATCGTTATGGCAGGGTAAATTTGAGAGAATGAATTGCCCTAAAAAAATTGTGGCCAGATCCCTGTTTCTGGGTTTAGCATTTTGGGAGGAGAGAGGTGAAAAATATCAGACAACAGAATTCTGATAGGGGTTAAGATTAAACCAGGATTATGTCATTGGGTCCATTCCTCGCAGTTAAATCCATGCATTAGAAATCCACTTAAATCTGATGTGTATTTTATCCTGTCCCTGGCTATGGTGATTCATATTCATGTGTGAGGTGAACTCAGAGACTTTATGACTCCACAGGCTCCAAAGATGTTCATTTTTACATAACCCGTGTTTTAGTAATGCTTAATTACCACCAATGTCTGCAGTCCCCCAAACGTGATTGTTACAACTGATCCCCGCATTAGATTACTAGATCAGAAAATGTCTGTGTTTTAACACAAGAATAATGATAGTTGCAAAAATGGACCAAGATATGGAAAATATAGCTAGTTTCTCTTTTACCTTGAGTTGGTTGCGCGGTTGTTGTTGGACTAGAAAACTGATTTCTATGATAATCAGTATTTGCACAAATGTTTGCAGCAAGAATAATAGAATCCTTTATATTACTACCTCATACCAGCAACATTTGGTGTATATGGCTCACTATGTTGCAGCACCGTTTTGTCTGATTTCCTTCTTACAATATATTTTAGACACTCTGTGATACATTTACATTCCAATTGTACATCTGCTGTCGTGCACACACAGTTCAGCTCATTGAGAACCATTAGCTACAAGCTCTTGAAAATAGATCATGCTCTTCCTGGGTAACCATGGTAACCTTCTGGAAATAGACTCTAAAATGAGGTGCGATTTGTGCTCCCTTTTACAAAAGCCCCAGTTTTACATTGTCATACATTTAATTGATCAGAAAGTCGCCCCTTATTAATCCCAATATAATTAACAATACAGACAATGCATGATGCTCAGTTAATGTATAACCAATCTACTTTATAATTCCACAAACAATCTGGTAATGGAGTGTGGAATCATAAGGCAAAAGGACACGCTGTTGATTGGTACCCATTTATATGAGACAGTAGAGAAAAATTTGGGAATTGCAGCCCATCACTTGACGTCTAATGGATATTGATTAACCCACACCAGACAACGCCGGCTAGCTAAGGCTAAATTTGTACACACTGACAGTAATCACTGCTACTGTGAGTCTCTGCCTGATCAATAATCGGAAGCCACATAAAGGGACACACTGATTAATGAGCATCTGCTTTGTCCCCGTTAAAGGACAAATTATTTAGGAGGCCATATATATAGCTGCCCTGTTTGTTCCTCAGAAATGGTCATTAATTGCTACCACTGCCAACTTTACTGTATGTCTGAAATCCCCCAAAACATAGAGACCTCACACAAATAAATCCTAATTACAACTGGTAGCAGTTGATGATGTGTAAATATAGAGAACAGTTTGCCTTTAGTAACTACTGAAATAGCCATACGTGTGTCGAGTGCCATATCAACATTTTTCATCATTCCCATTCTTTGACACTTGACTCAGTATCTGCTTGAAATATTGGTTAGTATTTAATACACAAGAGTTTCTGCTGCTGTCCCTGAATATAATGATAGTGAGCATCAACAACGATCCCTCCATGTGAGTGAGTTGGTGTGTTTTGTGTTTCAAAAGAATGTTTAATTTAGGAAGAATCTTAACTGTTTCCTTTGGTTACATTCTTGGTAACATATTGGCAAAGTTCAGCCGTCAGTCATATGATATCATCGTACTGCAAGTCATATTTCAAATGTTGGTTCAAGAGTGGAGCAGTAATCAAATTCTATTTTTGGTATATGGTAGGTTTTTCCATATCTGGCTTACAAATTATGACTCCTATTGTGTGTTCAGGGTCATTTTAGAGAATAACAAATATATTCTACAGTTGAGTGCCTATTAAAATAATAACAATTACAATAACAGAACATACATTGATTGCATCTGACAGATTTTCATATTATATTGGCAAATTAAAAGTTTGAAACCCAAGATTTGGCGGATATTGTTAGGGGTAATTATGGGTTCAGTATCAAGGAGTCTTTAATCCACCATTTTTCTGATTAGTGGAAAACCTGCTCACCCCCCTGAGTCACACCTGCCCTGCTCTACTTGATTGATTTTGTTTCGTTGTGCAAGAAATAGCTTAATTGCATTGAGCTATTGAGAAATTCAGTTCATGTAATTGTAATATTGCGTACACTTCTATCCAATGTATTGTACTGTTCTGAGATATCATTTGAAGATTAAGATCTGAAAACATGTGTCTTATGAGACTCAAGTCTGTTGTGGAGACATATAACAGATGAGGTACAATTTTTTTTGTGTTGTTCATCTGCCAAATTTGCTATAGCTCTCTCATGCTGTTCATAGCCTCCCACATGACAAGGAACAAAGCTGCAATCTGATCATGGTGGACGCATACAGATTAGATACCATGGAGAAAGAAATGGTGAAACAAAATGACCTAAGTGGGTCTGCACTCATCATGAGGTTTAGGAATGAATATGTCAGAATCTGCACAGGAATCTGGGCTTGTGTTTCTATATAGCAGCATACAGGCAGCAATGCAGAGCAGAGAAGGCAGGCTTGTTCAGCAGCATAGCACCTCTGATCATGCGGCAATGGCTCAGGATGTGCTGCCATGGCAACCGTCTTCCACTGACCCAGTGATGGGGCTGCCTTGTGTGGTAGCTTCTCAACCCATGGATGTGTGGAGGATGAGCGTGTGCTTGTGCGTGTGCATTGCTAACGGCTGGTTTGTGGAGAGAGGCGGATGATAAAATGAGAGCGAGGCAGTGACAAAGATTGATAGACGGACGCAGAGAGAGAGTCTGGTGTGTAGACGGCATGCAAATCACTTAATTAGACTGTTTTGTCAATGACTTTGTGGTGGAGAGCTGTCTGCCTATGCAGCTATTGTTTTTATTTCCATTTGCAACTCGGAATTCTAGCATTTACACTTACATTGGTAGACATTTTTCTGAGCTCTGGTTTGGAATATTGAATATTATTCCCCTCACAAGCTCTCTTCCATCATTACTGTATATTTTGGATAAGCCCTTGGCTTAGTTTCTTACTGAGGCAATGTCATTTCCATGGTAACCACGATAAAGCTTTACCCATGCTAGCGAGTGGATCTGTTAAAGGCTTGTCGTGTACAGTATGAAAGTTTGTGAAATGGTCCAAACATTGGAATACTTAACAGCCTCCCTCATGGAAACCATTGGTATCGACAAACACGTTCTGTAATGCACCGAAAGGGTTTGGTGCAGTCATCTGATCCTGGATCTGTGCCCCTGGCAGTCTGCATTTAATTTCCCTTTCCCGCCAGGGTTAGACCTCGCTGTAGCCACTGAGTGCTTCTCAGACTGTTGAAACCCGCATTTTCTGACCCACTTAAACCCGTGGTCATAGAAACTGGGCTTTGGCCTTTCTGGACTACCACCTCGTGTGGTTGGACAGTCCTTCATGAACTATGGCTCAATAAGAAGGGATGTGGTTCTTGATCCAATAGACCCAGTTTAGACCTATAACACAGACACACAGTGCACAAAGACATCCAAGGTCAGCAGCTCATACAAATTTGGCATCAAGGCATTCTCTTTTGAACAATTAAAGTGCCTTTATTGTTATGGCAAGGTCACCCAACTTAATCAATGTTAACATTTATGTCTGCTTAACAGCCATCTGCTGTACTTTGTTTGTATCTGCATTTTTGGTCTGAAATATGATGACCTCCAATCCAGCTGTGTAGTTAGAACTATGCCATCTGCTGGACTTTGTTGGTACATACGCTCTCATGGGCCTAATCTCCAGGTCCAAGTCAAAGGTTCCTGTTGCTATAAAAGGGGCTTGGTGTGGCATCTGTTTGACTCCCTGAGGAAGGCTTGACACTGAACTGTTTCAAAAGTGCAAATATTTTTAGTTCCACATGACTATGCTTTTACAATAAAGGCATTTTAATTGTTTAGAAGGGAGGGTTTCTATGGTTTGCAAGTCTCCAATTATCCCTGTCCAAAGATCACCTCAAACAAAAACACATTTTTGAGTGCACAAATTGCTCTTTTCCCTACATTTTACATCTTCGGTCAATGTGGAGCTACTCATTTCCCAACAAACGTTCTTAAAAATATTAGATCGCCACAGCCCTCACCATCACCCACCCACACACAACCGGACCCACCGCCACCCTTTACTTGCATCATCAGCAATGTGAATAATTGACCATTACAGCTGCACCCCTGGGTGTGTGAATCATGCATGTATCAGGTCTGCATGTGGTCATCTGGGTGTGCAGTTTGGATAGCACCAGTGTCTAATAATCTGCCCCAGGTGGAAAATGTGATACTGCTGTTTTTCCACAGTTTTTCGTTTATAATTAAAGTAATATGGTACTTGTTAATCCAACATACGTCACTTTGTTTGTTGGAGTTGGTACAGGAATGTCAGATTATCTGAAATTATAAGTATGACTTATGAGTCTGACTTTTTCCGATTCATTTTTAATATATATTGTTTGATGTCAAATTTGTCTCTGCTTTGTCTCTGTGTTGATAATGAAAATGCATTACTCAGACAAGCAAGCAGTTTGAGGTTCATATTTAAGTGCAATATCAATCAAGTTGACTTGTTTTAGTGGAGCTGAGATAAAAACAGGGTGCAGGAGAGAGTCATGAACTAATACAACACCATAATGGAAGAGTAGCACTATATTCCAGACTATCAGGCTAGAACTGTGGCACCACTTGAGACTGTCGGTCTCCGGATGAATTGTGCATCAGCTGTACTGTGGGCTACGTCTGTGGGGGGAAAGTTTCCTGTCTGAGGTCGATGGAGACTGTGCATTCATTTTCCAATCCAATCATACCACCAGTCAATTTTCCAGGGCTTTGCATAGATTGGGTGTATCTTAGACCTTACTAAACTGATGTAGCACTGCTCTGTGATGGAAACATCCAGAATAGGGAAAATAGATACTGGAAATAAACCATCAAGCAGTGTTTATTTATGATGCTTTTTCACACACTGAACCATTAAATCAAATGTACTGAGTTGAGGAATGTTTGCTCTGTCTGAGTATCCAAGGGTTAAGAATCCTCCCTTAAAACATTCACAGAGCATTTACAATGAGAAGGAGCTATTGGGATTTTTAAGTCGCAGAGCCTCCTGCTGGAAATCTATTGTCATTACACCACATGGACCCAGAAATGAAAGGGAGAAAATCCCGGCAGCTGGGTTCCAAAATCCAATGGAAAGTCCTCGTGAAAACCATGGAGGCTTTTAGCAGCATATAAATATTCATGCTCTTGTAACAGATTGTCAACAATCAAACAAAGGCCTCATTGTTCAAGGTCCACATACTTTTGGAGTTATTTTTATTCTGGCTGAGTTCTCAATGTTGAAAAATCCCTCTTGCCCCGAGCTGTAATGTTATTTATTAACAAATAGTTGCCAATTTGGATACCATTTGGATGAACATATTTAATAATATCTAATGCCAATGTATCTAAATAATATATTTTTATTTACATCTTTAGAGATTTTGAGAAAAATGTCTCATGTAGTTATTACATTCAATCTATCTCTTGACCAATGTTTAGATTGCATATTGCGGCACAATTTAGTGCACCATGGAGACGGTAGCATTGGTAACCCAAATGCTACAACAGTAAAGGTCGTTCATGAAAATGGTTTCCGGTCTGGTCAGCTCAGTAAAAACAAGTCAAGGGTCCTCACGGTGCTATAATTTCTCACAGATGGGCTGAATCTCTGTTTTAACTCTTTATAAATACCCGCTGGTGGCGACATAAGCAAATTACCTAAGCAAACATTCAAAGGGTGTTTCTGACTGAAGCTATTTGGTTATCAGTGTATGACAGCTGTTACCATACAGTCCAAACATAAATTCAAGTGTTTTATGACTGCTTGTTTGGAGGGTCTGTGGCCTGAAACGCATAAACAGGAGACACAAGCAAGTCATCACATAGTGTTGGAAAAGAAGTAAGCTATTTAAAAGATATGTTTTTGAGGTGACCAACAGGTATTTAAACAACATTTTTCCTGTTGTTTGTGAAAAAAGCTAAATGAGAAAGGGAAGTGAGGCTCATTTTTGGATATTTCAGCAGAGGGATGATAATGAAAATAGAGGCAGACACAACAAACTTGTATCAACCTGGCATCTCAGTCTGCTGAGGAGATTGTGTCTGGCACACATTGGCAGCACAATGGTAAAATTCCACATAAGCTGGCTTATACATCATCAAAGAAAAGTTACTTTTTGTTGGTATTTTAACTGGTAGAAATACTAATGTTATTTTGCTCTTTTCAGTGTCTCCTGTATGATGAAATGATGATTGGTTCATGCTTTACACATGCATGCATCTTTTGCTTTTATATTTATGAATCCCCCCAGTCTGAACTGGGTGTGGGATCCATTTGGCCCAAAAAAGCTTTACCTCCTTAGTTCACAGAGCAGAGATCTGGTGAGATCATCACTGTGGGTCTGTTCCACTGCTAATGAGAAGGGGAGGTTTTCCAAGGCTACTCATACCTCAGTGGAGGTCCTCTTGTCATGTGTGGGGTTTTGCGGTTACACTCACAGTGATTTAGCCCTTACCTTAAACTGAGTTTTTCCAGCCCTGCCAGAGAGGGTAATGATCAGAGATGGATCAAATTTATTTTTAGGGACAACGATCAAGGTAATATTCACCTTTAATGTAAAAGGAAACTTCTTTCTATAAAGGTCTGCCAATGATTTTTTAAAAACATGTTAAAAGCCCTACTTAAAACTTAGAGCAACATATATCCCATTGCAATGCTTCCATGTAAATCAATATAATTCAATTTGTTGACTTATCTTTTCACATCATTATTTTAGGAACATTTGGGCCCCTTTTCTTTTAGGGTAGCATAAAGGTGTTCAGTCTTTAAGTTTTCAAGATATTTCAACAACAAATTCACCCTGTACTCAAACTTTGTTTTTAATTACAGGAAGTTTTTAGCTATATATAAATATGCATAACTTCGTGATAACCATCACCTAAATATGTCTTTCATCCAAAGTAAAGCAGATCAGTTGAGAAAAAAAATAGCAAGTCCTGTCCGTCATCGTTGAACATATAGAACAGGAACTAAAAAAAAAGTTTGCATAAATATTACACATATTACTTATGCTTTTATGGATATTTATTGCTAAAAAAAATAAAATAAAATAAAATAAACGATATATATTTTCCACTATAGGCGAGAGGTTAGCGTTTTTACGCACAAATGACAGGGAGCGTATCCTCTGTTTTGCCGTTGGCCCCAATTGTCCCTTGGCAGACTCCGTACTTTCAGGAAGGGTTCACCTGTGGTCCAATCCGGCTCTGTATTCCTCGCCGTTACTAAGCTAGCAATAACACTGAAACGTGTGTATAATTGCTTTCTCAGTTAATGATCAGTTATTAATCCAACCTTTGAGTTAAACACGGACTTTTTTGTGTGAACATCTAACAGACAGGTACATTCAATTTCGACAGAAACAGTTTTGGGGAATACAGCCAGACATTAGGTAAAACTTATCGCCCACTAGCGAGCCTGACCTATGTTAGCGAAACTTTTGTTTGTAGAAAAACGTAAGAAAAAGAGACTACATTCCCAGTAACATCCAGGTAGAGTTGGGTCAGAGGTGGTTTTGCCGTAGACTTTGAATTACACTTCACATTGTGTACAGCGCGCGATTTTGGCTTGTAGTCCGCTGCTGAATAACGCGATTTAAGAGGGCATATCTCATCAAATCCTATGCGCTACATTAAATCCCTGCGCTACCACACCTTCGGCCGTCATGACACAAAGGAATATGTGGTACTTTTCCTCTCTGCTCTCCCTATGCTCGGTGTTGGGAGGAGGGGATGTTTTCTGTCCAGTAGTAGCCGACAGACCGCTTCCCTCCGCTCTCTGCTGAACGGGAGAGACGGAGGAGGATGACATTGAAATCTCAGCACTCACTCAGACGGCCGGAGGAAGTTGTTCATTTACCAAAAAGGCTGCACACCGCTCACAAATGAGCGGCCGTGCTGCGGCGGGGAAGGTGTCCTGTCTGCAGTCTGTGCCACGGGCCAGGAGGACTTTGCGTTTCACTCCAAGGTAAACGATGATTTATTCCATCACCGCTCTCCCTGTGACACTGTGGACACGTTTACCGACACTTTTATTGCCGTGGATATTGTTGAGATGTTGCGGCCACCTTCTTTGTTTGCTCTCTATAACTAATGTTGATGGCTATGTTCTTTGTTTATAGAGACTGGTCAAATACATGTTTTCGACCTGCATGGCTTTTTTTTTGTTATAGTGCATTAATATGAGCGGATAAACCCTCTCGATGAGTAGACAAGGAGCTGGACTGGGTTAACTACAATCTCTATACTTGGATAATGACATTACACTATGTTTGTTTTAATTTCACAATGGAGTTCAGTAAACTCCCATTTTTGCCTTTATCCGAGAATTTCTAAACTTGCAGAGTTGGTTGAGATGAAGTTGAATGCAGTGCAGGACACTCTATAACGTCTGTGGTCTCACATTTTTTTGTCTCATATCGGACACTGCGGTGTTGCTACCACAGCTATCTGTATAATAGAGGGATGTCTTCACCACTCACTCAGCTTGTGGCACGCATTTCCAGGAGCCTTGTCTTTACTGCAGAGTGTAGCACAAGGATGCATTCTTCTTGTATTGTGTGTTGTATTTCATCTGGTTTTATAGTTCAAACTTCTGGTGTTACTTCTGGTGAAAGATTGCGTGCCATGGTTTGGTTGCAGCAACCCTTGTGTTTTTTTGTTGTCTTTGTGTTTAGTGATCCGGTTTGCTTCAGGTCTATCTCTAGAAAGTGATAACAACAACGGTCTCCACCCCAACAATTGTCCCTCAGTCAGCTTTAATCAAAACATTTTCACAGCAACCCAACCCAAATAATAACACGGACACATAAATCAGAGAGGTGTTGGAGCTCTGCCACAGAACACAAAAAAGTTAATTGCCACCCTATGTATGAAGTATGCACTTTGCTGGAGCACTCCCACCCTCTCTCCCTGTCTGGATTTCACCCCGGAGGGCAGACAGTTTGGCTTGTAATATCAACAGCCCACAGGCCCTCCTGCCTCTTCTTAGGCTGACATCCCAGTGGGGTTATTCATGGCCCCTCCGGTCCTCCTGACAGAGGTGGTATTGTTCAAACATACCACGGACATCTGCATTCAATGTAAATCAATATTATCCTTGTTGTTGATGGTATGTGAAAAATATATATCGTATTAAAATCATTTAAAATTGTCAAATCAAACATTTATCTTAACGTTTAACCCTTCTCATGTCAAACTTTCCCTCCGTGGTCACATACTGTATATTTCTTAATTATTTTTTTAACACATCAGAGTTTATAAAAAAACAGTATGAAGTGTCAGGGTAAGTGACAACAACTTGAATAGAGCCATGTGATTAAATCCAGCTCTGAATGAGCATGGGCAATTTTTGTCTCCCTGTGTTTTTCTATGCAATTGCGCGTTCCATGCCTCGGCTAATTGCAGACTGCAGACCCACAAAGAGCATTTTCAGTCCAGCGGGGGAAAGCAAACGAAAGGGAAAAGAACCCATTTAGCTCAAGCAGTGACTTAGCTTTTAAAGGGTCTGCTTCATGTACCTTTTCAACTTTGCCACCATTTTTTGTGCACCAACGCAAATTTGATTACCACCTGTGGTTGCTAGAAAAAATTATGGGAACATTAAAAACATGACTTGTTGGCTCTGGAGAATACATCATTTTTAGATTTAACAAGGCATTATTGCTCTTCTGAAGTTCTTAATAATATTTTACTGTTCAATTTTAGATTCCCCTTGCAATCTTAACTTTGCAATTCCCCTGTGTTAACCCTCTCGATGAACTCCGCACAGTGATGTACATTTTAAATATAGGGATAAGAATTTATCCATAGAGCTGATGTCCAGTATCCAGTTTTCCCTCAGCAGGGCTTGGATCATGCCCATCACTGCTCTCCTCACGCAACAGGCCACTCTGGCAGCATCTGTTTCAAGAGGACTCAGAAGTGCATTGTGGGGTGGAGGAAAGGGTCAGGGAAGGTTCAGGGGCCTGTCGCTCTGAATTTCTCTGTACCTCAAGAGCATACCAGACTGCTTTGTAAACCCTACCCTGTCAGAAAACATACTTTTTTACTCACTCAGCATGATTTATCAACATATCCCTTGAAGTTTCTCTTGAAGTTAAAGATTGCGACAGCTCTGCTGTCATGAGGATTTATAAAATTAAGATTCAGCCTTCATCCAACCACCATTGGTTTATGCAAACATGGAGAAATACACAAAAAAAATGTCTTGGTCTCATGATGCAGCATGTTAATGATTAAAACAGGAATGGTCATAACTTATAAAATATATATATTTTTTTATCATCCTGAGCATTGGAACTTTTATGATCCAGAGAGTTGGCTGATAAATTCTCATAATCACACTCTACTTTACTAAACATTAAATATCCACTCCATATGGCCATATGGCTATGATGATGCTTGATTGAACATGTGGCCACCTGTAGACAGATGGGTATATCGCCACTGTTACCAGCTTTTTTTTGTTCTCCCTTAAAACTGATCTCTGTGGCATTCAACAGGTTGTCATTTGTCTGCGGAGAGCACATTTCGTGCTAACTTGCCATCTATCCCTGTTGTTTCAGTTGGGATGAGAGCAGCTCCATTAGCAGTGGCCTCAGCGACGGTGATGGTTCGGATAACCTCAGTTCAGAGGAGTTTAACGCCAGTTCCTCTCTGAACTCCCTCCCGAGCACACCCCTGGGCTCCAGACGCAACTCTTCTGCCATGGTGAGCTGAAATACTTTTACGGAATGGTCTGTAATTCAGCATGGGATGATGTTTTTTCGGTTCGTCCTCTTGTTTTGTTTGTGAGAGCATTGTAGCCCATGCTTCTACTCTCTACACTTTCATTTACTTCACTCTGTGATTTACATTGTACTGTGTGTGTAAAATGCAAGTCCCTTTCCTTTGTCAAAGGCCACAAAAAGACCACAGAAGTCACGTCTGTCATTACAATGGAACTGAAGTAAGATACAAATATTTCACAGTGTGAAACCTCCAGTCATCGAAAACTGACTCTGAAGAGGTAGATATCATTTCAGATTTAAAAACTGAAAATGGATTTACGCTTTCTCGGTGAAGAAACTGTATGAGAAAGACAAAAAATATTATTCCAAGTAGCGTGTGTCTTGAAACGTATCTGGAGAAGATCTTAAAATGTAATCAATCTGGTTTTGTATGCACTTTTGAAGCAATGGTAGACGCTCTTAACTTAACATTTTTACCCAATTAAAGGACTAATACTTACCGGAAAGAAATGAACATTAATGCTACTCAATAAGCCATCTGTCTGTCTGAATCACATGAATAGTGTGCCAAGAAGCAGCATGTCCAGTTTCGTCCTCAGTGCTGCCTCCTCTGTGCGCCACATGTTTTTTATGTCGATGTGAAGCTGTGTTTTCAGCCACTACACATTATAGTAACACATTATAAGGTATACAAGGTTAACTCTTTTTTTTTTTTTTATTCCACTTCGCTTTCCAACATATTGTTCGAGTTTGATTGTTTTTGTTTGAAAATGTTTCACTCTCATTCCCCTTGTCTTTCCTCTGTGTTTTTCTTTAATCCGCTTGGGGTATGTCAGCCATTCACTCACTCCTTCCTTCTGGAATGCAGCCTAGATGAAACAAAGATTACAGAGGACAGTCAATTCCACAGATAATGCAGAGCATGTCTGATGGTTTACCCACACCGTGCCCCTTCTCTTTCTCTCTGTGCAGCTCCGCACTGATGCAGAGAAGCGCTCCCTGGTGGAAAGCGGATTGTCTTGGTACAGTGAGGATGGCAAAGCCATCCACAAGCTTGATCCACATAGCTGCAGCTATGAAACGGGGAGTCTCAAGACGGAGGCCCCAAGCAAGTGGAGAAAGAAGCCTCCAAGCCTCAGTGAAGGTTTAGGGTGTAAAGGGGACCTGAAGAAGCCTCAAAGTTTGGGTCAACCTGGGAACTACAAGAAGGGTCGTAATCCTCCTGTGGGCGTGACCTCCCCTATCACCCATACATCGCAAAGCATGCTCAAAGTTGCAGGTGAGAAGTAAAAGGCGTGTTTTTTTCTCTTTTTCTTTCTTTGTCCTCTCGTCTGAAAATGTGAGCTACTGTTAACTTAACCTAACTATGAAACCTACGATATACATCATCTGTTATGAGTCTGTCTATAGAGCAGCCAGAGCGGATATCTACTTGGTGTCAAGATGGATAGAGAAGTGCAGCCCTTATCTCAAGCCAGCTTTTGATTTGCAGCAGAGCGCAGTACACTAATGAAAAAAATCACCATCAAAATAATTTCATTGAGGGGAAAAAATGTCATGGCCCAAAGCAACATTTTTTCCTAAAGCCTATTACTGTACATGTGTGTTGAGACATTGTGTCCGCCCTGTGCGTCAACTTCATTTATTTTAATGTCCTTAAATCCCCAAGAAAACATTCCATGATTAAATAATGGGTTAAAATTGCAATTCTTAGCCTTTGATTTGCATTTACTCAAATCCATCTCAGCTTTGGAAAGAGAATGACATTAGATCTGATTGTATGTGTTTGGCTGCAGTTTATAGGGGAAAACATTCTTAGTAGATGTATTGTCAGGGCTTGTGGTCACTTTACAGAATCAGAGGTCGGTAATTTTTTTTTGATGAATATCAATATTCATTATTTCAGATTCATGGTAGCAACAATTTGCCTCACACTGTGAATGGCAGTGCCATAATGTTGGGATTCAACTATGCAATTTTACTCTTTCTATGTATACGCAGCACCTAAAAGTGAGAAGCCATTGGACAGATCCAAGATTTCCCTGAAAACTGCTGGTCTACAAAGGTCTCGTTCTGACGCTGGCAGGGATCATCTTGGGGAGCACCGCAAGCCTCCGTCGGGTTTAGTCAAACCCACTGCCGGAGCCTCCTTTGGGTACAAGAAACCACCACTGGCCACTGGTACGGCCACTGTCATGACAGCAGGGGGTGCCACCATCTCCAGTGGCTCTGCCACTGTGGGGAAAACCCCCAAGACGTCCGGCATTCCCGTGAAGCCCATGGGAGGTGGAACACCCTCGTCTCGGAAGAACAGCTTCGATGCCGGCAGTGAGCAGGGCTTCCTGGGTCCAAACGTCCGAAACAGCCTTCAGTACCGCAGTCTGCCTCGTCCTGCCAAATCCAGCACGCTCAGCGTGATCGGTCGCCCCGCCGCCCGTCCCGTCAGTGGCACCATAGATCCCAGTCTGTTGAGTTTGAAACCCGTGGGCCTGCCTATGGCCTCGGCAGGCCCCAGGCTGAAAGAGTTCAGCGGCTGCGGCAGTAAGATGGCTGCTCGAAACAGCACGGGCCCGGTGAACCAGACGGACCGAGAGAAGGAGAAGGAGAGAGCAAAGGCCAAGGCCGTGGGCGCTGACATGGACTGTGGCTCTCTCAAACGAGAGGTGACGCAGTCTGAGTCTACGGGAGAGTCTGCTTTGAAGCTGCATGGCCTGAGACGCACCGGCAGCAGCAAATACCCTGAACTGTCATCACCCACCACACCCAGGTCTTTCAGTTAAATTCTGCTTTAAATGAGATTCTCACCTAAATTACAAAAGAAAGCACACAACCTCCTGTGATATTTAGTGTTTTCTTTTACTGTATATTCCAATTCCACCCCAGTGCACTTAGTTGCTGTGCCCACAGGATTGAACAACTGACATCTAAAAGAATCAACAGCTATATCTCTTTCCGGAAACTGTGTCCCTGTTAGTCCAAACAATCCAGAGAGTTCCATTTTCTGGAACAGCTCTCAACCAAAGAAATGGGCCGGACTAATGAGAACATTATTTGTTTAGATTTATGTTTCTGTTGAATTTTTTGGAGGCAGACATCTTGGAGTCAGCTGTTTCAAAACCCTGTCAAATTCAACCACAGTCATCTGCTACAGTGTACAAAGAGTTTAGTTAGAAATGTATGTGATTTGTATGAAAGACATTTTAAAACCAACACATGAAGAACAAATAAAGGAAAATAAGTGATACAATTAGATACATGCATGATTCAAGCTTATGTTTTGAACGTTGTACTCAGGACTGAACTTGTTCTTCTATCTTCTACCTCATTTCCAGGATGCTGAACTCTAAGTCTCTGGGTCGTCCACCCGCCTTGGCTCACATGGACAAGGTCAACTGCAACAGTCTTGATTCCTGCTTGACCATCCACGACCTCCCGCCCAAGGTCCCCCCATACTCCAAGCTTCAGGATCTGGCTGCTTCCCACACAGCTATGCGCCTCACTCCCAGCCCTGCCCCTGTCCTCCACATCGACTCCAGCTCCTACACCAGTGAAAGCCTGAGCTTGAGTGCTTCACCGCTTCTCTATCCCAAGCTGTCCGGCATGCACCGCAGCATGGAGTCTCTGCCCCTGCAGATGAGTGTACCCTCCAGCGCCAGGTTTGTTGCAGCCGAGATGCATGACAAGCGAGAGAGGGCTACAGGAACCTGGGGGGCCGGGGGCAGCAGGACATCCCTCAACCTCTCAGACAGGCAAGTCACAGAAGATTTTGCAAAGTTATTCAAGTTATTCTCTGGTGTGAAAGTAGGACTGTACCAGGTTTGTTTTCTGTCATTCAGTGTCCTCCAGTCCCCTAGTCATTCATGTCATAGGAAAGAAAAAACACATTAAATGAGTACACCATGGATCTTTCAACACCAGTGGACAAAAGCCAACAATGTGCTGTAAGTTTCTTGGCAGCTGACACGCAATCCACCCATATTTTATTTGCCTTTTCTTGGAACAGAAAGTCTGAGCTGTCATTAAGACGGCTTGGATCTATTGGAAATGTTTATTTTTCAAGGTGGATATGGCACAAACTAGGTCCTGCCAAAAAAAGGGTGCATTTATACAATCCCAAGCCATGTGTATAAAAGTGCTCGGTATGCCACATGGGCGAGATGTACAAAAATGACTGGAGGGATGTCTTGCCTATTATGCAGGTCCTATGACTCAACTTGAAATTAAGAAAAGTAATGATATGAATGCATAAAGCAAAGCCCTGAGAAACATTATTTTATGATAAAAATTAATATTTGCCCTATATCAAGTATGTTTGTATTCCTTTTTTTGTTTTGCAGCTTGCAGACGGACAGAAATACCTTGCCGAAGAAGGGCTTAGAGTACGTCTCAACATTTTTTGTCCATGCAGCTATTTCAAATCTCACACTGTTCTCTATCTTGATCTTCTGAAGTTAAACTAACATCTCTTGCTTTAGACGCTATGGTTCAACCCTGTCAGACGGCGATGGAGGCAAACCGGGTAGGCGCCATTCCCATAATGTAGTCAGCATGACCGAGAGCGATAGCCCGCCTCAGCTGCCCTCTCCCACTCGCCACCCCCCGTCTTCTGGCAAGGCTCCGCTCACCAACGTGGGTGAGTCCTCTTGTTCAATTTGGCTAAGTGCTAAAAAACGCCCACAGCTTTGAATGAAACTTGAGGTGTTTGAATAGCCATCCATCTTATCGACTGAGGAGAGAGCTATTCAGTTCACACTCGTAGCAGTTCAGCAAAGTCTTCACAGCTAAGAAGTGGTGACACGACTTGTCAGTAAAAGATTTTCTCATACCAAAGTAGCGAAGTGTTGGCCAAATACTGTAATATCAGGATTAACCATGTGAGTGTGATGATCCTATAAACTTCTCACATTTTGACTTCATGTCTGAAATATGAAAGCAATGGATGCAATAGAGGGTCAAGTCAGGCTATATTTATCTCTTTGACTGTTGTGGAACCATAGTATTACTTTTCACTGAGTCATCAGAGTAAGGAAGTTGTGCGTGCGTGCGTGCGTGCGTGCGTGCGTGCGTGCGTGCGTGCGTGCGTGCCTGCGTGCGTGCCTGCGTGTGTGTCTTTTTCTGCAGCACTGCATTCAACAGTTTTAGTTTTTATTTATGCCACTGACAATCTCCCAAAATGTTCTTCCTTTGTGATAGTTGCACCAATTTCCATTGGCTCTCCGAGGATATCACGCTCAAACAGCATAGGCCCCCCCAGTGACTCAGTATGCGACCTCTATGGATCCTCCCCTCTGGGCAGCAGTATGTCCCTGGCTGACCGGCCAAAAAGCATGATGCGATCCGGTTCTTTCCGCGAACCAGGAGACGATGGTGAGCTTGCTCCTCTCAGCCTCCCTGCAATGCCCCCATAGAAACTTAGCTGTGCATGTCTTGTAAATGTGCTAAGCAGAAAATGTGAGGACGCTTTGTGCCTTCATTTTAGATTGGGGGTCACTGGTGGTTTACGAAGCACTATGTGCGATCCAAATGTAATAAGAAACACAAACCATAACATACTTTCACCGTCGCATAACCGATGTCTTTAAATACAAATTCTTACAGGTTCACTGTGTATTTTCACACAACATCTGTATTGTTCCAAAATAAATATATTGTAATTTTCTTTCAAAAAATCTGTGAATCTTGCTGTAATTAACATGTTCTTAATTAGCTGACGTAGTGCTATTCCTTTGTTTTGAGGGGTGTCAACTATATAATCCCGGCACTGATTGATTTTTATTATTTGTGACAGTATTTGACATAAAAACTTAATCTCTGGTAACCACCCCATAAGATCGTTCATTTTGTCTTTTTTGCAGTACATGGCTCTGTGCTGTCTTTGGCATCAAATGCTTCATCAAGCTATTCCTCGGTAAGTAGATCCTTCCACTGTATGTACAAAATATACTCCCTTTTCCTTTTGTCTTTGTTGTGATTATTATTGTTTTCCTTCAAGTGTTTATGCTCCCAAAAACTGTGAGATCTAGAATCATGAAAATGCATGAGATTTTTCCAATTCCCACTGTCCGACATTTCTCCCTTTATTAGTCGGCACCAAAACACTACTTGGTAAAACTGATAATATTTTTAATTGACAGCACCATTTAACTGCTGCACTTATATCCAAGATGCAACACATCCCCTGACACTGTTAATTAAATACAAATTTGTTCAGACATCAGACAAAAACTGTCATAATAATATCTTTCGATTTCATTAGCAATGTCCTGTTTATGGTGGATAAAAAGTTTATCACGATTACCCCTAAAGTTAATTGTTTATTTGCTTTTACCATGCCTGCGTTAGAATGAGGAGAGGATACAAGGGGAGGTAAGGCCAATGTGTCATAACGCTTCAACTCATACTCCGTCATCTGTCAGTCATTTCCTGTTGACACAGGTCCATCCATCAGATTATGTGATCAGTGCCCAATGAGTCTGTGACTACGGGTCACTGTCTCAGGAGCTCATAACTCTGTTTCATATCTGTTTCATCTCTAATATTCTTTGTCCTTCAGCGTTGCCGGCTGACATTTAATAATTTCTCAGTGCATGAGTTGAGTGGTGAAAATCCTTCATCCGTCATATTGTCTTGTTTCCATTATTGATTCAATTTGCAAAAAAAACATTTAACGCATTCCAGTGTGTTAATCAATAATGATTTGCATTTTCATAATCCGAACTTGTATTTCCATACACAGCGCCCCTGGTCACTTGTTCAGTCTCCTCTTTAATATGCCTCTACTGCTCAGACTCACTTTGCAGTTTGTCCACAGCAAATCCGCAAGTTGAGGCGTGAGCTGGAATCTTCCCAGGAAAAGGTTGCCAACCTGACCATGCAGCTCTCTGCTAATGTAAGTGTTTTTTTCTCTTTTGGATGCCCTGCTTATTAGAGAGTTATTCATCCAAAAGTAAATGAATTGTGTTTTAAAGCATTTACTGGGCTTATGAGCAAGCATTTTTTGACTTGTCAAAATAAGCCTCGGTCTCCCTGATGACTTATAAAATGGTTGTTTTATACATAAGTCCCAGGATTTAATTACATTTTTTACATCTGTGTTTTTACCAGCATGTCATGACAAAATATGTTGGATTCACTTCCATCTGAAACCCTCATGACTAGTTTGATGCCATATTTCCAGTTGTCTCGCTGCCTTCCACATCTGGCCACATCTTGACGGATTCCCATTTTATTTCATCCTTCAATACTAACTTTTCACTCTTTCAGTTTTGCCTAACTTATTTCCCCCCCTTTTTTTATGTTTCTCCCCATGCAGCACATTTTACCCGCCAGCTTTGCTTAACTGTCGACTAACTTGGATATGTTGAGCATATTAAGTGTGTGTGCGAATGTTTATGTTGGTGTGCACACTTTTTTCCATGGGTTTTTTATGACGAGCTGTATCACCCCCCTTAACGCCCCTGTCCCTCTCTTTTACTCTTGTGGCTGTATTGACTGCTGGACTCGCTGCTGTCCCCCACGTTCCTCCCACTGACCCATACCTCTGGATGCTGGGTGTAACAGCTAGGCCAGGTTTGTTGGACTGCTGCGTTCAGAGCACTTTGTGTTGCTCCTACACGAGTCTGATTGGACGTCAAGCTGACGGGTTGCTGTCACTCGTCTCTGTTGTGTTCACTGTGGCACAGCAGACCCTCGAGGCCTGTCTTGAAGCATGTTAACTTCGTCTAAAATTAACGATTATTTTGATTATCCAATATCAATCCCCTTATGATTGATGAGCAGGTTTTACCAGATCATAAGATGACCAGTGCAGATATCTTTTTTTCTGGTCGAAAAGCCAAAGAGGTCTTACCATGACATATAAGACCCCTTAAAAGGTCGTACTAGAAAGTGCATAACAACCTTAAAAAAAATGTATATGTAGCAGATAAACAATTAGTTGTTTCATTAGATACATTTGATTCTAAAATTACCGTACCATCACAACACCATCACCGTAACCCCCTCTTTCATCATCCACAGCTGTCTGCCACTCCATCCCCTCCTTCTTTTCCCATCTGACGGAGAAAACCATTAGCTTGATGTGCTGTGAGCGTGCGATTGCAGACAGATTTGATTCAGCCTGTGACTCATATCTGCCCCCCCCCCCCCCCTTATCCATGTGTCTCTTCCTTTAAAGGCTAATCTGGTAGCAGCCTTCGAACAGAGCCTGGCGTTGATGACATCACGGCTGCAGACCCTCTCTGTGTCCTCGGACCACAAGGTATCTTAGTGATATCTTTGATCCTTAATGGTGATGTACCACCTGTGACACCGGTGCCAATTTCCTGTTAAATATGGCTATTAATCTATTTAAAAAAAAAACCTGTTAGTGAAAGGGAATTTGGAATCTAGATGCCGGGCAAATGTTTGCATGATGGGGTTACGGTGTTGTCATCAGCCACTCAGCACATACTGTCATCCTTGCTTAAAGCATTCTTATACATTCCACGGTCCTCAGATAGGAAGAATCCTGCTTCATGTGCCAGCCTGCAAGCTAATATATATAATAATATGTATGTGTTTTTCCCCCGTGTTCAGGACACTGAGCTCACTGATCTGAAGGACACTATTGACATTCTGAAGGCCAAAAACACAGAGGCCCAAGAAATAATCCACGGGGCTCTCAGCAATCCAGAAATCACACCTCAAGGTACATGATATGTCGGACACGAAGAGTCTAATTAAGACTGATCAAAAACTTACCTCCCGATTCTCTATTGCTCTATGCTCTCATCTCTCCTGGTTTTCAGAGCTGCTGATCAATCGCCAGAACTCCTCCGAAAGCATCTCCAGCCTCACCAGCAACACCAGCCACTCGAGCATTGGAAGTCTTAAAGAGCAGGAGGCCAAGAAGAAGAAGAAGAAGAGCTGGGTGAGGACGAACAGGCAGACACATGCAGATATAAAATGTTTAAAACTGATTAGAGACACCATTAGGTGTAATTGAGAGATTGTCAATTTACAAAGTAGTTATTGACAAAGTCATTTGGAGGACCATTATTCATACCAATTTTAGTGTAATTATAATCATTACATTTAATGTTGTTAGATCATCATCATTAATCAGAACCATTTTTTGTATCAAACTCAAATCTATCTGATCTGTCACATATGTCAATATACAGTGAGAATGATTTATTAAGAATAAAATAAGATAATATCATAAAATGATATTTTGAGTTGGTGAGCTGTGTTCTGTCCTTGTGGGTGCTTGGGCATGTGCACACATGTGATTCTCCTCCCATCTTGTTCCTAATATGTTATTAAGTATGACTCTGGTCTCTTCCTCATGCTGCCCTGCTTTTTATTTTAGGTCTTTGAGGTGAGTGATGTTGCCACAGTAATTAAAGTTGTTAGTCCAAACCCCCCCACCCCTGGCAACCACGCCCCATGCCCAGCCCATCCCTTCTACAGCCTGCATGCAGTTTATGAGTCATACTTATGAAACGTTTGGAAACTTTTTGTCATCCACGTCTCTCGTAACATGATTCACCAAATTATTTTGTACCATGTTTGGATCATACTAAAATGTATCCATGGTTTTATGTATTGAGGTAATCTGCTAGTCATTTAACCATTGTGTAATTCTGCTGACATCACATGGTTCATTGAGGTTGAGTGTTTCGGTGAAGTACATTTTACATGGAGACACATGAATTGTTTCGTAGCAGCTCGTTTAATTTGGACATTCAATATATGTACAATTAATTAATGTTGTACATTGTGGCCTCATAAATAGGCTTACACTTCCTTGGTGGCAACCTCAAGAAAGAATAGAAATACATGTCACAAAGTGTGTCACTACCAGAATATAAGAAGCAGCTCAACACTAATAATGGTTCTGATTTAGGTTTAGAGATTATTGCTCATGAAATCGACTCTCTCTCTCTCTCCCCCTCTCTCTCTCACAGTTACGCAGCTCCTTCAACAAGGCGTTCAGTAAAAAGGGTTCGAAGCCTGCAGGGCCGTACGCTGACATTGAGGAGATTTCCACCCCAGAATCCTCTGCACCTTCCTCTCCCAAGGTCCACCATATTGGTGACAATCCTACATCGACCATGAAATCCTCCGCTTCTACATCATCATCCGGGTAAACCTCTACCTCCACAATGATTGATTTAACATGACAGAAGAGTAGGTTACCCCAGTAGGCACTTAGAATTACGTTATAACATCTATCAATCAGATGTCATTGTCTGTAGTCAATGTAAAAAATATTCCTACCACCTCTGTGTTTTTTCATATCCAAGAGCAAGTGAAACTAACTTTGAAATGCATTTTTATTAATTAACTCATGTCTGCAGGCTGTGTGAAGAAGGTGACGTTGGGGATGAAAAGGTAGTAACAGATCTGCGTTCTGAGCTGTGGGAGAAGGAACGGAAACTGACGGACATCCGCCTGGAAGCGTTGAGCTCTGCTCATCAGCTTGAGCAGCTGCAGGACGCCATGAACAGCATGCAGGCATGTGTGAAATCTACCCATTTTCATTATCACTTGTTATATAGTTACATTCCCAGATTAACCAGTTACACTTGGCCTGATGAATTAATAGAGGACAGTGGAGAACCTGAAGGCTGAGAACGACCATCTGAAGACGGGTAGTCCGTCCCCCTGCCCGTCTCCTGGACCCGCCAGTTCTGCGTCCCAGTCCTCAGGTTGCACCACGCTGGGAGGTTTGTCACCGCGACAGTCAGTGGCCATGCACATGCCAAAAAGCTACAGCAGAGGGCTGAGTGACAGCAGCAGCTTAGGTACATTGAAATCCCTGAAAATAAATGCAGAGTTACATGACATGAAGCCTTTTACCAGTATCATAACAGAAAGACATATAGACATACTGTATGTATTTTAACATATTTTATATGTAGATATTGAACGTTTTATCACTGCTCCTATTTCGTTTGAGTAAAGGTGATTTGTAAATCCTTTCATTTGTCCACTTTTCGGTAGATGTCCACTCTGCTGATTCTCACAGCCTGTCCTCACAGAGAGATGATCACCGTGTTAGGGTGGTGATTTGTGTTGCGGATTTACACGTCTTCAAAGATGTGAGTTGTTTTTGTTAGTCTGTAATTGAGACGGCACCCTCTTCATACTCCTAGACATGATTGTTAACCTCTGTGTCACCCTTTTGCTGCACTTCGCATCAACAGGAGGTTAAACAGCAGGATTTCTTCGTGGGTACCGTCAGGGTGAACGGCAGGATGGACTGGACCATGCTGGATTCAGCCGTCGGCCAGGCTTTCAAGGTGAGACGCCTTCTTCTGCTAACCTACTTCAAAGGGACTCGTCCAGGGAACTGAATGTACAGTTTGCATCAAGCATGTCCATCTTTATGATTCAGCTGTCACATTAAATTTAGCATTGTCAACGTCTGGGCAGTGGTGAAAGCTAAAATACCAAAAGAGCATACACTGTACAATCCCATTCAACTTATTGTTATATAAAAATGCACAAATATATTGAAACAAATATTTCAACTTACTGTAATAATTCAGAATTTAATATAGAATGAATATCCAGGTCTTCAATTAAAAGGGGGCAATCGTTATCACCTGTCCTATTGTAGGCTTATATTAAAACAAGTACTGCTGTCTTAAAAAAAAAAAAACATTATGTTTCCACTCTGTTTCATCCAGTCTTTTTTTTTCCTGTTCTTTCCAGGTGTACATCACCAAAGTTGATCCCACCTCTAGTCTGGGCCTATCCACTGACTCCATTAACAGTTACAGTATGAGCCACATTAAAAGAGTGCTGGGAGGGGACACTCCTGAGAACCAGCCCTCTCGCTGCATGTCCCGGGGGCCCAGCAGCATCACCGTGTCTCTTAAAGGTCTGTGAACTAATGCAACATTTAAAATTCAGATTTATAATCTCATTAAATGAAACTGAATTTATTTTTGAAACAGAGTTGAAGTCTGTATCATTTAGATAATACTTTTTTGTCTTGTCAACGGTGATTTGGAGCAAAGAGTTGAATGTCTGTTTACTTTCTTTGGCAAATACTGGTCAAGTCAGTCCATTCTAAAACGTCAGCGTCAACGTTTCAATAATTTTTTTGTCAGTTGTGAAGTGCAGTGTTGATGCAAATCCTCACTCTGCTCATCAGAGCACCTACCCTCGTACCTATGTGTAGGTCAGATTCTCACTTTTCTTTAAAAACCTTTTACCTCATAAATCTTCTCACTCACATTGACCTGTGTGCTTTTCTCATTCCAACCTCCCCAAAATATAATCTAAACATACCATATCAACTCAAATGACCCTGTGGCAGCTTATGACCTTGTTTTTTGGGGGGAAATGTCTCTTTTTTTTTTTTTACGATTTAGTTTTTTTCCACATTATACACATTATACATTCCGTCTGACAGTTATCACTACAGGCAGTGATGTCCCTTACATCCAATATTTTTTAATATCAGTGGTGTTTTAACTTGCAAAAAGCACATATGTGGAGCCCATCAGGGATTCTAAACCATTGCTGTGGTCACTGAGGAGAGCTGAGATCCTGGCCTCGCAGTCGAACCCTTCTGCCCCTTCGCATGCAGGAATGCGAGGAGGGGAGTGCTAGGAGAGCCGGGAAAGCAGCGGCAGCCCAGACAGGGCTCTGGGTAACATGATCTCAGTGCAGCCAGGCCTAACTGGCCGACCTGCCTGAGACACATGGGCCCCATAGAGGTGAAGGCGGAACATTACACTACTGCAAGCAGTGGTGCACAGACTGGCGACCTCACACGCAAAGTTATTTTCAGAGCAAAGTTCTTGAGCTCCATGTCGCTTACTTTGAGGACGGGGAAGGTGATACAAATCCATTTCCACAATGTTTTCCTGCCTTAGGCTTTCCTCTTTGTGATCTGTGTTATTCGTTGCAGATATTAACATTATTCATAAATAGCCAATGGCTATCGAATATCCTCACTGCACTTTATCGCCGTCCCTAATATGTCCTGGGTAATTAGCAGGTGCTCGTCAACTACATTGTTTATTACTGTGTTGTCCATTCTCACTTTTCCCTCACTATGTCCAGGTTTAAAGGAGAAGTGTGTGGACAGCCTGGTATTTGAAACCCTCATTCCCAAACCCATGATGCAGCACTACATCAGTCTGCTGCTCAAACATCGCCGTCTCATCATGTCTGGTCCCAGCGGGACGGGTAAGTCCTACCTGGCGTCCCGGCTGGCCGAGTACCTGGTGGACCGCAGCGGCCGCGAGGTCAACGATGGCATTGTGGTCACTTTCAACATGCACCGGCAGTCATGCAAGGTGAGTGAAACTGATGTCCCATAAGAATCCACTCAGATAGTGCTTATTTCATGCAACGTTGTCAATTTCTTGTTGTCATCTTCACTACCTGTCGCCAACTTTCTCTCCTCAGGATCTGCAGCTTTATCTCTCTAACTTGGCCAATCAGATAGATCGGGAAACAGGAACTTCAGAAATACCCCTGGTTGTCATCCTGGATGATATTCATGATCCTGCTTCCATTAGTGAACTTGTCAATGGTGCTCTCACCTGCAAATATCACAAATGGTAATACTCGCATGTGGAAAAGGCTGGAAAACGTTTATATAAATATTAACTTAGGTCATGAGATAGATGATTGATAGGAATACATTTTTTATATAATGATTATTATTGTCTATGATTTTTATATTTTTTTCCAGTCCTTACATTATTGGAACAACCAATCAGCCTATGAAGATGTCGGCAAACAATGGCTTGCATCTCAGCTTCAGGTTGGTTGGAGAAACTGATGTGCGACTCTTATTTTTTCCTGTAGTATGGCATTTATTGTATACAGTATATCTGTTGAGGTCTATGGATGAATTTTTCTATAATAATAAAATATAACACGATTATATTTATAGATCACAGTAGAGTGAACAAAGTGTATCATTATTGAATAACTTTACCATACAATAACAGAGATTTGAATAGGAAATTGTCGGTTATTGTTATTAAAAATGTTTTTGAATGATACAGATGATGATGATTGCATTATTTAGCAATATTTGGTTGTTTGTATTTTGATTTGACTTTTTGCATGTACCTTTCATTGTCTTAGGATGGTGACTTTCTCCAACAACGTGGAGCCAGCCAATGGTTTCCTGGTGCGATATTTGCACAGGAAGATGATGGAGTCAGAGGATGAGAAGAATCTGACCAATGATGATCTCATCAAGGTGTTGGACTGGGTACCCAAGCTCTGGTATCACCTTCACGCCTTCCTGGAGAAGCACAGCACATCAGACTTTCTTATTGGTATGGAACACTCAGGACTCAGGCCACTTTGACCTGAGACATACACAGCTTTGTGAGTGTGTGTGTTCACTGTATTGTTGTCCTCTTTCTTTCCTCCGTCCTCAGGCCCATGCTTCTTCCTGTCATGTCCAGTCACAGTGGATGAGTTTCGATCATGGTTCATTGATCTTTGGAACCACTCTATTATTCCATACCTGCAAGAAGGGGCCAAGGATGGCATCAAGGTGAGAAAATGACAAGCGCCAAATCCAGAAAACTGTCTCCAGCTTGCAGTATATTCAGCCCTCATGATGTGCCGTTGGCTTTTGGTTCGCAGGATACTTTGCACTAATTTTATTGTTGTATGAATGTTCAAGGTTCATGGCCAAAAGGCGGTATGGGAGGACCCAGTAGAGTGGGTGAGGGGCACTCTGCCTTGGCCGTCTGCCCAGCAAGACCAGGCAAAGCTCTTCCATCTTCCTCCCCCCAGCATCGGCTCCAGCAGCCCCGGTCAGCCCTGCGAGGAGAGACCACACAAAGAGACCCCGCCCAGCTCCATGGAATCTGACCCACTGGTAAGGAAGTTTATGCATTTCTTTCTAATCTTTGCAGTTTTCTTTTGTCAAATATTATAAAACAGATGGGAGTCACTAAGGAACTCTGACTTCTCCACTCTTCTTTCCTTTGTTGTAGATGGCAATGCTTTTGAAACTCCAGGAGGCTGCCAATTACATTGAATCCCCAGACAAAGAAGACCCTAGCCTGCCTAAACTTTGAACACAAAGCTTACACTTAAAACTTGGCACTTCAGATTTTATTTGATTTTCGTCCACTGTGACTGACACAGTGTACCTTCAGGAACACATCAACCCTCAGAAACGGTCGTAGGGTGATTCAAAGTGTCATTCCCACAGTATGTTAAAAGTGTAACTTGTTTAAATTCATACTGTGCAGTATTTCTAAAAAAGGTTTGCAAGTAGTGAATGAAAAACGATATATTATATATTGATTTAATATATAGTTGATCCTTTACCATCATGTTAGCCCTCAGTTCTTTTATATTGGTGCTAATAGATCATTATGATGCTCATTGTCTCAGCCCTTAGACTTCAGGTAAATTCTGCAACAGCACACACAATCCATCCTGTACTGTGCTCAAGTGCATCATGGGATATTGTGTGCTTGACAATAAGAGCTGTTCTCACTGAATCATTTAGGAAAGAGTATGACAGCATGCAAGATGCTTATGTTTATCGCCAAGTGCTTTGGTACATATCTTCTACGTAAGTCTTTGGAGGCCATATCTTACATATATGCAATCCTGAACTTTACAACCTGAGCAGGTGTAACAAATCGAATGCCTTAAGAGCAAAAACGTCAAGGACATCTCAACTTCAGCAGAGTATACTGGTGCTTTCATTAATATCATCCCAGCTAAGATGGTAAGAAATCAGCTTTCCCCTCTCAACTACATTATTTCAATTGATCATCTTACAAAAAAATATATAATAAATAAGGATAAAATCTTGGTGTACATTTTCACCTGCATCTGCTCGTAGGATTTATAAGCTGGAAAATCAAACTTGCTGTCATACTCTTTTGCATATTTCCTTAATGTGTGAGGTCATCAGTTTGTCATACCACTAAAGCACTTAATTTAGTTTTTTTCTGAAATGCTCCAAGTAATGTCACCAATGTTGCCATTAATATCAGGTATTAGATATGTATTACACAGGGATATTTTAACATAACATGCACCCTCTGGCTAAACAGCAAATGCTATATGAAATCAATTTAGATATATTTGTCTACATACAGTAGCTTATCCAGGAAGGCTCAGATAACCATGTTAACAGTAGTGTGTACTGTATATATGCTGTACACACAATCAGGCTGCATCACAGTTACTTTATCTGCATTAGTTGGTGCAAACATCTAATATACTGAACCAAATACTGTACTTTAACTAGGTGTTTGATTGTCAAATAAAGGGTTTAAGTTTAGTTATAGACTTTATCGAAACTGTATTAATTATCTAGTAGGTTCTTTTTACAGAAGGCCTTATAACAAAGCTCCTCTGTAAAACACTTAAAACAATGGCTAAGTAGAGTGACTTTAAAGCTACCTACGCCTGTTTCACTCATGCAATTCACATTGTTGAATAACTCTCATCACTCATGCTTCTTATTATCATTTCAGTACATACGGTGCTCTTTGGCAATGTCCCAAAAGGTTTAACTGTCGATAAGATGATTTAGAGGTTCAGGATAGGCTAGCGCAAAGTTGCGTCTGACACTGAGGAAATGTGAAATTGATCTGTCAGATGAATTCTGAGAATTTTTCGAGCGAAGTTTTCAAGACAGTATGTAGATGCAGTGAAGTCATGTAATGCATTGTATGGTGTATGGTGTACGCCCATGTTGCTGTCGTGCTAGTGTTCATATTTGAGATCATTCTGTTTTGCAAACCACAAAGACCAACAAATAATGACTGATTGGTACCTTCTCCAAAGAAAGAGTTAAAAGAGAACTTTTTTTTTACTTTAAATGATACTTACCTGTGTAGATTTTTTTGTAAAGAAGCCCTTATGGAGTCAATGAAAGGTAACGCTTATTGTTCTAGTGTAGAAATAATTCTAGTGTTTAGCTCTGTCCTTGTTGAGGTGATCAGACTAAACTGATGTACGTAAATCCTGTAAATGAATGTCAAACCACTTTTATGACAGCTTGATTAGAAAGTTGCATTTTTTTAGGTGCATCAGACCTGCCCATCACGTCGCTGTTTGATAAAGGCTTTGCAAAAAACACTTCAAGCAAACGTGCTGCTCTGATAAGCTAAAAAGAAAATGAATGAATGAAATACTTTGTAGAGGAAAAGATGCCAAATGGCCTGTTACTGTCTCCCAGGCTGTAGTGCTCATCATTTCCACTATTGTAAATATTAGGTCTTGTCTGGGACAGTATTGCCGACCCGACCCTGATCTCTTTCCACAGGTTAACAAAAGCCAACAGTTTGAGCTTCTCATCTCATTCTCTGGTTGTTGTGCCTGTTGCTAGTAATGTAGCTGTGATTTGTGTTTGCTTACCGGTGTTATCAGGACTATGCAGCAACTTCTACTGGTGTTTGCAGACGGCGAGTGTCTGAACCTACCGCGCAAACTTGGTGTGTTTTCATGCCGCCTGTCTTTGAGTTCTTCGTTAGGACCAAACTGGGTTGAAGCAGAGGCTTGATTTAGCTGGTGATACTGAGCCTTAAAATGAGGAGCATTGGTTTGGCATAACATTGAGGGCGTGGATTGTAGATGGAGTAAAAGAAACACAGCTGGTTGGAAGCTGTTTGTGTGTTTTGTCCCCATGAATGGCAACTGGAATTGCAAATGGTCAAACGACGATAAAGAAACAAATTATGAGCTTGAAATAGTTGGAAATATTTATTCTCTTTACAGTTTGCATAGTTGATTCAAAGTAGAATTAAACCAGATAACTAAATACATCTAATGTCGTTAGCCAATACAGGTTGCTGAATAGTCATATTTTTGCAAAGCTTGTTGTGGACTAAATTATTTTAAAATAAATGTCATGCGGTATATAATGTCACTGACAGTGTGCAAATGTTAAGGATTTCTAAGTGTTGTACATGCATGTAAACTTGCTGTGTGATGAGGAAAACAAATGTTAAAGTTGGTGTATTGTTTAGGAAAACTATTCTAGATGATGGTTTCCTTTTTAATACTCAGATATTTGATATTTCTTTTTTCTAAAGAAATTCTTTCTAAAGCTTAATTTCTCTATTTTGTACAGGACATCATTGTAAAGATTGTAAATAGGTCTGGATGCGGCAACAATCATTGAGAGAGAAAAAAAAAAAGAATACACTGACAGAAAGGTATATTTCTTCAGAGTTGGGTCAATACATGGATAAGTCATGCCCCTAAAGGCTTTCATCTACCTATCACTGTTTGTTGGAATCAATAAAATTCATGTTATATTTATTCTGTTGCGGCTTGCGTCAATTTGACAAAGATGATTATAATCATTAACTCAGCGCTTAAAGTAAACCTGAATGGGGAAAAAAAAATGAAATTCAAATCTGTGAAAATCCAGTAATCTTTCATTACCATCAATTTAAAATTAGTTAAAAATAAATTCGTCTTTACCAGTACCTTATTCTTGCAATTAGATGTCCTATGTTTAGATATGTTTCCATTTAGTTAGGCCCTATGGTTAGGTTTGTGTCATAAAATAGTTACTGAAGTACGGTGAGTGCCGATTGTGGGTGAGAGGAGTAGACCTGGTGGTGGGAGTCATACATGGTGCCCTATCGATTACATGTAATTCAGGGGAGGCGGAGTTTAAACCTGTCCGGCTCTATAAGAGTCTTCTTCCCCCGCAGGAATGATGGCAGTGGGTACAGATTTAAGGACTTTACCGAGTTGGGAATTAGCTGCAGCCTCCAACCATGCCGTCCAAGCCTGCCCCGATCAAGAAGGCGGCGAAGAAAGAACCAGCCAAGAAGGAGGAGAAGGCCCCCGAGCCGGCCCCCGCACCGGAGACTGCACCGGAGGTTGCACCCGCACCGGAGCCCGCCCCGGGCCCCGCTGAGGGCGAAGCCGCAGCCGCTACTGCAGAGGAGGCTCCTGCTAATCCAGCAGCTGAGGAGCCCCCCACACCTCCCCCCAGTGATGGTAAAGCCCCGCCACATTTGTCTTATGGCTTTAGTGTTGGTAGGTGAATTGTGGATGGATCGATTGTTTAACCTTTCCCTGAGCCCTACCTATATGGCTCGGCCCATGGTAAGCGCGCGTAATTACGCGCGGGCACTTGTGCGCCCTCAGTGAGAAAAGGTGACCAGGGTTAGTACTCTGGTTGTCGCCATTCACCAAAACTGGTAAATTGCATGATCATGGCGTCATCCGCCTGCTTGGACGACACAGTCTGCCTCCTTTCTGAAAGTCACATTGGGTTTTTCGGTATGTCAAGGACGCGCTCTCTCTCAGAGCAAGTGTGTGATGTGAAGTTGTGGCTGAAATGCGCCGTTAGACCGCAGTGAAAGCCAAGCTCCATCTAAATACCTAACCTAAAGAAACCTGATCAATCCTAAATATAAAAATGAATTGCGAAACCCTTTATTGGTTTGCTGGGCTCACGTTACAAACTGACGTGGAACGCATTTGAGCGACCCCTGTGTCAAGACCAAACACTTCCCTGACTATTTCTAATATGTAGCACTATTTCAACCATCATCTGGAGTTTACATTGATTGATCTGTTTAACAACTAACAGCTGCGTCCACGTAAGGAACCCCTTGTATGAGAACACGTCATTTTTGTTCATTTTAACCTTTCGAAAATCTCACGGAAACCCATTCCAAATGTTATATATATATATATATATACACACACACACTGGCACCCTGTAACCTCTCACATCAGCTGCTGCACCTGCTGCAGAGCAATGGCCAGCTGCCTCTGCCACTGAGGCTCATGCTGATGGTAAATAGGACTGACCCTACAGTAGAGTTGAAACCTGAAAATTCTCCCAGTTAATCGAACAGTTATCATCCGTCGTATCTGCTTGAGGCACAAATGATCTAACATTTAATAATAACTGCTACTGCTGCTCCATCCACACAGGAAGCTGCTCCTGCTGACGCACCTGCTGATGGTCAACCAACCTGCCAAAAACTTAACATGTTATTAGTCTCCAGTCTTTTTAGTGACTAAAGATCTTATTTCTGCCGTATTAGACAAATTGGACACCATATAAAAAAAAAAGTGCATAAAGTACATATTTGGATTATATTTGACGCTGTAGCATTGCTTTGCTCATTAAATGCTGCCAATAACCTTGCCAATGCTTATTTAACATTAGCTGAAGCTGCTGAGGCGCCTGCACCAGAGGAGCCTAAACCACCCACACCTCCACCACCTCCACCCAAAGGTAACCTTCGAATTAGGAAGACAAAAAAAGTCCTGAGTGGGATATTTCTAAGAACCTCTTCTGATCGTTGAATTATTTGTGCTATTCACGGCAAGTCTGCGTTTCTGCCCCCTGCAAAAGCGACTTTTATAATTTGATATGTTCATGGAATCCGCAGAACCCACAAGTGCTCCAGTGGAGCTGTTTGTTGAGGACAAGAATGACACGTCAGTCACCATCATTTGGAGCCAGCCAGAGAACATCGGAGCGTCCGGCCTGGATGGATACACCATTGAAGTCTGCAAGGATGGAAGTAAGTCGGCTCCTCTCTCGACCAGGTGCACCAAATACTTGCTCGACCATTGGCGGGTCAGATTATTAATACGCTGTGACCAGCAATTTACTAGGAAAGCTTTTATAATTGAAAGGGGATTGTAGGGGTGTCTCCATAATCAATGCACAGTATTACTACAAAGTTGAAATGCATTTTTAAATACACTCGGGGAACATGATAAATGATTGTTTTTATGTGGGTCAGCCATATCATTCGCAGCTGTCCCTGAAGTGTCACTCAGAGTTATAACATGAGCCACCTTACTTCTCCCTACAAGGAAAGCGGCATGTCAGGAGCTGCTGGGGTTCTGCTCAAGGTCCTGCTTTTAGAACTAGGGCCCTTTGCTAATATCAGCAGGAGTTCAGTGTAGGCTTGATTTAGCAGACAGCGAAAGCTGTATACCCACACAACAGCAACTTCATGTCTAATACAAGAACGTTTCTCTGTATGATTGTATGATGATTATGTACATGCAGAAATACATGTAAATGTATATAATAATAATTATTATTATATATTTTTTAAATATTTTCTTTGCAAAGCAAGCAGAGCTATGTGTCCTGATTTATTCATTCTCGATCCTTTGTAATCTATGAGTCATTCTACATTCTCCTACCTTCACTCTTTAAATCACAGCTTTAATGAAGACATGTTTTGTTTGTATTCACTGTGTTTAACTGTATCTCTTCCAGCTGAGGACTGGAAAGCCGTCAACGAGGATGTGCAGAAGTCCTGCCGCTATGTCATCAAGAACCAGACCACCGGTGACCGTCTGAAGATCCGTGTGGTGGCTGTGAACGCCGGCGGCCGCAGCCCTCCCGTCTCCCTCCCCGAGGCTGTCCTGGTGAAGGAGGTTGCCGGTAAGAGGAGAGGAATATATAGGAGTCATATGCAACCTTTAAATGAACTACAATGCAAGAGATAGAAAACAATGAGCACCGCACAGCACAGGAACAGAAAGTAAAAGACTTCCTAAATGAGTCACTGAATACATGATTTAACATTTTAAATGTATGCAAATAGCAGTCTTTTGCATGGAGAATGCAGAAAATACTCTATTTAAATTAACTGCAATTCAAAAGTAAAGTATGCCATTTTTCTAGTTAATTCTTTAAAATATACTCAAGTCAACAATATTTGTATATCATGGGTCTGGTCTTAGAGCCCACATGACGTGATGTTCTGAATAAGGAATTTCATTTTCAAAGATGCCTTAATACATTAGAACAACAATTGAGTTTCCAAGTGATGTATGTATGTAAGTCAACTTTCTCTCTCGTGAACAGTTGAACCCATCTATAAAATATTTGCCAAAGCAAATACGGGACATACCTTTAAAGACATTTATTACAGGGGTGATGGGTTGTAAAGTGCAGGAGTCGCACACAAACAGCTCAGCAATGATTTCTTCTCAGCTGTCCGTGTCCTGTTGGCACATACCTGCAGCGTTAACGGTATAAACCTGGTCCGCTCACTCGTTTCCACTTTGAGCTCAAACACTAATCCACCCAGTGCGATAACTTGGCACTTGTTAAGTAGATGGTTTTACTGATTGGGCATGCCTTTCAGTGTTAATCTTAGACAGTATATCTGAAGTGATTTGTGGTAAAATGATGATCGCTCCCTGAGGGCTTAAAAAGGGGGAGCTGCGTTACTTTTGGCACACTCGCAAATCATCGTTATGCGTGCGTGGAGGGTCGGACAGGGAACCCGATCCCTGCTGGACTGGCGACGTTTCAAAAGTCACGTCCATGTCCATAGCTATGTTCACCATGGTCCAGATATACGAAGCACAATATGAATGGTTTCCAGCAAAGTGTCCACAAAGCTTTGGGGGAAAAAAATAGCTGGGATGTTTGTGCTATTAACACAATTTTTCTGTGGAGGCTTGGCATTGTGTGGCAATCCCGGCCAGGATTCATGCTGAGGGGAGTGACAAGCAGGTGGGTGCTCTTAGGGGGGAGGAGGGTACATTCCAGTGCATCCTGTCTCCGAGTAGAAAAGGGTAGTGGGGGTTGTGCCCCGGGTTGGTGGGGTGTGGATCCAACTTCTTAAATGACACTTAAATCACATGAGACTTTTCTGTTTATTTTTAAAAAATGCCACAGACTTTACAGGTAGAATATTCCTTAATCCTAATCCTGTTCATTTGAAGTGATAAGACACGTAGCATGCGGTCTAATATACATATATACATATATATTACTGCATTTTCATTTTCTTATTTTTTTTTCAGAAAAGGGAAAATGTTTGTCTGTGCAAGTAGTTTCTGTGTCTTTCTTATTTTATCAATTATTTAAATGGGTTCTGAATCGAACGTCATTGGGGGGAGGTGCTACTCTACAGTAGAGCTGGTTTATTTAGAGACCGGACAAATGTTGCTTTGCTGGGCTCGGCAAGTAGCGCTTCTGACCAAATCAAAAATGAGCCTCAGCTTCTTAAGCTTAAGTATTATTTCAAAGGTCTCAGTGGCTAACTGTCTTGCAAGTTTCTGTTTATGATTAGTAGATTCTATTTACAACCTAATACACAGTGAAGGGAGGTAGCAATGGGTTGTGAGTCTCTTGGAAATGCAACAAGGATAAAGGAAGAGGTTGTTATAAGGAAACAAGTCATTGCCTTTAATATTGTATGAATTGTTAATACCCATAAATGAGTAATTAGTAAGTTACTAATCTGCACTGTATTGATGTTGTAGTATAACATTTTAAAAGTTCGCTCAGGAATCATGCCATGAACATTTTTTTTTTTCTAAATCTAAATATATCCTGTCTAGAATGTACCCTGCCTCTTGCTCAGAGTCAGCTGGGATTTCTCCAGCCCATTAGCCTCAAAGCATAAACAGTATAGATAATGTAAATCATAAATAAAATCATGTTCATTTTGATCAAAAACATTTTCAGTATTTAGAATGTTGTTAAATTATATTATATTCTAAGCTATTACTAAGAAACTCTCAATTTTGACAAAGCCTGAGTAGCTGGTGTAACATTAAGACCGACTGTTTCCCTGAAAGCCAGTTAAAGCACAGTAACACCCTGATGGCACCAGTGAAAATTCCCTGACTCACACGGGCTTAGATCAGCTCAGCATGCCCATGGATTTCTCTTTGCGCACATGCCACAATGATTTGTGGCAGCAGACAAAAGCACATTAAACGGGTTCTCATTAAATGATATAATACATGTTAAATGACTATATACAATATTTTAACTACGGTAACAATTCCTTAATGTGTTTTTTTTCTTCTCCAGACCGTCCCAAGGTTCGCCTGCCTCGTTTCCTCAGGCAGAGATATGTCGCCAGCGCTGGAGACAAGATCAACCTGACCGTCCCCTTCACAGTAAGATGAGGACGGCCGCGGCTTCCTGCTGCGTATTCATGATGCATAAAACCATGCAGCGAATTAAAACACACCCCATCTCCCATCTCCACCCCCCAGGGTAAACCCAAACCGGTGGTCACCTGGACAAAGGATGGACAGCCACTGGACAAAAAGAGAGTGAACATCCGCAGCACGGACAGAGACAGCATCCTGTTCATCCGTGCGTCTGAGAGAAACGACTCCGGCGTGTATGAGATGTGTGTGAAGGTGGATGACTTCGAAGACAAGGCTTTGGTCACCCTTCAGATTGTTGGTGAGAAAAAGGTGTTTTGCTTTATTTTGGAGAAAAAAATCATGGAAGGCTGTCCTGTTGGATGCTATAATCAGTTTTGTCCACAGAGCTGCCTGGACCTCCTGCCAGTGTGAAGATTGCGGATACCTGGGGCTTCAATGTTGCTCTGGAGTGGGCCGCGCCCAGCGACAACGGGAACACCGAGATCAAAGGGTACATGGTGCAGAAGGCCGACAAAAAGACTGGAGTGAGTCCGGTGGTGTTGTAGCGTGCAGCGTGACGATTTCGAAATGCAGTCAATGCAAAATCCAAGGCACTTTCTCACTCCGCGTGTGTGCTGCTGTGTGCTCACAGGAGTGGTTCACCGTGTTGGAACATTACAACAGACTGAATGCCACCATCTCTGACCTCATCATGGGCAACACCTACAAGTTCAGAGTGTTTTCCGAAAACAAGTGTGGGTTGAGCGAGGACGCCGCCGTGACAAAAGGGGAGGCCAACATCCTCAAGACAGGTACCTCAGCTAAGTTCTTCTGTCCGTCCTCTCTTTATTGCCCTATCCGTCTCTTTTTCAATTCCTTTGCAGTTGACTCTGTATCAACATGTTTTTTTTGTTAATCCACAAGTAGGCCGTTCTTAAACTAAATGGATTTAGAACTAAATTGATGAGTTTACGTCAGTAAGCGAAGCTTTGATTTTAGATGATTTTGCCTCTGATTCCAATTTTACAAAAATGTTGTCATTCACAAATAAACAGTAGCTGGCTTTACTGACCAAGATCAGTAACATCCTGGCCTTATAAAAAAAAAAAAAAAAATGGGTGTTCAGTATATCAGCTAAACCGCCGGAGACAGTAGCAGTTGTCCACTTTTAACCGACTCCGTCACATTCTGCAGGTATTGAGTACAAGCCTCTTGAGCATAAGGATCACGACTTCTCCGAGGCTCCGAAGTTTACCACCTCTCTGAATGACAGAGCCACCACTGTCGGCTACAGCACCAAGCTGCTCTGCTCTGTCAGAGGATTCCCAAAGGTACAGTAGCAAAATGTATCAAAGTGTTTGCTCCTTTATCTAGAAAGTTACGACAACGAAACTGTAATTTAATTTAAGAATCGCGTTGATGGTTTTGGTCTTTTTAACCCAGTAGACTCTAACTGCTTTGGATTAAAACAACCTTTGCCGATGTTCCTGCTTGCTTATCACATGTCTTCCAAGTTCATTTCAAGGAAACATCGTAACGCGTTATTTCATTATGTAACTATGAAATCTACATTCCTGGATGCCATTGACCATCAAACTGCCCCCAAATGACACAGCAACTAGTTCGCTTGATGAAATGTTCAATTTATGACTGTTTCCAGGATTAAACTCTAACACCAATGTTGCCAACGAGCCGCAAGTTGGCTCAGACTGCCTGTCAGCAGCTTTGTGATCATAGTGCGGTGCAGAAAGGACTTATGAAGAGATTTTAACAAACAGCTCTTAGCTTTTCTTCATCCCTGTAACTACGTTGGCTCTGAGTTAACCATTTTTAAAGATGTTCACCTGACCTGTTACCCTGCAATGTGAGGCCTTTAACCTCCTCTGTAGGCTCATAATCCAAGGAAAGCAAGGAATGGGGAGAGGACGCCACAAGGGTCAGTGGGGAAGTGGGATCACATGTGTGACATTCCCCGGTGGACCCCAGGAGGTCCTCACCATGTCGGTGCCATTAAAACTCCCAAACTTGGTGTGTGCTGTGTGTCCACTTCAACTCACAGAGCTTTTCTGACCAAGGGGCCCACGCAAAAAAAAGAACACCCATTTACAAGCTTTATTTATTTGTGCATCATTTTGATGGAATAACTGTGGCCTTAAGAGAAAGCATGTGCAAGTCAAATAATACATATATCTGTTTTTTTTTCTGCAGCCTAGGGTTGAGTGGATGAAGAACCAGATGATTATCGGAGACGACCCAAAGTACAGGCAGATCTGTGTGCAGGGTATCTGCTCGCTGGAGATCCGGAAGCCGGGTAACTTTGACGGAGGTGTGTACACCTGCAGAGCCAAGAACGAACACGGGGAAGTAACTGTCAGCTGCAAACTGGAGGTCAAACGTAAGTCAAAAATCTTCAATCTGTATAAAGATCCTTGGTCTTTTAATGTCTGTATGCACTTAATTGAATTGCAACTTGTCTGTCTGTTTAATACAGAGCCGCCGGTCGTAGATGCAGAGAAGAAATAGGTCAACATTCTCATAACAACAGGTCAGCAATTATAAGGATTATATTTCGTCACACCCATCCGTGTTGTCTTGTTTACACACACAATTTGAATATAAGTTTCAAACCAATAAATAGCCTTCAAATAAATTCTCCCACTAATTCAAGTTATACTTAAGTTGTGTGCAGTGCCATTCGCAGCTATTGATGGGAAACTTGCGAATGTTTGTCACAAAAGGTGAATAATTGAACAGGATGTTTTGAACAAGTTGGTCTATAAAAGTCCTGGAGTGACATCTGCCGTCTCCATGACTTACTTTCCATACATGGAGGGAACTAAACTTGGAAAAGGTGGCCTCTGCCACTGAAGGGGTGCAAGAGGTAGCCCCCATAAATCAATCAGTGATGGCTCCCTATGAACTTGGTTTGGAGTCATATTTAAAATTTCCTTGACTCAGCAGCAGCCTCTTACATGACACTGAGATATAAGCCTTTTAAACACAGGTTCCTCACTGAAAACTAAGATCATTTTAACATCTGGAAACTTAAATCAGGGCAATGTTGCAGTTTTATACCACATTTAATAGCTGTGTATAGTTGTATTCTGCAGTATACTTATGTTAAAAGTAATAGGGACAAAGTGTTATGTTTGCTAAGTTAATGGGTCTTAATGTGATTCTGAATGGCAGCCAGTTCTGACTCCGTGTAACACCTGTTGCTGTTATTTGTTCATCTGTCGCAATCCCAAATTAGGATCGGAAGGAATGATGCCTTTGCAGCATAAGGTGTGTGACACTTTTAGCATTTCTAAAACTGTACTTCACAACGATTAATACAGAAGCAACATTTAAACTCAAAGTATCCCTTTATTTTGACAGGAAGGTGCTTGATTCCTGGAAGAACATGTATATATGGCTGGTGACCACACTATACGAGAGTTTTTGTCTGTGACCTCTTACCATGTGTTGACCTATGTTATGATATGACAAATCTTGCTGCGTTTTCCCTTCTAGTCCATATCCATGTTCAAAATCAGCTAAATGATACTGTCCATGCTAACTAAATAATCACACCTTCAAACACTGTACCTTCCTAGTTTATCATCGTATCAGTCTAACTAGGTGTCTGCCAAGAAAATCACAGCATGACTTTACTGTTCCTCATCGGAGATCTACATGTAAAATCTGCATGTTTGTATCAATAAATAATATCATTTCTGTTTTTGTTTTTCAATACAGTTTCTTCTATGAATTGAAATCTCCAGCGGAATTATTGTCAATACTTCAATCCTTTATTCTCAATAACTCAAAACTCCTATTAGCTGTTGTTATTTGTGGAGAATTACAAGGATCTTTTCAAAATTAGAAGTTATCCCGAGAGATATTAAGAAACCTATCCTGACCTGTGAAATGCCCTTTTAGAAACACTGTTTTTGAAGGGACTTTTAGAACTGAAAGCTACTGTATCAGCAGGCCGATGGAATTTTTTTCCGCATCAGCTTCACTCAGCTGCTGAGTGTATTAAGCCCATTTGGCAGTAGCCCAATGAATCTCAACACACTTGTACAATTTATTTAACAAAGAATGGACTGCAGTATATGCCAGGACTTTCATAATACTAATACCAGGCGATAATACCCATCTTGTAGCTAGTTGGTCCTGGAGTTACTGGCATAGTGATATTAGGCAGGATGCCAGAGATTCCCAGGTTACAGAAACACATGGGCTCACACAGAGGCTGACAAAATTAGCTTCGGGTGTTCGATCTCACTCAGGGTATTTTAGGAAGTCGTTTGACTGGCAAACTGTGCTTCAGTGTTACCTGAGAAAACTGTAACATTATTTTCCGAATAAAAAGTGAAAATGTTCCCTTACCTGGCATGACTGTGTTTAGAGTGTATCTTGTACAAAAGCAGCAAAACTTCCTTAGTAATTAGACCCAGAACTGTTACAGGCATACTGAGTAACTCAATACTGCAGTCTGAGTTACAAGAAAAAAAAAAAACATAGTGTGGCTCCCTCTAGTGTTGCAACCATCAATAACAACTACAGTCTCTTGGCAGAGAGTCAAGTAGCATGTAAACTACATTGCTGCTTTAAAGATCCATAAAGACGACTTATAATCATGGCAACATTATTTACTGCCCATTTCATTTCCAATGCTTTAAATAGATCGACTGTACATCTGTCTGCAATCTCGAGCTCAAGGTTACATCCAGCAGCTTTAACCCATGGGCTAGGAGCCATAATGGGTCTCAGGCCTACTTCTGGTTGGTCCCTGGATGCTGACATGCTGCAATAGGGTCATGGAGCAAGAGACTTACGGTCTAATTTAGGTCCTGCACCAACAAGGATTCAAACCTCCAACAAAACTGTTCACTTATCTTTGCAAATAGTTAAGTGTTCATACTTAATATATTGAATGAATGAAACTGTATGTATATTTTATTCATTTTGGCCAATGCATTACTTTCAGTGACCTTGGATACTTTATATTTGAATTTATTGCACCACTTTTTCAACAAACTAGGTTTGATTATCCTACATCAGAGCCAAAATGTCCATCCAGTGAAATACAAAAAAAACAAAAACAAAGTGTAGTGGTGGTGAATGCAGCCGGAGACCTTCTCCTCCCCCAATCAATTGTCTAATCAGGGCCAGACTACATAACGCACCTGGGTGTGATGCTCAATCGCTGTGGATGCCAGCGATTGGTGCTTGGGTTTGGGTGGTAGTGTCCCATACCAGAGGTGGTTTACCTTCTGTCTTCCCTTTTAGCTTGCCGTATAGTTTCTCCCTTATTTTGCCCTTTAGCTGGTCCCTTAAGGATTGCCATATTTTCTCTTTTATCCTTACCTGTGTGGATTTGACTGTTTGCATTGTTTGAATCCTTGGTGTCCAGTTCTTTTTCCTTAAAGCAGAGTGCAGCATTGTTGGGAGGCTAGCCCTTTGGACTGTGCCGTTTTGATGTGAGGTCTGCTGTGAGGTCGCTGCACTGCAGTGTAGGTGAGTGGTGATTGTACCCCTGGACACCCCTCTATGGAGCCTGCCTCTCTCTATGTCGCTGCTGCTCGTTTGCTTTTGTGCACTTTTGGTGGACTAAGTTTTTAACTATAAGGTACAATGATATTTGAAGATTTCATGTAAGAAAGTGAACTTTATTGAATGGAATGATTTTTTTATTTTTCCATATTCCTTTTTTGTATTGTACAGCCTTAGTCCTTTTTTACACATTTTGATGATATATGAACCTGTGTGTCTGTCCATCCATTTCACCGTCCCAATATTTCCTGGGGCGAAAGGCCCCAGGTGGCGTTGTCTGGCATCTCCTTCAATCCCCCCTTAGTTTAGCTCCAACACCCAACCCCTTGCCACATTGGGACGAATACACACCAAATGGAGGAACACTTTTACTTTTTAACACTATAACTGCTACTCTTTAATATGTCAGCATTGCCATTGCCAGCTTAATTCAAGTTTAGCTTCACAGAGCTGGTACTCTATAGCTGAATTCCTGTCATTCATTCATTTTACACTTGCGGTTCACCTTTATGAAACCAGACCTGCGTGTCTGCTTCAGGAACATATTTGCTCTTCCAATGCTGAATTACTTCTGTGTCCCTTTTTTCATATATTATGATTTATTGCTGTCATGTCCTGTAAAAGGCGACCGCAGAATATCTGCTTGCTGAATAGTTGGCTCCTATGAAAAGTTTTCTCTCTACTACTCCCCCTATCACAGGGGAATAGTAGAGAATAAGCACAGTGGGGCAGAAAGTTCATAAAGGAGGCGGCACACTTTAGGGACGCAGCATCTCTGACTCATCTGCTGGTTTTACTGTAATGGTCGGTGATGCACAGTACCATATCTGGTCACTGCTGTGTCAAGGGGAACGCCAAAGGCAATGAAATGGTGTGTCCTTCTTGAAGGGAGCCAGATTGCCCTTTGCTGCCGAGGGTTTGGCAACATTCCCACAGGATATAATAAGTATAATGGTGAAATTGGCACCCGCAGCACTTTTCATCTAACTAATGTTGCACTTCCAAATCTTATAGATATTCTGTCTGAATACATTTTGTATTGGCCCCAGACTTGGACAGATACTGTACAGCTAAATGCACTTTTTTTTCAAAAATCTTAAGCCCCGTTTTGAGAGTGTTTGGTTCGACATCTTCAACTTAAAACATTTCAAATGTAACCAAACAATGATTTTGTTTAAGTCGTGCTGCCGCACGGTATGCAGTGATTCCCTCATAGCGGCGCATACTGTGTTGATTTCCTGCAGTGGCAGCTCAACCTCACACCGCAGTTCTCTGCTGTAGAAAACCTAGTTCATCTATTGATTCCAGATGGCAAAATGAGCCTTCATTAAGTCAATTCAATACAATTCGTTGAGTGAGAAGGAAAACACCGTCTGGAACCATGTCATGCTTAGACATATGTGTTTGTATATATGTGTGATTGTTAAGGATTCATTGAAGTTGATGATCATTTGCTTTGTTACAACATACACGGTAAAATCCTATAATTTGTATACTTTTTCGGATAATAGGTGACCTTTATAATCGATGTCTCCTTGATGGGGCAGCAGCAGTGCTCTGTGGCTCCCCCACAGTTCATTGCATCTTTAAATTATTCACAGGTTCACGTTAAATGCTGATGAACAAGGACGGGTGGATCTTGCCTTAGTTTTTTTTTTCCTGTTGGTGCCGATAAGCCTGCAGGAGCTTTATTTTTACTGCCACCGGAAAAAAATAAAATGAAAAAAAAAAATAAACAACTTCCCATCTGTGTTCTGCCTGCCCCTATACTGCAGCAAAACCAGCCCGAGCAGACGAGTAACAACCCCACATCCTCTCCTCTCCTCCCCCTTTCTTCTATCTACTCTGGCCTTTCTACCTCACCACACTCCAGTGCCTGCAGCGGGGAGGCACGGGACCTAAAATCAAACTGTGCGAGAGCCAGTGCAGGCTGCTTCATCTTCACCTCTCTTTTCACCACCGCTCATCGATTCCCCTGCTTTTGCCCTTCTCTCCATCTCCTCTTTATCTCTCTTTTCCTCCCTTTGCTTCTGCGTCTTTTTCTCAAAGCTCAGCACTCCCCGTTTGATGGTACTGGGCTGAAAAAGTGATGGAGCAAGAAAAAAAAAAAAGGAGGAGGAGCTCAGTTGCTAGTGCGCCATAGAAAATCTGAACACCCCCCCCACCCCCCCCCCCCCCCCCCCCCCCTCCCCTACCTAAATGATGACAAGGAGGGTTTTAATGGAGTTGCTCCTTAGCCAATAAGAGAACGGTGCCGGGAAATACAGCAGTGGAACTGCACTGGCTCTGATGCTTATAATGATTTCAGTATGTTAGAATAATGCTAATCTATGTGAGTGTTTCTTATTTTCTCGTCTGATTTGGTGTTACCTCTGCTGCACCTTGAGCCCAGAGAGATCTTGTTTGTGAGTGTCAGGGGGAGCTATGAAACTGGGACCTGTCAGTACCAGGGAGTTTTGCAATGTCCTTTGAGAGTGGGATAAATCAAAGTGCAGATTGCTGAGATTGCTTTTTTTCCCCTCTTTCTTTCTTCCTGTCAAGAATAAAACCGGTCCGTTCACCTGCTTCTAGTCCTTGTTAAGGAGGCAGCGCATCTCTCTTCAAGGTAAGCGGCGTTTTCTTTTCTCTTTCTTTCATTAATAGCTTCATCGGTTTCTCTAGCTTTGCAGGGTGCCAGCTTGTCACAGAGGCACCTAGCCTCATTACACACACTGTGCTTGAATGTGGAAAAAAAAAGAAAAAAAAGCTCTGCATAGAGAGGGAAAGAGAACAAATGGCTCAGGGGTAATTAGAGCAGAGATTTAGCCAGTTGCTTCTAATTTTAATGAAAAGCGGGTCTTACAATAATAGCAAATCCAGTCTGGAACTTTTACAGTATGTCGGTAAGTGCTTGTGCCTTCTGCGTAGCATCATATAGTGCTGCAGTATAATGTTACATAATAATAAAAAAAACGTGTGTGTGTATTTGTCAGTGTGTGGGTAGAAATTAAGATGTGCTTTTGTTTAACTGTAGCAGGAGAAACCAAAACACTTTTCATTGATATTCCCAACAAAAGGTAAATATTGTCATGCACAAAAAAGAAATGGATGGAAAAGAACTGTTTTTTTTTGGCACGTAATCGATCATACATTTTCCTTCAATCTGCATTCGACCGACAGTGTGTCAGTCTTGAGATGGATGGTGAGAGCCAGTGCCCTGTTTTACAGTAAAAGCTCCCAGGGAGTGCATGCAAAGTGAAATCTGCTGAGCCAGCAAGAATGACGGGCCCACGTAGGAGCCTGCAGAGCTCACTTTGTTCACATTACCTACAGTATGTTGTCTTAACTCGGTTTGTACCTTTTGTCGGAATGTTTTGTGTGCCAATATTTCTTCCATGCGCTGTGATGTACGATGGTTGAAGACAGCTCACTCGTGCGCTGAAATTTTGCGCATTACGTATTCTGATGACTCTGATTACTTTGTTGAACGTTTTTATTTCTAATTGTCATATTAAGGAAGCATGTGAGCCTGCCAAGGCCTCAACCTTGTGGATATTCCATTATTTTCTCACAATAAGGAATATATATTTTACCGATTTACGTGATTGATCCACGTTGGTACTATATGTCTCTGGGCTAATTATGATGCAGTGGTTTCTTAGGTCTCTGGGGATGTTATGAGTACATGAATGGGTCACTCCTGCCTGCGTGTGCCAAATGAGGACTTCCTTTTGGAATCAGCTGTGGTGAACCAAGACATGTGTAGCTACAATGTATGCGTACTCAAACACACACTCCTGATATGCAGAGCCTCTGTCCTACATTTTGTGTACTGGGTGCATTTTGTGTTGCAGTAAAGATGTTACAGGTTGAATGTAAAATAGGACATAGAATGTGAAGGCAAAAGTGTGACCTAACATTGCAAGAGCACATGCTTAGATTTGTATTAATTTTCATACTCCCCTCAATTGCCTCTTTTATGAAGTACTAAGAAAGTCATGCTGCAAATGTGGTTAATCGACAGATCAACAATTAGGAGTACAATGCCAAGTATTGTAGTGGTATATTTTGGAAAAATGGCAAGAAAGGACGTAGGCATTTTTATTTTTTTTTCAAAGGTGAAAGTGAACAATCAAATGAAGAACTGTTAAACACGGTGTCTATGACAATAAGAGAGAATATCGTTTTCCTGCTGACTTTGCCTTTAGCTGCACACTGAGACAGGTTCAGTCTTACAGCCTGTTCTCGGATTCTGGTCATAATGAAGTCAGTATTGCTTCGTTGACAAAAAAATGCAAGCATGTGTCCTGTTAGCCATAGGGACAAATGCCTATAGGGACTTATAGTGTTTTATTACCAGATGACATTCCCATCAGCCTCTGTCTCTCTTTGTATTACCAATCAGCAAATGGTACTAAGAAGGAAAATGAACATTTTCTGAAAACTGCTGATCTTCTGTGGTTTAGATAATTGTATTGAAAAAAGAAGTCTGCTGCTTTCCATTTCTTTATTGAGATGTGAATAGAATGGAGTGGCATTTTCTCCCCATTATATTTGTTGAATCCGGTCAACATTACTTCCTTATGGCACGTTACGCATGTGGACATAGGCATTAAGCTCAACGCTTTACTTCACCCACAGTGGCCCCGGTGTGGGGGCAGGGCAATGACCTTAATGAAACAGCTGAGACAGCACTCGCATGTCTCTTATTGTCTTAAAGTGGTCCAGCCAAAGGTGTGCTTTCCATGAACACTTCTAATACTCGATGGTTCATGAAAGGGGATTCTTCGCTGTAGCCTATAATCTCTCGGTCATGTGTATCAGTGTACATAAATTAGACTGATGATGTTTCTTTTTCAGTGTCTGGATCATTATTGGAAGTGCCTGGTGCAGTTCACAAAAGGCTTTTGATTTTGTCTTTGTGTTTGGAACCCATCACATACAGTAGTGATACGAGAGGTTCCGCAGACTTCTAGAGGTTCACTGTGACAGTTAATGAGCCGATGCTCTCCCTGGTGCTGCAGTGCTTTTTCCTATCGGTTGGATGCCATGAGCTAAACACTTCCCAGCCAGAGGAGACTAGATTCATTTTTAAGGCTCTCCCTCACAACTCCCATGAAAAGAGAAGTGTGTCAGTCACATATTGACCTATTTGTTTATCTATATCTGCATTCAGACACTGCAGACTGAGGTTTTTCTGGTGAGTATCTAAAAATATGTTGTAGTGCCAAATCTTCGAAAGTCTCATGGAAGCCTTTAGGGATAGTTAAAGAAGAGGGAGTGTGGTATATTTGCAAATTCCCTGCATAAATATTGGTTCTAGTTGACTTTATAAATACCTGGGTTGCAATATGTGACTACTGAGGAAATATCTTGGATGAAGAGAGCAAAACAAAAGCAATGATAGGAGTCATCAGTGTGCAGGGAGTGGGGGTAAACATTTGATCATGTGAGTTTCTAATTTTAAAAGGGTCGCAAACCCACACATTGTCATCTAAATCTACAGGTCCTCATTTTGGCTTTCCTTCAGCTTATTGTTTTGGTTTTTACGAATGTTTTAGTTAAATTGTACTGCTATCATCAGTGTATACTGTATACTGTATATATGTTGTACCTTTTGTTTTGTTGTCGCCTTAGTTGGGACCGTGCTCACATCTCATGTGCTTGTGCACGTCTTAAGTCTCGTGCAGAGGATGATCAATACCTTTCCAACTGATCAATTTTGAATGCTTCATGAGACAATTTCATATTTTGAAGTACTAATTCAGCTGGAGAGTGACAGTCTATATACACACTCATATTGTACATTTCAAAGTTTAAGGAGCAGTGCTTTAAGACAGATAATAATATAATAGTACATTTAGTGTTCATAAAAGATCTAAATACATTGTAAGAAATGAACAGCAAATCTATTTAAGTGATCAAAAATAAGTATTCTTTCAAGTACTCATAAACCAAAAACTTATATTGGTTGATATTCCCACCTCAGTAAATTAAAGGCTTTATAGTTTAGTTATCTACAGCTATTCTGTGACTGTAGAGAGCTAAGGTTTGTTTTTCAGTGGATTGTGATCTATGAATGTTAATATGAAGGTCTACCTCCTCGTGAAAATACTGGTTGAATATTAGAGAGCCCTAAATCAAAAACTGGTAAGCATCAGCATTACTGAAAATTACCTTTGCAAGGGTTTGGCGCACAATGCTGAACATTACATGGTTTGAGACCTCCTGGGTTGGGAATTGCCTAATTGATGTAGTTTTGGGGATTTTACCAATTTTTTACCTTAAAATCCAAGAACTCTGAAAGGTTCCATTTAAAAAAAAAACAAAAAAAAACAATACAGAGACTTCTTTGTCTGTAATGAAGGCTCTGCTTACGACGAGTTGATTTTTAAACATCAAGGTGGTACAGAGGTCATGGTAAATTGGAAGTGCCAGATAAAAACATACTTTTTAAATTATTTTTTAAATGTATTACAATAAACACTTTTATCATTCGGTTGAATGTTTTCAGAAATAAGTGACCAGAGAAATTACTAATAGAGAGCCAATGTTTGTTTTCATCAACCATTGCCATTTTTGACCTTTTGAGATGACCTCTGCGTATTTACTTGATGTTTACTGTTTAAAACTCACCTCAGCATGACCAGCGCTTTCATCATTGCTTATAATGAAGGCTCTATGATGAATTTGAAAAAACGGACCATTCAGAAAAAATTACCTCACGATTTTAGCCTTAAGCCAAATCCTTTCACTTTTGTGGAGAGGAAGATAATTCAGTGAATTTTGGAAACACCCCATCTGAGTTTGCATAACATTAAAAATGCACAAATATATGGCTGAGGTGGAAAAAAAGGTGAAAAAGTGAAAAACATCATAGTATAGTATATCCTCAAAAGTTTGCAAAAAAAACACACCATAGTATAGTATTTCATCCAAAACAGAGAAAAAAAAAGAAAAATTAGTATTGAAGTATAGTACAGGGGTCTGTAAGCTTTACGATCAAGAGAACCACTTTGCCTCCTCTTCCACCAAATAATATTTGCCAGTAAGAGACTAACATTAAAAAAATAATAATTCTTAAAAAAACTTGAAATGTGTGATAAAATAATTGTCTGCATTAGTTAATTAATGCATAAAAGCAATAATAACGCCTTAACTAATTTTTTTGTCAAAGCTACAAGGGGCCGCACCAGGGTATCTAAAGAGCCTCATGTGGCTCCGGAGGTGTGGGTTGCCGACCCCTGTTATGGTATGTCGGCCGAAAAAGTGAAAATTTATTTTTTCCAAAATGCAAATGCAATGCAAGGAAATATGGTAGAGGTGAAAAAAGGGAGAACATCATCCGGTCAATCTCACACAGAAGTGAACACAATTTAAAAAGTATAGTATCATAGCATAGCATGTCGTCCAAAAATATAAAAAAAAATCTAAACATTTTAATGCATAGCAACATCGGCAATGCGAAAAACTAATGAAAAACGTCATGCTATAGTCAAAAATGTCAAACATTTTGAAACCAGCTATTATGCATCGCAACATCGGAAATGCATATCCATATGAAAAAGTAAAAAACGTCATAGTATTGTATGTTGTTTAAAATTTGACAAAAACATTATGTAGTATGTGGTCCAAAAACGTAACATTCAAAACCCAATTGAAAGCAACATCGGCATTATAAAAATATATTGCCGAAAAATGTTGTACTATAGTATGTTGTCATTAAATAAAAAAAAAAAAAGTTACAGTGAAAACATATTGAAACCACTTGAAGCATGCACAGCAACGTGGGCAAAGTGAAAATATGTGGCAGAGATGAAAAAGGAAAAAAATAAAATAAAAACGTCATAGTCAAGCATGTCGTCGAAAATTTTCCAAAAAAACATAATAGTATAGTATGTCTTCCAAAAATGTCAAAAAAGTTCATGTTAAAACACTTGAAAAGTGCATGGCAACGTCGCCAAAGTGAAATAAATATGGTAGTGGTGAAAAAAAGTGAAAAAGGTCATAGTTTAAAATGTCATCCAAAAATTTAAAAAAAAGTAAAAAATTTTTAAAACATATGAAACATAAATAGCAAAATCAGCAATACCAAAAATACGTACATGTATGTCGTCTGAAAATGCAGAAAGAGACCACTTGAAACATGCGTCCAAAATTTGACCAAAAACATCATAGTATAGTATGTCATCCAAAAATGTCAAAAAAATAAAAAATTGTATATAACATATTAAACATGCATAGCAACCATGGAAATGCAAACTACAAAATGTCGGCAATGGAAAATATGGTATAGGTGGAAAAAAAGGGAAAAACGTCATAGTATAATATGTCGTCCAAAATTTGACAAAAAAGTAAAAAATAAATAAACATTAAACATGCATAGCAACCTTGGAAATGCAAACTAATTTGGTAAAGGTGAAAAAAAAGTGAAAAACGTCTAGTATAGCATGTCGTCCAAAAATGTCAAAAAAGTCAAAACATTTTAAAACATATGAAACATAAATGGCAACGTCAGAAATACGAAAAAATACAGGAGGTGAAAAAATTGAAAACATTTAAAAACCTCATAGTTAGTATGATTTTACAAAAAAAGACATAGTATAGTATATCGTCCAAAAATATGAAAAATGCATAGCAAGTCGGCAATTGAAAATATGGTAGAGGTGAAAAAAAGAAGAAAGAAGAAAAATGTCATAGTATAGCATGTCGTCCAAAATTTGACCAAAAAGGTCATAGTATAGTATTTTGTCCAAAAAAGTCAAAAAAGTTAAAAATAAATTAACATATTAAACATGCATAGCAACCCTGGAAATCCAAACTAATTCGGTAGTGAAAAAAATCTGAAAAAAATGTCATGGTATAGCATGTCGTCCAAAATTTGACAAAAAAGTTTAAAAAAATGTAAACACTTGAAACATGCATGGCAACGTCGGCAATACGAAAAAATATGGTAGTGGTGGAAAAAATGTTGTAGTTTAGCATGTCGCCTAAAATTTGAGAAAAAAGGTCATAGTATAGTGTCGTCCAAAATTTGTCAAAAAAGGTCATAGTATAGTATGTATGTATCATCGAAAAATGTAAAAAAACAAAAAAATTGTTAAACAATTGAAACATGCATAGCAATGTTGGCAATGCGAAAAAATATGGGGGAGATGTAAAAATAAAAAAAAAGTGAAAAACATAGTTTAGCATGTCGTCCAAAATTTGACAAAAAAGGTTATAGTATAGTATGTCATCCAAAAAAGTCAAAAATTGTTAAAACATATGAAACATAAATAGCAACGTCAGCAATACGAAAAAATACAGTGGAGGTGAAAAAAATTGAAAAAAGGGAAAAACGTCATAGTATAGCATGTCGTTCAAAATGTGACCAAAAACATCATAGTAAAGTTTGTCGTCCAAAAACGTCAAAAAAAGTCAAACATTTTAAAAACACTTGAAACATATATAGCAACGTCAGCATTGCGAAAGCAAATGATAGAGGTGAAAAATAAATAAAAGGGGAATAACATCACAGTATAGCATGTTGTCGAAAATTTGCCAAAAAAGCAACAAATAATAAGTACAACACTCGAAACATGCACAGAAACTTTGGCAATACAAAAAATGGTAGAGGTCAAATACAATTTTAAAAGTGAAAAAAAGTCTCTCTGAGAGATGACATCTGACCTCCAAATGACACTTGAAATGAAAACAGCACATTAACCTTTTTTGGACCTGATCTTCCGGAGATAAAAGAAATAAAACAATCAGTGGCAAACTTGGATTTGAAGGATAAACTATTGAAAAAATAGTATTTGCCATTATGGATTCGTTCTCCAGTGGGTGGTGCAGAATACAGATGTGTTTGTGGGGAATTGCTGATAAAGGACTGACTTTTAATTATACTCATTTGTCTTTTCTCACAGCATGAAACCATCTGCAGATGTTTTAAACCTGCTAAAGCATTCTATGTTCATGTTGGCATTCTCGTATTCAATTTACCAGTGTCTTGTATTGTTTCATAAAGAAAACGCTTCTCAATGGCTATGGTGAAAATTAAAAGGATAAGGATGTATCTGCTGTCAAAACAGAACATGTCGACATACCTTTAAAACAAAAATCCTGTCGGGGTTTATACACACACGTGCACACAAAAATGGTCATACATTGAAACGACAATAAACAGAGGGCACCATATGGTCAGAGTTGGCTGTGTGTGTGTGGGTGTGTGTGGGAGGGAGAGGGAGAGGGAGAGGGAGAGGGAGAGGGAGGGGGAGAGAGAGAGAGGGAGAGAGAGAGAGAGAGAGAGAGAGAGAGAGAGAGAGAGAGAGAGAGAGAGAGA
>JAFBJU010000419.1:92903-517103 GCA_016785305.1 Colistium nudipinnis
GAGAGAGAGAGAGAGAGAGAGGGAGAGAGAGAGAGAGAGAGAGAAGGCTGGCTAGGGTAAAAATAATAAGAGCACAGGAAAAGATATTAGCAATGTGGAGAGGAGGCAGGCATGCCAGGATACAGCCCACTGTCGGAATGCCTTGTTGTTTCGCATTTCTCTGTTACACCCCTGCATTGCAGCACTCCCTGCAGGAGCTGACAGGGTGCAGTATTCTCCACATCCTCTGTGCCTCAGAGGAGACAAATCATCTTGACCAAAATGTCCCAGCAGAGCGCTGGGACCAGCTGTCCTCTGCGTATGTTCCTGATCTGGGTCTTTGACAGTGGTTGCGTTGCTATGATTGACGTCCCAGTGCAGCACCGGCCCACGGCCTGACTCATCTTCTGTTAGGAGAATGACTAGAAGAGAAGAAAGGAAAGCTTTTACTCATTCAGATGTTTTGGGGGGAGCAAGAGAGCAAAAAGAAGAGCTAGAGTATCCCACAATTCATAGCAATCCTGCTGCTAATGTGACCTTGCACTAAAGGCTTGCTGAGTCAAGAATCAGAGTGGTGATTTATCAAACCTGGTGAGGCACATCAACTTATGACATGTGGTGGTCACATACAGACATTTGAAAATGTATCATTCACGAAACCTGTATCATTATTTAAATGACTGTTCTCATTGTTAATTCAACTTCTTCTGTACTGTTAATCTTCTTGTTCATTAATATGTTAGAGCTGTGATGTTTACAGTATGTCAAATCCAATTAAAGCATTCAATCAGTTGCCATGTATTGGTTCATTATCAATTAACCCCAAAATAATCATATTGTGGTCTCAAATTATTGTGATCAATCCTGAAGGGGAATATCTGGCCCTCTGTTCGTGTCTGTTTGGATTTTTGTGGAGAACAGGAAGTTCACAGCAGCTTTTATATATATATATATATATAATTATTTTTTTGCACTACAAATGGGGGCTACAAATAATTAAACGACAATAGTGACAGCACACAGACCAGCCAGGCCAAACAGTGAAACTATGTAGTAGTAGTGGATATATGTCTCAATAGTTTAAGTGCAGTGAAGGACTCTTTTCATACTGTTAGTTCATACATGTTATAAAAATATTGATTATGCCAAAAACTGAAAAGAAAAAAAAATACTAAGGCTACACAGATACGAACCACGGACGTATGTAGCTTTCAAAATGTAAAGTATGACAATGTTAACTAAATCCAGTTGATATTTCAGTGCACCAGAGTTTAGTAACTGTAACCTCTACATCACAGGTAATGGGAAATATATACAAAACAAGTGACCATTGCTATCAATACACAAGAAAATCCATCACATTTTAGGAAGGTTCACATTCAGAGTCAATTTCTTTTCAATACACATTTGACATTGTGTCACATAATGGCTGAGACACAACGGAGGCTTTTCATCAGTCTAAAATATACCATAAATACAGAAGATACATTTGGCTCAAAGCTCTAAATCTGTATTCACCAAAAAATAGACATTTTTTTGTAAATCAATCAAACAAAAGTTCTTAAATTTCACAACAGATATGCATTGGATTTATTTTTGCCATAGATGAATGGGCAGCTTGGTTTGGCATTGTGCCCCTAACCTCTTTCTGGTTTGCAACTCATCTAACAATCTGCCTTTAAGTGAATTAAGTAATCGCTGTTGCCAAGATGGCTTCACTGGCTATGCAGATTTACAGCAAGTGCTTCCATAAATATCAGCATTAAATCCACCTTTATGATTACTGACTATGTGAACTTTAGATTTAGGCAGCACAGTAGATCAATGAGGGGGGAGTGTGGCCTTTGACCTGCAGGTACAGTTTCAAACAGCTGCTGACCCTAACTTCTAACAAAAACGTCCAAAACGTTATTTCTCTGTCCCGCTGTCACAACATCAAATTGCAAATATGCCAAGATGAGCTCTGTCCAATGCACTTAAATATACAATAGGCTATGGAATTTAGACGAAAAATCTTGAAGGGTTGGTTTGACATTTTCTTTCTCTTTATGAGATGGATCAAAAGATTGACAACACAGTCATGTCTGCAAAGCAAATGTAAAAGTTATTTGGATTTTATCTCTTGTTTGGTCGATACACATAAAACTGTGATTATATCAGGTTACATTTTTACAGGCAGATGTTAGGTTGACACATTTTCAAACTTTTGTCATGTTTTCCCTCGTCTCTCTGTGAAGTAATATGTCTTGCTGTGCAAATTTTCCCACAATCCACCAACTTTTAATTTGAATTATTTAGGGGTCAAACTGATGGAAAGGTCACACAATTCTGTGTTAAATGACATCCTCAAGAGAATCCAATGAGAGGAAAACTCACTCAGAAAAATAGAAATATACCAAGTTAAAAAGATCCAATCTATTAAAACATTGAAAGTCATTGATATTCTTTCATAAGTTCCAGTTAAAGCTTTTCTGTAAAAAGAGCACGAGTTAGTTTCAACTCTTTAAAAAAAGGCCGGTCCTAATCTTGAGATCCAAAATTTTGAAAGACAAACTATCTATGGACATAACTTTGCTGTAGAAACAAATAAAATAGGGGAAGCTCTGTGATGCAGCAGTTCAGCATGAAATCTCTGCCCCCTCCTGGCAAAAGCAGCAACTTGCACTGTAAAATGAAGGCACAGGAGCTACCGCACAGCAACTCCTGACAGCTGCTAGCTGAAAATGAGCACGCAGTAAGGTATTTCCCCCAGGAGGGTGAGGAGGAAAAGGGGATTTCAGGAGAAAGCCAGAGAAAAAGATTGAATTGAAAAGGGCTCGAATGTGTACAGGAGTAAACACCTGAGGGGCAATTTCATGCATTTGCTGATTTGAGACCAGTTGGTCATGAAAAATTAATGCAAAGCCAAGAAGACAAGTTCTTACCGTCCAGTTTATGTTCAGAGCCTTTGCATTGATTTCTTGGTCACACCTCTGTGGGTTCATACGTGTAATGGTTTAGCTCAGTTGCTGTCAGTTGCAGTTTTTGTTTGTATTGTAACCGGAGAAGATGCTTCGCAATCGGCTGGCTGACGACTCCCCTGGGAAATTGGCAAAGGCAGACAAGTTTACCTCATCCTCCCTGGGTGCACACAGTCGTTCTGAGGGGATCCAATGTAAGGGTTCATCCAGAGCATTATATCACACTCTGCAGATTAATTGTTGGGATCCAATTAAATGTTTTAGCTCAGCGTATTATACTATTGGTGGAGCCGATGCTGTAAAACTGGCACACGTTTTAGAGTTTGTCAGCCCTCCTGCAGTCTCAACTACCTCAAGCTCGATGTTATGCATTTCTGATCCGTGCAAACCGTGGCCTCATTCAAACACACCCACCCTCCAACCCCAAAGCTTGTGCTTATTGATCCTTTACAACTGCCAGACCAAAGAGATGCATGCTGCAATCAGTTGTGTGAGCAGCATCACATATGAGATGGGGGGGGGGGGGGGGGGGGGGGGGGGGGGGGGGGGGGGGGGGTGGAAATAGGTTGAGAGGCTGCATGCATTACATAGAGGGAGGGTGTGTGACAGGGGAGGGTGGAAAATGGGGGAGATGGTGTGCATTGGGAAAGGAGCTTGAGGGGGAGGAGGGGGTGGAGGAGGAGGAGGAGGAGGGGGGAGTGTAGTGCTGCAGTGGAGAGAAGTGAGAGGAGACTGCAGTCTCTGCCTATGGGAGAGAGCAGACCATGTTACCACAGCTCTGAGGAACTGTAGCCCAAAACTGTCTATTGGATGGGCCACCTCGTGAAGGGGACTACTACATCTGACTGGTGAGTTCCGCTTTGCAGATATTTCAAATCGAGGCGCAGTTATGTGACGCGAATGCAATAGAAAACCCCACAACCAGAACGAGCCTATCTGGGAGATGGATCCATCCTGCGTTGTGAAACTATGCGAGAGATTATGAACTGTTAACACTGTGGCTGCACACTGTGTGCCTGAATATCCTCGCGCACCGGAGTGTGTCTGAGCCTCCGCTTTGCGGCTGAGTGATGCTGGCCAGTGATGAGCTGCAGAAATCAGAGGCAGATAAGGACCAAGTGCCAATGGCACAGAGGTTGAACCGAAACCATCATCGCGTTTGGGTGTTTTCGCGTTCAGCCTCTGTCCCCATCACTACTCATGACAGAACGAACACGTCAAACTGTGGAAGTTAGAGGATTGACTCATCCTTGAGATTAGGGAAAGCAGGAGCTATCTTGCATTTCGTGTTTCTTACAGCTGCTGACATGTTTGGTCAACAGCGACTCCAGGTAACAATTTTGTGACGCGTTCATGAACAATCGTCAAATGACAATTCTTCTTCGGGGAGGTACCCTTGTTGCAGCAAAAAGTTGAATGGCAATCTTCATACATCACAGCACAGCGGTTGCAGTTGGCATTCATATCATGCCTCACGCTCACACAATGACTTGACACTGGCCTTGAGCCAATTTGTTTTTTGATTGGCTGGTCACCTCCACCATAGGCAGGTTTGTGGGCAGCTCTGGAAGGCTGATAGACAATATCAGGATTGCTTAGCAACAAAGATCTGCGGGTCTTACTGTACTGCATCTGCACAGCAAACATTTGACCATGAATCCTATCTCTGAGAGAAGGAGAGATACACTGAAATACACATGTGAATGAAATACTTATTGATTTGTGGCCTGTGAGTCAATGAGGAAGAGGTTAAATCACGACTCTGGACAAGTATGTCATCTGCCACATCACTTCCACGTTATGATAATGGAGTCCTCACACACACTCACACCCAGCATTTACATGATTTTTTTTTCTCTGTAGCAAAGGATGCACTGCTTTATATCGTAATGTGACATTGCATTTGTGAAACCCTGCGCTCATTTGTTGGCTGTGCTCAATTAAACAGAGGATATAAATTGTCTGTCTTTTAAAATGATACCTTTTTCTCATTTTCTTATAGAGCATAGAGAGGGAAATGACACATAAAAACCTTGGATTTATGATCTTCTTTTACAATACAAAACTACCTACACGTAAAACTTGCTAAATTGGTCATTCAATTTTGCAGAAAGAGTGACTACTTGCTTAAATTTGTATTATTTTCATGAGCTCTCCTGTCAAAATACTTCCAATTATTCCATAGAAATAAACAAACATGGAGACGCTACAGCTGCAGAGAAAGTGAACATTTGCCCATTGTTCTTCAGCATAATATTGATGGAGGGTCATGTAAGCATCACAATGAGTCAGTCCTGAAACTCATACCAGTCAGACTACAAAAATGCATCATGCTGCAGTAAAAACATTATTGCTGATATCATTTAAACTGTGCTCTAAACACGAAATGTTGCTGCCTATTAGTAAATTAAGTAAATGAATACATGAGCAATTACAAGAAGAGGAATCCTCTCTTTCTGTGCACCAAAATATCATGTACCAATTCCAGTTTAATCTAGAGTAAATTGATGCAACAGTTGTTAAGTGCTACCCGTTACCAGCAGCTTGTGTAGGTGTCATTCGCTGTCACGCAGAGAGCAGACCCAAAATAACTAATATAATGTTCACTTGAGGCTGAGAGGTAAATTGATTTTGTCGGCTGTTGTGGTGGATTAAATTTCCAGAGGCCAAAAAAAAAAGAGAAAAGGAAGCGAGGAAGCACTTGATTTATCTTGCCAGATTTGTGGTGGGACCAATTTTGACAAAACATAGAGTTTAGTTTATTTTAATGTGGGACGTCAGATAACAAGAATTTGCACCGTCGATTGACCTCCCATTTGTTTTGTCTTCTTTTTTAAGTAAATGACAAATTTGCTCCATTAAATGTTAACATATTGGGCTCAACTATGAGCTTCACAGTTTCCTAATGCGTGAGTTATGGGCACATCCTCTCCAAACACCTGGAAGGAGAAGCAGGGAATCTATTACTAAATACTAAAATAAATGAATAAAATTTAAAAGTGAAATATTGGCTTATCTATTATTCAGCTCATTCTTTTAAGATTATTATTAGTGCTGGGCATGTTATCGCTTTATTATCACGTTAACGCATTAACTCAATGATGACGTAAATTAAATTAAAAAATAGACTAATAAATGTTAGCTTGCTGCTGCTTAGTATGTGCTGGTTTTATATTTCATTTGATAACATTAATTACTGTTTAAGTTGATAAGTGTAACTGCACTTGTGTTCATACTACTTATGTACTTTTAAAATAGAAGTGAGCCATACTTTAATTTTGAATTGTACAAATAACAATGGAAAAGGAAATAATGGAATGAATCACGATTAAAATATTTAATCGTCGCCCAGCACTAGTTATTATATATTGTAATATTTTTGGTTTCTATGCTCAGCAGCTGTTAATAAGCCAATTTGGAACAGAACAGGAGAGCCTAGTTTGACATTTGGGGAGATTTATTCACATTCTAACTGAGAAGATGAAAATCCATTCTGTGTGTTGAATGTAAACTCACAGCCTGGAGCCATTTCAATCAGTTTAGCATAAAGCTGAGCTAATGCCTGGCTATGTCCAAATGGAATTAATTGCACATTAAAGCTCACAAACTGACATGTTCAATGTGCTTAATTCATAGAAAAACAGAAGCTAAAAAGGTACAAGCAGTGGTTTTCCTGGCAAACATTGCACATCATATGAGGGCGTCAGGATCCCAATGAATACTCTCTGTGGGCAGGTGGATTTGCCTGTCTCCTAATGGGGTTGAAGGTTACTCATTTGAGGATTTGATCATTCTTCACACAGACACTAAATTCACAAATCATCAGCATAATGATTGGTCGGAAATTTCATGGCTTTTATATCTGATAAGATTTTTTCGTCATGATCAATCTCCTTTTAATGAATTCCGTGAATAAAATTAATCATTTTGTTATATATAAATATATATATATTGTCAAGTTGAGAATCCCCCACAGCCATTCCCTGAAACACTAGGTCTTGTAGCAAGCCACAAACACACACACACACACGTTGACTCACACACACACACACACACACACACACACACACACACACACACGTTCTGCACTCTTGCACACACACACACAAACACACAAATACACATTCTGCACTCTCGCACATGTATGATATAAAACACGATATCACCAGATATCGAGGCTCTTCTTCCACGGCAGTCTTCGGAGCAAGACTGGGACCGCTCTACTGGAATCGAACACTTCAAGAGATGTCTACAGACTTTGATCGGATTCAAGAAACGGAGTAGCAGAGAGTCAAGAGAAGAGTTTCGAGATCATCGGCAGCTGTTATAAAGAAGATTGCTCAACAGGAAGATTAGTCATTTAATCAACCAGCTGTAGATACTAATTCGGACATTGTAATTCTTCGTCTCTGCCCGCCACATGGATCGGGGATCCTGAGGGTCACCACGGATTTTGGACAAGATCGCGGGAGCTTACGCAAGGTTCCCGACCAGCGGCAAAGGAAACGCAGCACGGCCAGCTGCCTTCCCCTCGGTTTCTCAATATTTCATCAAGGACCATTGGACTTTCAGCCTCATCACAAATTATCCGGTTACCCTATCATTTATAATCAAGGTTTGATTTAATTAAATATCATATTACCATTTGCATTAGTCTAAGAATTGATTGATTGATAGTTATCTATTGTGGCTGTATGCTTCGCCCTGCTTAAATGTGCAAATAAGACTACTTGTAGTTAAAGACTGGATTCTGGATATAAGTTCTTGACGTCAGGAGAACTGCATTGGTGCTTATAACATCTTTTAAGGTTCCTATAGGTTACTCTAGCCTTCTATTAAACTGAAACAGACTCGTGGGACTAGTCATCCAAGTCACTAAAGCCATTTCTAGCAATTACCAAGAGCCATTAGATCATTAGAGGAGAGCTGCCATTAACGGGCGTGGCTGGCACTAGTTGCTGGTTCAGGCTATTCGACCGGGTGCTGCGTCAGAGCAAGCAGGGTAGACGTGCCGTACATAAGGCAGTGAGAGACTAGGCGAGTCTCCTCGACACCAGCTTAATTAAACTCTTAGGACATCCTAGGTATCGGGGGTAATACCCATTAGGACAAGAGTTCGGACCCTTTAAACGGAGAGCTGGAAAGGTGCCTCCTGGGAAGGAGTTATCTGGGAGTTGTAAAATCTCGTGGATCTAAATAATATATATATAAAATATATATTTGATATACATTACCTACACGGTAATGTAATATACTGCTTGTTCAGATCGACACCCAATGACATTCATGTTATACATGAAACTACTGAAAAGATAAAGCAGTTATCAGAATTGCAGTCCAAATTTGTGTCTGCTCCACTCAGAGTTGGTACAAAATTACAGAAACACCAAAAGTGTGTAACTTTTTAGAAAAATACGATATTCTGACTTAAGTCACAACATTCGATTCCTTTAATCCACAAATGTAACTATTCTTGAAATTAATCTTTGGTGATGTTCATTCTCCCCCTTCTGTCTAATCTCTGTGTCTTAGGGACGTTGCACCTAGTCTTTGACAATGAAGTTTAACCTGTTCAGAAGGCCACAGGCCGTGACCACTGCGGAGCCCACCGGTGCCACCACCGTGACCATGGCTCCCACCCCGGCTTTCCTCTCCACCTCGACCCCAGACACCTCTAACTCCAACAACACGGAGATCAACAAGAATGACATGTTTGAGGAAATCAAGAGTAAATTCTTGAATGAAATTGATAAAATCCCACGTAAGCAGACCGGCAGTGTTTTCCCAATTCCATCTGAGATTCAAAAATCAAAAAAAAAAAAAAGAAAAACACCATCCTAATCTTAAAATGTTCCCTCTGTTGCTTTGACACCGACAGTGCCTCCGTGGGCTCTGATTGCCATCGCTGTGGTGGCCGCATTACTCATCCTCACCTGCTGCTTCTGTATAATCAAAAAATGCTGCTGCAAGAAGAAGAAGAACAAAAAAGGGAAGAAGGGCAAGGATGGCTTCAACATGAAGAACATGCAGGATGGCGAGGTATGATGCCTCATTCTTCCTACGAGATGAAAAGCCAGTGTTACAGGTTATTTCCGATATTCCGGATATTCGGATATATATTCTTTCACTGTGCTACTTTCAATTATTTATTAAAGTTTATTGTATGTCTCCAGCTAACCGAATTTGATTTTTCACCAGCAGCTCTTTTAGGCCATGCTGTAGAGGACACAAGGAGAGCTCTCTTCCCCTCCCTTTATTTGATGTTGTTGTGATGGTTAAAAACCGTGACGTATTCCATTCCCGCGGTGAAAAATGACACGCTTTGTAACAAGGTGGCATTGAATAATGAGTTTTGGGGAAGTGAACTAAGGATAATGGATGAAGGGATGAGGACTGCAGAAATATAGAGAAATTGTTGGAAGCAACAAACAGGAAATAAGAGGATAAATGTTGGAAGAGCCAGTGATTCATTAGAAAGCTAATAAGCTGACATTACAAGAGATTGGCCTCCGTTGATTAAAGCGATCAATTACACATGTCCACATGGTGAAAACAAGTGGAAAACCTCAGTGTCATTTTTCATCATAATTGTAGTTGTGGTGGTGTTGACTGCCTCTCTTTTTTGTCGTGTGCTTGGTGTCTTGTGAGTTGAATCTCTTCCTTTCTCTGCTCACCTTTCTTTTTCCGCTTTGTGTCCGTCTTGTGTGTGCGCCTCGTGTTTCTTGACCGTGGTGGACTCCCGCTCTACGGTAGGTGGATAGCTCACGTTGATGCTCTCTGACCCTTGGGGCAGAGGGGGGTTTCATGGAATGAAAGTCTTAGCTTCCTTTGCTTTTTTCCTTACTTAGTTTTTTACTTTTTCATTTTTGGTATGAGAGCTTGCGAATGCAACACTGGAAAGCTATGATGTGCTCCATAAACCCCAAAGAGGAGAGTCTAACCATCTAACGCATTGTTTCCAGGACAATGCAACTGTAACTCACGCCAATATTAAAAGTATTGGAATAAGAGATGATATGCAAGACACCTTTAACACTATTCATCTATGCATGTGTAAAGGGCATGGTTGGTTGTTGGGGAGACATGGAAACGGTGATGATAAAACTGCATGAAAAGCCAAATACTTCCGAACCTGATAGATTGTGCTACTGAAGGAGGAGGTAGAATGTAAAGACATTGGATGGCCTGATATAAATACTTAAAGACATTTCAAAGTTGTGTTCACCTTGGCAATGAGGCTTTTATTTAACAGCAGTTATAGCACTTAAAAACAATTAGAGGCTACATCATTCAAATAGCCCTTTAATCCTTATCCATTTAGCGTAAGTAAAGTGAACTGAAACAACAGGCATTTTTTGGTACCCCATCAATTTAGAGGTGAAACGAGACATGCAGATCATTTTGGGTTCTATTCTTTAAATATGAAACTTTTGAGGATAGTGCTTGATAATGCAAAGGGAAATTCCATCCAGCCAAAAGTCTTAAAAGCCACATGTTATGAATATTATGTGCCTTTGATCAGTTAATAAGCCCCGACATTTGATGTTCGGAGCTTGTTCCTTAGGGGTTTTAAACATTCATCTCCTCGTTCATTTTGTGTCACCAGAGGCCTTGAAAATAAGCCCTATGAGAAACTTGAGAACTATGCCAAGATCTGATTTAATTTAAAAAGTCCTCTTGGTGGAACTAGCATGCATTGCTCCCACCGACTCTGGCTGTCAATGTACTGTCCAAGCATGTCAAAGGAATTGCCAAGTGATAAATAGAAAAGAAAACAAAGTTTGCAGAATTACACCGAAGTACAAATATGTATTTTTGTTTTACCATTAGAGATGTCTCCTCTTTTAAATGATAAATCCCTGGTTATTATCATCAGGTGCTGTGCAGGTAAGCAGTAACCAAAACATGCATCTCCCACGTAAAGTTTCCTGGATTTCCAGTGTCTGTGGCATGCTGGCTGTTGTGGGGAGCCCTGTATTCTGATTTCTGATTTTTTGACGTTTAACATTGTGTCCTGTATTTTACTTTCAAATCACAGATACACCAGGATGACGATGATGACGAAGGAGAGACTGGATTGACAGAGGAGGAGAAAGAGGAAGAGGAAAAAGAACAAGAGAAACTGGGGAAGCTGCAATACTCCATAGAATATGACTTTGAGAATACGAAGGTCTGTGGCTGTCACTTTCACATTTTTATGTCTGTTTTATGCTTTTCAAATATTAAATAACATTTTCAAACGTGGGAAATCTGATATTGATGGAAAGTGTCAGTACAGCATACACCTCTGCCAAGGCTAAACAATCATACAAATTATGTTTCCTAATTAATTTAGTAAAATTATGAAAGAAAGAAAAAAGAAAAAAGGGAAAGGGGTCTGATAACTGAAATAATTAATTTGTCATAAAAAATAATTATGTTTGAAGAAGTTCCAACAATTCTGTCCCCATTTAACTAAATGTATTTATCACAGTAAAAATCAAAATGTCTCAAAAATCAACTTAAATAGCAACAGGTTTAAATCCCAATGTTCTCATTTTCAAGGACAATAAACCAATCAATTAAGACGCCAAAACAATTCTAATTTCTTCTGTTTCACTTAGATTACCATAAATACACCTTTTCCCTTGTTTTTTTTCCACCTGGAAAGCCTTTAAGAATTGCACACAAGAAAACAATAATAGTGTACCCTCTCCACACAAAGAAATAGCCAGCACCCAAAAGGAAAACATTGAAAATAAACCCCCTTTGCATGTCTGACCGATGCTGTGGAACGTGGTGGCCAAAACGTGAACGATGCCCTTTCACTCCAAAGGAGCAGAAAAAAGGGGTGTACTCACAATTTCAGAGTTCAGTCCTCAGGTTGCACGTCCATATGTCGCTGAAAGTGTCGGGGAAGACCTTCTTTTTCCTGCGTTGCCAGAAGGGCTACCAGGTGTTATCCGGGTCACCTGGAGCGCTACTTGGGCCGCAGCGTGTCCCTCGCAGCCCGGCTCGCTAGGCTAGTTAGCTTGAAGCTACCACACACTGACCATTGGGTAATGTGTAGATATTCACTGAAGTCCTTGCAATATACACATATCCCACCGGTCTGCCGTCTTACGCTCTTTTTTCTACCTGGAAATAAAATGGACAAACAAACTGGCATGTTATGCTACTGCTTGTACAAAACACTGCACGTTCTCCTCAAGAAGATCACGAACTGCTCACCTCTCTCCCCGCTCGAGCAACGCGACCTGCCCGCGAGGTCTGGCCCCACAGCCAATCACAACTCAGGAAAAGGGGCCATGACTCCTAAACAAACCAGTAACATATACTGAAATTAAACAAGATAGGTAGTGCTTTACTCCATTGCATTACAGAGTACATTGCAAATGATATTTTTAAAGTGACATTATATACTGTGAACTCTTTTTAAAATGAATAACACCCATGTTAATAACCCAGAACATAACCCTTTTGGGTGAGAGAAAATACAAAATTAATTGTATACATATTCATACTTTTAACTTGAGGGATACATTAAATAGGGCCTGGGCTACATTAAAAACAATTGATCTGTCCTCAAATCTGCCCTGAATCAACAATTAATAAGATCATTTTACCCTTGATCCAGAAATCAAACAAACCTCTTGGGCTCAGGTAAATACTTAAATGTATTTTATTATCAGACATCCCAGATCCACTGATTTGCTCTTTTGCCAGAATTTAGATGGAAATGATCCATTCCCTATCATGTCTGCATGATAAATACTATATGATATGAATCAGCTACCAGTTATCTTCATTTAGACAGAGAGACGACGAAGCATTAAATACATTATTTAGCAACAAGTATGAGTTCAGGAAAAGCCTAAAACACATTTGGAAAATGTTTGGTAACTTTCTTGTCCTTAACACAAAGGCTCTCAGCAGAATATGGGCTCAGGAAGTGCTCAATGTAAAAAGAAAGGCCTTAAATTAAACTAGCATGTAAGAGGATAGAATGTAGAAAAATAAGAAACTTTTTTCAGTTATCACATTCTGACACTTGTGTGCAATTGAAGGAAACTCCAACAATCCGATATTTCTCCAGTCAGGCAAGAACTTGGTGATTGATTGCGAGGCTTAACTTTTCAGATGATGTTAAATAACCTGTCTGAACCGGTGACACTGAAAAATCTTAATCTCCCATACGCCACTTCTTGTCATCTCCACCAAACTCAGCTCACGGTTGGCATCCTTCAAGCTGCAGACCTCATATCCATGGACTCAGGAGGAACCTCCGATCCATACGTTAAGGTCGTGCTTTTCCCTGACAAGAAGAAGAAGTATGACACCAAAGTGCACAAGAAGACGCTGAACCCCGTCTTCAATGAGACGTTTGTATTCAAGGTACGTTTCTCATATCCTATACAGTGTGTCTACATTTACATAATGGCTTGCATAAAAGGTGTTCATCCTGCTTTTACATGAACAAGTGCAGCTGCAAACGCAAACAGAGACACACCTGAAATATTTATGGATGGTAGTGAGTGATCATCTTAACCTCCTGACTGCACATCTTGTGTAAGTGTAATAGCACAGGCTGTGTCTTGACAGGTTCATCTGGATGTGTGTTTGTAGTCACTGGCCTGTGCAGCCCACTTCCTGCTCTTTCCTGTCCTGGATAATAAGGCCCGCAGAGACCTTGCAAGTGGCTCAGAGCCATGGTGGAAGTGCTGCCTCTCTGCAAATTTGCAGCACGAAAAAAAAAAGAAAAGACAACAAATCGTCTCTCTTTCTCCCAGTCTGAGCCACAAATATGTTTATAGTCACAGTTATGGTTTGCTGTGCAGGTTTATTTAAGATCCCGTCTGTATCTTGAAAATTGGAACGTTTCAGTCAGCCAAATATTTTTATCTTTCTTATATGATTAAATCAGTGCTTGTAGCATGTAGTATTTTAATTCAATTAATGTTATTTAGACACTATTTGTTGTTAAATTCAGCATTGCCTTTCATGTTTTGTTTTTTATCTAAAATAATCAAATCAGCTAAATCTAACATTTTTAACCCACAATATGCCCATCATTTCTGTTTCACGTAACGTAAAATTTCATCTTGAGAAAGTAACAACAGTAATATGAAAATACCATCTTACTATAATACTGCTAGTATTTTCTTTACCCACAATTGGTCAGCTTAACATGTTAACTTTTAGTCTTAAGTCAAACTATATAATAAATAATCACAAATTAGATAAGAAAGATACCCAGGAATAAATTAGCATTACCATGTGTTTGTTGATCAGGTGCCATACGAGGAACTTGGTGGGAAGACGCTGGTGATGTCTGTTTACGATTACGACCGATTTTCTAAACATGATGTCATTGGAGAGGTGAAAGTTGCCATGAACACCATCGACCTCGGACGGCCGATTGAGGAGTGGAAGGATCTGGAGAGCGCCGATCAAGAGGAGGTGCTGTGAAGAACCAAACTGAATAAGAATAAGGGACAAGTGTGGTGATATTCTGAATTTTGTGTTGCTTTCAACAAATTCCATGAAATGACCAACTTGCACAATACTATCTTGCCAACAAACACAATTAAATTTGTTGAGAAGAAAAATACATGGAGCAACACTTTTTACTCAGTTTAGAACATTTGTTATTATACAGATCAAACTCAATATATTGTTGTCTTATACAGGTAAAATAAGTATTTCTTGACATTGTTTGTGAATTCATACTTATCATGTGCTTGTCATGTTTGTTGTGTGTCTGTGTGCCGATGGCCAGCCCGAGAAACTCGGAGACATCTGCATCTCCCTCCGTTATGTCCCCACCGCTGGAAAACTCACTGTCTGTATCCTGGAGGCAAAGAATCTCAAGAAGATGGACGCCTGTGGATTATCCGGTAGAAAAAAATATTCTAGTCACATTTTGATTGGGTTTGATGCTGTGGAGGAAAGTTTAGCCTTCGAGACAGGATGAAAGCTTTCCAGATTTCTAAGAAAGCTCAAAGAAAATAAGGTTATGCTTTGTCACATTTACATTTGTAATCTTCCTGGTCTAAATGCCTAGAAAATAAATGGTTATGGACAGTAATAGGGGAATCAAAATGAGGATAATGAAGTGACATAAAAATATCTGGGCACACAAAGTCATAACACGTTACGGTGAATATTTATGGAAGTGGAGACTCTTCTGATCTCCAGAGGGCATGGAGTTAAGTAGTTAGTTCTCAGGGCTATACGTTTCCATCCATCCTTCCATTATCTACACTGCTTATCCTTCGAGGGTTGAGGGGGGAGTGAAGCTAATCCCAGCTGACTTTGGGAGAAATCCCAAGGTTTATGAATCTCAAATATTTCATTGGTAGAGGAAAGGAAGAACCAGCCAATCGATTTAGCTAATATAGAAAGGATGAAAATGTAATACTATTGAAAATCTATGGATAAAATAAACTTAAGAGAATTCCAAGTAACAGCAATGTTGCCAGTCGATGACCACACTTTAAATACCATAAGGAATAAAAGGAAAGTAGATATTGCAGGAATCATAGACCTACTCAAAACGAAAGTAAAAGTCTTACCTTGATGCCCTTTACAGATCCCTATGTAAAGATCCAGCTGCTGCAGGGGGGTAAGCGCCTGAAGAAAAAGAAGACTACAGTGAAGAAGAACACCTTAAACCCATACTATAATGAATCCTTCAGCTTTGAAATTCCGCTAGAACAGATGCAGGTACAGTACAAATCAAATCTGATCTTTAGGACTTGTCTTCCTTATTTATATACTGTATATATTGATGTTTTTAATTCATTTTTTAGTTTTAGTAATTTGCTGACTTTAAAACAGATGTAAGACAGATTCTCTCTCATTTCCTTCTTAGAAAATCTTGGTGGCCGTCACCGTTTTTGATTATGACAAGATCGGTAAGAACGACGCCATTGGGAAGATCTTCGTGGGCAGCAAGGCGACCGGCCTGGGTCTGAAGCACTGGTCTGACATGCTGTCTAATCCTCGCCGCCCCATCGCCCAGTGGCATCCATTGCAGCCTGAGGAGGATATTGATGGTCAACTGGCAAAATTGGCCGCAAAAAAGTAACTCCCCCAATCAACTAATGCACTAACTCAGAAACCCCACACCCCTACTTTGCATGAATCCAATGACTCCCATAACACATGACAACTTGTCATGAAAACCGGTCAGCAAAAAAAGTGACATCACAGAATCTCTGCTCATTCATGGTTAGGTCAAAAAAGAAAATAATGTTTCAAACATCACATTTCACGCATTAATGTACACTGAGAGGAGTGGTTGAGTTACAGTAAGACTGGTTTTACAAATGGTGAGGACTTTTGGTCTCGCTTTCATTCGAAGAAACAGAAACTGATTCAACTGAATGTAAGTCTTGGTGAAGACAATACTGGAAATTAAGCTATAGTTTAGTTGATTCAGCATGCTTTACTTACCTCCCCACTGCACTGCATATGCCATGCCCAGTATCGTATCTTGCTAATAAGTGTGCTAGAACTTGCAATAAAAGTACTGTAGTAATGGGCTATTTCCTGAACAGAGTCTGTTTAAAGTCTAATAATACAAAAAGATATAATTGAGAATGAATGAGGTTGAGGTCATTGAATACATTGATCCCTGTTGCAAAGTGTTTTCAAGAGAAATCTGTCATATTATCAGCTCCCATTAGAGATACAGTACAATACTTTATCACATGGCAGGGATGCTGCAGATATCAGATCTGTGTCGCTTGTTTTGCTTTGCCGTGACGGCACCATCTATGCATTTAGGTTCAATACGCGTTTTTGTGCAGACAGACCTAATGTAGGACAGGAATACAAGGGTGCCTTTCATGAAATGACACGAAGAGGAATACAGTAGGCTTCATTATTTATTTTAGAAGGGGGACTTTTTACAGAGAGAATATCATTCAATAGTCATCAGGGACACTGTGGATGCGACATCTGAAATCTGTCTTGAGCTGTGTTGACCGCTTGGATGTAGAACCTTACTTACCCATGGGGAAAGGAAGGACACTAGAAAGCTTACCAATGTTAGTAAGTTCAAAACAAGAATGGTTTTGCTTTTGAACTCTGCTGTTGCTTCTTAATTTTTTTTGATAGCCATGAAACATATGACATATCTTTATTTGAAAAATGTTCTAGTTTACACAAACATACAGTGGCCCACCTCAGAACTTAAATTGCGTTGGAAGAAGGATTTCTGTTTCAGACAAGAAGTTTTTAATAGAGAACAGAATTTGAAATGTAAGCTGTAACCGCACTTTTAAGAGAATTGAGAACATGAATTCACTAGTAAATACAGGTTGGTGAAAGTGCTATCTCAACCATAAAATACAAAACACGTGTCCAGGACCATTTGCTTGAACCGAATAGAGCTGCAAAATCGAGCATGCATCATACCTCTCAGTATTTCATGTTGTTACGGTCTCTTGTTCATTAGCCGCAAGCTTTGTAAACCTGGAGAGAAAGTGCTTTAACATGCTGGTGTTAAAATCTCATCAAACACATATAATAGTGTGACTTACAGATTGGCATAGGCATAAAAAGTTTTTTTTTGAGTAACTGAACACCTGGTTACGAAGTTCAAATAGCATAAAATGGTTAATTAAAGAGTTAGATCTCCGAATCAATGTGGTCAATGACTTTGATTTAGGAATATCAGAAGCAACATTTCAGCAGCCAATAATACACAATATTATTACAGTATAATGTACACATCAACATGTATCTAAAGGTGTCTTTGTCCTGTTGTAGGACTATTTAAAAGTAAGAATTAAAAAAATATTGGGGGTTGAAGTGAACTGCCAATTTGAAATTGTGTGAGACTGATATTTAATACATTTACTGCAACAATAGGGCTGAAGGCTAGGCCTAGGCTCTTATGCCTGAACGCATAAGAAACACTTTTGATATACAACTCAGCTGAAACCTCATGATTGGTGCAAACCAGCCTTCATTCAAAACATATATCAGGGTTGAAACATCCATACGCCCAGCTTTTGTTCATCCAAAAGATTGTAGAATGATGGGGCTGTTGATGACAATGATACTAGGTTTCATTGAAAGAGCTGTGGGGTCAAACAATGTTAGTAAAAGTTCAAATGTGAAACGAGAAGCTCATTATATTTTAGTTTTCTTTTCTGAATTTGGGAAAATGGAAATTAGAATTAGGTGTTTAGTTGCTCAAAAAATGAAAATTACCACAGCCTTTGCCTCCATATAACCACAAGGAATATAAATGATTCTTAAGAAAGTTAAACGGGAGCACACTTATTGGTCCATCCACCATACTTCTAATGCATTGTGCAGATTTGTGAATAGGCTACAGCATGAATTTACAAGATGATGTACATAGTAGCATGTTTTAAGGAGGAACCATTATTATATTGTGTATGTGTGTTTGTGTTCTGTGTCATTTTTTGATAATAAAACAGAGTAAAAAACGGTATGCACTGACTGCAAAGTGTATGTATTTTTGCTAAATGGGACTGAATGTATGTCTGAATATGTTTTGTTAGGGATCACAGGCTCCTTTAACGCCTGCAACTGTAGAAAGAGTGCTTTATGTGTCATGTGTGAAAATCTGCTTAGGTTTCCCATAGTACTGCATGATTGTCTAATTTTTAGTCATTGTTTGTATGTGTCTAATGTGCAAAACCGAGTGAAACAATATGCTTGGGCTACAGGTCATGTAATTATTGGTCATTTCTGTTTGCACTTCCTATACAGTATAGCTCGGTCTTCGACCAGTTAACTGTGCGTGTGTGTGTGTGTGTGTGTGTGTGTGTGTGTGTATATACATGTGTGTATATACACATATGTGTGTATATATATATATTTAAAAAATAATAATAAGGAGAATATTTGATGGCTCCTTGATTTTCTATCTCAGTGTACCGTAAGTGTTTCCTTTATTTAGTCCTGCCAAATCAGTATCAAGTCTTAGTTAAGCAAATATAGATAGAGTGAACAACTTAATTGACTTGTAGCCCCTTTTTCCTTTCTGTACTTCATCAAATTGTTTTAATTCATTCTGATGATTAAGCAATCAATAACCCATCCATTACAAATGTCACTTTAGTGGACAGACAGTGGATTGCACTGGGAAGAACTTGTGTTGTCACCTGTACATGGTATGAGATATCGCTGCTGTTTGCTTTCATGCAGTTAGATTAAGGAAATATTAATTTCCACAGGGTGATGTCACGTTTAAATTGCAGATTTTATTGTAAAGAAGCAAACCATTACATCCTTTTATACAAATGCATTATGTGATTTAATTCTTTAAATGTTTTTCTTTCAATACACTCACTCTCATCTACATATTACATCTATCTACATGTATTCTATTTTATCTATTGTGTGTATTTGCAATGTGGCCGATTGACCCTGGGTTTGTTCGTTTGGGGGTCAGTTACTGAACTACATGAGTTTGTCATGTTTTCTGCAATGCAGGAAACAAAATCTCTGTCTTTCCTGGGTCTTACAAGCTGTCTCAGACACAGAGCCAACCCGCTCAGAACAGAACTACATTCAAAATGCAATACTGCCAACTTGCTGCTTAAGTAAACCTACGAGTTCCTCTTTAGTCTCAATCCTAATCTAATGTGAACATAGCCATCACACAAAACATCCAAAGAGGCAACTGTCATTCAGCTCATTCATACACTCAATTACCGTGCAACATAGACAAGGTAACTGCTTGAACTGGACTCATTTTTGTCTTGTGTGTCAGTAGTTGTACCCTTCGTGAAATGCATGATTCGTCATTAGAAAATCCATGTTTTCTAGCAAAGGAGGACGAAAAAAAAAGACCAAAACTTGTTCTCATATATCACTCTGTAGAACTGAAATACTCAAGGGAACTGAAATGTGCGATGTGGTCAGGGATTATCTGTGTGTTGTCAAAATGTAATCATAGGAAATAAAGACATTTTTAATAGCCGTGTCCTGTGTGGTGTGTAAACGGGAACTTTTCCAACTTATGGCCAGTGGGTGGCATCGTATACAGCCTCTTATACCTACTACTCTGATGCAACACAAAAGACATGATGAAACAAAAATGTCAAACAAAAATGTGGCACAGCTGCAGCTGGATGATGCACTGAAGCAAGTGTTTAGCTGAATAATGTGCATCCCATTTTGTGCATCTCTAAAAAAAGGTGAAACACAGTTCAGACTAATTTAAGGAGCTTTTTATTCATACAATATATTCCCTAGTCCAAATAAATATAAACTGAATTAAAATGAAATTTAATGTAGTCTTTCCCTGGGAGAGATTCAATGAAAATAAAATTATAACTGGGATTTATTTAATTGTAAGTTGTACTTTGTAAATCTGAAAATGACATCTTAAACATTCTTATCAAAGTTGGTTTAAAGTTAAAAAGTGGCTAAGTCTAAAGACCACGACAATGAGTTGATAGCCGATTTTTCATACACTATTCTGTTTTTGTTTTACTGTAATACTCATGGTCATGTGGCAAGAGGCATTTTCCCTTTCTAACATCGTATTTCTTACAGCTGATTTATTTCATATTGCAGATGTAACCCACAAGACAGGCAAGTACATAGTGGAAGAGTATTCAAGGATCTAAAGGAGGGTTATGAATTTGACACTGGAATGAGTGGACTGAACATAGAATGGTAAGTAAAAAGGTAGGGAAATGTATTAACACACCTAATAATACAAACAATTTGCCAGCAGTAAATACTTTTGAAATGTATTTTTAAAGCACTTGGAAATGGGTGCACCCTAAATAAAATAAAATATTTAAATAAAGGTTCCTTTGAAGGCCCTTCCACAAAGTCCTACCACATTGCATGCAGATGAAGCGTTGAAGGAAAACCTCCGTCCAGGTCCACGTCAATGGTGAAGAAAATCAAGAATAAAAGGGTATCAAAAAACCCAGCCTGTGAAGAAAAAGCTGCTGTAAAAATGTCCATATTCAAATATATCTATTGTACAGCACTGAAATATGAATGCAAATATACAACGGAACAAGAAATGAATAAACAATTTAAGTAAAGTCACTTCTGAAATAAAACAAATACCTAAATGTTCATGAAATGTAGATTACCACGATAACCGTTTACACTTTAAACATAAATCCTCCAAGCATTGGAAACGAGAAAAAGGGTATGCAACATGAAATTGACCTTGTCCCAGGACAATACTGACATCTAGTGCTAATGCGCACAGTGTTGAAATACACAAAATGGAACCAGCTCCATCAGCCATGATTCTTATTTGTATGTAATGATTTCCGTTCAAAACACACACACTTAAACACTACTCAAATGAAAACAAGCATAAATCACTAAAACAATGCACATGTGCCCTACTATGCATACGTGACTCAATACAGCTTAATGGTTGACACACAAGACAAAATAACATGCAGATCGCTGCTAGCATCTAGCCGATAGCATTAGCATTTAGCTTCACTCACCGAGGGAACGAAACGCAGTGGTAAAAGTTCAGTTTCCCGAGGGAGGCACCGATGTCCACAAACGGCTCCACAGGTTTGCAAAACTTCACCTTTGCCAAGCATCCACACCATTATTGTATGATAGTGTGCTGGGCTGTGGAATGAGCGCAAGTTCGCTCTACTTCAATGTTGTCAAACTTGACACTGTGTCACCCTAACTGAATGAAGAGGCGGGACTTGAGGGGTTCAATTACAACCAGGTTTTTTCTCATATCAATCCTGAGCTCCATAGTTGCGAACGTTTTGACCAATACACACAGTATGATGTAAAATGGCACTTCTGATATAGACATAATAATTAGATATTAGAATAAAAATAAAACTAAGTTAAATGTGCGGTACATTCGGTAACTGAATTGTGGTTATCTTGTTTAAAAAACAAACAATTACAAAAACAAAATAGACAAATAATGACACATTTAACAGAGTGAAATCATTCTCAGTGAGTGAGAATGATTTTGTAACCTTGGTTTTATCCAGTGGGTTATGCAGGTTAACAGGAAAAGTCAGCCACCAGTGACATCATGGTCAAAGGTAAAGGTGCTAAATGTGCAGCAATGAAGCGCCCATGTTTCTGAGAAATGCAGCTCATCCATCATCCGCTGCCCCTGACAGTCAGAGTGTGCATATGCAATGGCCCAAACGATGCAGTTTCCATGGCAATACCTACGTGGGCATTCACCTGAAGTATTTTATTCCATTATTTATGCAAGGACATTGTTGATGAGACTCTGCAGCTTTATTAATAGTTTTCCCCTGGCTGATCTGTACACACCATCGTAAAACACAGAAACTGGCCATATTGGCGTTTGTCTTTTTGTAGAAATATACAGTATAAGGTGTAATTTGATGTACAGTATGTTCTGTCTGGGCATGTCTTCTTTAACTAAAGTACATTTAGGGGGACTTCAACGCTCATATGAAATGTGTCCATAGACTTGCAGGCGTCAGTATACACACAGCTCAGCCATCAACAAAAGCTCAGCAATGGACTCCTGGTTTCCAAAATGATTTGAAAATAGACAAATATAGTTTTGGACATAATGGTTGTAAGGTGACACAGAACATTGGATATTAATGTGTAAAAATGGGTTCTAGTGTCCTTTCCTCTTCTTCCTTTGCCCTGGCTCACTTGGACAGTTTTGTGATGACACGAATCAAAGCTCCGTTTTCATCCTTCAATCTCTGGTTCTCCATCTTAAGCTCGGCTTTGACCTGAAGAAAGAGAACAGTCAAAATATATTTCGGTCAAACCCTGGTGGGCTTATTATCTGGAGAACATGTCTTCATCATACTACACAGCATCAGAAGTTATGAATGACAAGGCAAGTCAATTTGTCAGTAGTCCTTGACTTGTGTTTAAAGTTTGTTCCTATTTTGGGTTTGACCATGTAATAAAGGTGTAATGGCAAAACTGGGCAATTTATTATAATAAAAGGAATATAATAACAAATAGACACACGCACGCACAATTTTGTAAACTTGCCTTTCTTGACACACAAACACAACTGGACCAAACTCACTCATTTCAAAACACTTAACAGGGCTTCTCTGTTGTCAACTTCTATTTCCAGACCATGTTTGTTTAGAGCTCTCATCCACATATAACAATAGGTTTTTGTTTGCGACCTCTGGGGCATAACACAGCCGACATTTGTTAACGTTAGGCTGTAGATGAATGCTGATTACTGCAGTGGCAGTGTCAAAGTGCTCACACATTCCACTGCCAACAGAGCATAATGTTGACAAATGAAACCCACTGAAAAGGGCACAGCTAACTCCCTGGTACCAAGTTCGAGAGAAATTGATTTGATTGTCTGTTGTTTTTTTCTCATTATAAATGTAGCATTGAACTTCCCTCTGGGTGAAAAACCCTGCTTTATCCTTCATATTTTCAAATGATAATGAAAGTGTAAGGAGTATAATTTCTTTTTTAAACATATCATTTACCTTTAACTGCTCTTCCATATCTGTTATCCTCTTTTTAAGACTCCCACTTTCCTATGAGGGATATTAAAGATACATACATAAAGATATGGCAAATTATGTCTGAAAAGAGAAAAGAAACTAGACAGTACCATTAATTTAGTATAAATATTCCTACCTTCTTTTCAGCCTCAAGCATGCTGGAATCACCATCTCCCGGTCGTCCCTTCTAGAGAAATGACAGTTTTTAATGGGAGGGTTCATACAGCACCATGATAAAGCTGTGTAATCCCACACATGTCTGATTTTAAATTAACTATTAAACCCAAATTCACACTGACACTATTACTTGGGGGGAAGCAATAACATTGCAGTTTCCTTGTTTAACTTCTAACTTTCATGTCTTTGCTTTACATTAAGTAAATCTGATTATAAAATGTAGGAGACAATTCTGTGTGTAATGACCAGAAAAATCGAATTGATTAAAATTGTGACTTGTGCATAATTGCTTTTTCAGTTCACCATTCAACTCTCTCACCTGTGAATGTGGAAGGGACATATTAGTTGTTAATCACAATGTGTGCAGTTCAGTACCTGAGCTCTCTGCAGCTGGTCCTGAATCACGACAAGTTCTTGCTTACTTGTTTCCAGCCTGGATTTCAGCCTTTGGTTGGTGGACAAGGCCTTTTCGTACATCTACAAAAGATTCACTGGTAAGATTTCCAAAGAAGAGTTTGATTATTTTTTCTACAGTACACAGAGACTATGAAACATGTACATCACCACTATCTGAAAAATAGATGAATGAATTGTAATTAAATTTGGTAGATAGCTTTAGCCTATATCCATGGTGCCCCAGATAAAATGATCCTGTTAATTGTGAGGTTCATATATATATATAATATACATTGTCATGACCTTTAATTTCATGTAGATTAAATTGTAATAATTATGGAAATCCCTGTCTTCTTCCTGTAACATCCTCATCAGGCCATCAATTGTATAAAAATACAAGGAAAACGAATGACATAATCATTTATCTGACCTAATTTGCTGATCATAGCCTGTGTACAAAATGGTGATTGGCCAATTATACATGCTAACTGTAAACTTCAGCGGTAGATAACATTCCACGAATATAACGATGCTAGAATAAGCATTCAGATCCAAGCACAAATTTTGACTGGACCAAGTGGCCCCACAGTGCCTGTGTAGACTTTTACTAAGTATAATATCAGTGAAAACATTCATTATAATTTCACGCAGTCCAACCAACAAGCAGAACAAAAGGAAATACGGAATTTACATGTATATAAAGAGACTATATAAAACTCATATAATGTATCAAAAACAGAGCACCTACCTCACCAGCCTACTGGGTGTTCAAAGTTAAGTTTATTCAAACACCTAGTAGGCTGGTGAAGTGGCAGCAGCCAGCCCTCTCTGTCTCCCGTGATATTTTACATCCACATTCCAGCAGCATCGCCTGCCTTTTTATAGTCATTGTTCTCTGTCTCTACTTCTGCTTTTTTCCTTGCAGACAGTCTGTTCTCTCGCTGCAAGAAGTAGGATTGCGCGTGGTTTGTTGCTGTGTCGTTGGAAACATCAGACGATCCAGATGAGCTCAATCTGAAAACATACAGGGGGGGAAGAAGCGGTCAACACACACTTTCCCTGGTCATAGTAATGTATTTGGTATCTATTAATTGTGTGAATGACCTGAATGAACCTTACCTAGACAGTCTTTCATGCTGAAACAAATGGGAATTGTATTAGAAATGGCTATCATCTGACCAAAAAGAAAAGGTGCAAATAAACCATTTGTTAATGTAAGACCTGGTGGGTATATCCCTGGTTATCTAAACCAAAGGTTCAGCTGTATTTAACACTAAATGCAGCCTAACATGTCATAATAATGGTCACAATGACCCCAAGATTCTCCTTACTGGATGAATGTTGACAACAGGCAGCTATAGTTGATCTTTTGTTTGACAGGTTGTTTAGTCGTGTTGTGAGACTTATTAATGTGGGACCAAATCAACAAATGACATTGTTTTCTGCATGCTGCTAAGCAACTCATCTCAAAACTGTCCCAAACATAGAGTGAAGACACAAGAAACTTCTTTTTTTACATGTACCAAAATCAGCAAGCACATGTATCATCAGCGTACAAGTAAATATTAGATGAGAAAAATGTCCAATGTAATGTATGGCTTTTTAAAGTTTACCACAAAAAGATTTATGGCTGTCTGAAACGCCGAGACGAGTTAAAGGAGAGAGGAAAAGACTCCTTAAATAAACCGACATGCACAAAAAACCAAACACATCCAAAAAAGGAAATGGCTCTGACGGTATAACGTTCACAGTTTGTTCATTATTGCCTTTTAAACCTGAAGGTTCTGACAAATTTTCAAGCAAGTCCTGAATAATTGTAACAGTTCTGTCCAATGGATTTTAAAGTGCAGTTAAACTCAATTATAGAGACTGTTCTCCCAAGAAGAATGACAGCATCCGTTGTTTTGGCAGGCCCCCTAAAATTATGTGCTATTTTTAAGGCATGATGATGTTTAAGCCACATGCTTCATACAATCACCCTTACCAATGACAAATGATGTATTTTCATTCCATTATCATTTAAGATAGGATTAAATGATAATGGAGTGCTTTCCATTTTCAAAAAAAATGCCAATTTTAGCCGATCACATCCATTAATGTTTACAATCAATATAATAACATATAAGAGGTAATTATCTTTACAACAGCATTTAACTGCACCAGGTTACTTATGCCTGCCGATACAACTGGTGTCAAAGTACATTCAATTTCATTTTGATTCAAAAGTTACTCTTTCAGAGACAGTCTCCTACACTGAGGCAAAAAAGCAGACCGGTGCCTGAAGAGTTACATGTGTCGCAAATCTTAGAGACAGCAAGTGGATTTCTGTAAAGAAGAGTGGCGGTTTGAAGTTACAGATCCTGTGTGTAAACACGGTGACATGCCTCTGCTCAGACATTTACAGATCTCTGGAACCTCAGCAGACCCCTCTAAGTCTCTATCTGAGCCCCTCGGATATGCTTGGTAAATGGCCATTCATGATATACAGTGTGCAGACTAAGAAAATGCTCTGGTTTGGTTTAAATGACATCAGATATAAACAGATGCTGACGGAAAAGCAGGCCTTTGTGACGCTGTCCAATGTATGCAAGTCGTCTCATTAAAAACCCTCCTCCAGCCTTTCTAGGTTCTATGGGGGACTTCTAGCCTGCTGACCAGCTATTCCCAAGTGGAAAATTTGAGCTTCCCGTAGGACTAGCAGAGATAAACATCCATAAATACTGTGTCTGAGTTCCCACAAGCCAGTCCTAAGCACTCAATCCCTCCTTCCCTCTGTTCTATGTCATCCTGCCTTCGTCCCCTGTTTTCTTTCTCTCATTCTCTCTTCCTCCTCTCTTCTTGTCTCCCTCTCTCTCTCACACACTGACGTCCATGTTTCTCCATATAGCCGTCCCAAGTGAATTCCTAGTTTACATAAACAGATAAGGGCAACTTCAACTTTGCCTCGATTTTCACTTTCAAGGTTTGTTCCTTCATGTTCATGCCGAGTATGTGTGAGCATGTGTTGAAACAGGCCTTAAAAAAACATGAGCTAATGTTAGGTGAAAAACATGGATGTCGCCATGGACAGATTTATTAAAATTAAGGTTGTAGAAATACCTGAGTCATCTAGACCGGCATGTTTTAAATAGATATGTACTGATTAAATGAGAAAACAACAGCCTAATTGACAAAGCCATCTGCAGTTAGGATGAATATTGTGATTTTTTTGTTGATTATATGATTATGATTAAATACCAGAATAACTCTTTAGCACGAGTGTCATACATTACTTCAGTAAAATATATATTGTAAAGTGGATTATATGAGACACATTAGAGACTATTCAACAGAGGAAGCAAGAGGTTGTTAATTCATCTGATTTTCCAAAGCTCACATAGGCCAAATAATGAATACAAATAAATAAAACATGTAAGTGAAAAGTTGTATGAAAGCTCTTAAATCTCACAGTGTTTGAATACCTCTGTGTCTTCCGGAATAAACATTTGTTGGATAGTAATTTGACTTTAATGTTGGTGTTTGCATTATGTCAGCTTTGGCATTTCCTGTCACTAAACAACAAGATTAAAGACAATCAGGCTTTACCCTCGGATTCCTGGTGGTGTTGGATGATGTCGCAGAGGACTCAGACAGCGTCTTTCGAACGCGTGGCTGATCTTTGTGAGACAGAAGAGATGACATCGCTCCGGAGGTACTACAGTCCCGTCATGCAGATGAAACGTTGTCCAAAGTCCTAAAGTTATACAAAACAAATGTAAGTATCTTCTTATGCAAAAATAAATCCAAAAGAAAAAAAACAACTAATTGAGATCACATTGATCATCCACTGATATAACATTTAGATATGAGTTCTGAAGGCTGTTCATGTGATAGTGAGACATTGCGTATCTGATGAGTGGAAGAACAGCACAAGTGGGAGAGCTCTGGACGAAGTGGGGGGACTGAGGAGTAGGCGGGCTGTGGGGCCTGTGTGGACACAAGGATTTGACAGCAGTATTGTTCTCAAGGGATTTGGCCATTTCAGCTAAAGAAAAGGATAAGTGAGAAATAATTATTCACATTTATTGATTTTATGAGATCAGCTTCTATGGATGTATATATGGAAATTCATGACATTATTCATATGCTTAATTTTCTGTATGTTTCGTGTGAAGTAAGTGAAAGTAGTAAAATGTAAAAAGTAAAATACTTACCTCACTACCTTGACAGATCACAACAAAAATAACAACCAACTTTTATGATATTGTCTTGTCCTTTATCATTATAGTAGCAAACAGGCACCACCTGCTGGAGAAAGTTGTACTTTAACGTTTTTACCAAAGGAGTCACTGTCAAGAGAACAGAATGTACCACTGGAACCATATAGTCACATGTACAGGTTGTTTTACCACGACTAACAGCACTACATATGAACCTGTCAAATTCCTACAAGCACAGTCTAATTTTCTCCTGCAGTTGGCATTTCATTTTATGTTCTATTTTTATGCTTACTTGCAAATATCTCAAAATCAATCAATTCAGCACCTATAGCTACTAGTAGGTTACATTTTAATACATGCAAAATAATTATAATGTTTTAAGTGAGTTGTTTTAATATAACTTTTAAAAAGTATGAGGAAACAAATTACATGTTTAACATGTTTTTTTTATTTTACACAATATTGTAGGATAGTCAAAATTCATTTTTCCTGAAGCTTTTTAAACCAATTCAAATCTTTAAATACTGGTGCATCAACCAATTGGGAAATAGTATCACAAAATTAATCAAAGTTGTCATTAGATGTAGTGTGATTAATCAATGACTAAGTATTGTTTTGATTCATCTTCAGTCCAGCAGAGTGCAGCTCTTCTTCATTCTGTAAAAAGACACATTTATTATAAATACACACACATATATATATATATATATACACACACACACACACACACACACAGAATGAAAATCTGTTCATGTACAAATCTTTCACACATGTTGTTACCTCTGACAGTCAGGATCATTGAGCACTCCGCCAGCCCCAGTTTGTTCTCAATAATGACTTTGTATTCCCCATTGTCTTTGGCTCTCGCACTTAATATGAGCAAGGAGCAGACACCACATACATTGGTAATGTAGTAGTTGGTGTTTGTGTTCAGGCTAATGTTGTTGCGGTACCATGTCACACTTGGAGCTGGATCGCCCTTAACTGCACAACTCATGTGGCACTCGTAACCTTGTGGAGCAGAGCGCTTCTTCAGGGGTATGAGGAATGATGGAGGTGACTGGAAGTCCAAGCATTTTGCCTCTGGTATATTCACTTTGAACTTCTCTGAAACAAAAGGAAATACGTACAAGGTTTGCAATGGTGATAGCCAAGTAATTTGTTTGTAACAAGTTAAGAAAGACAATATTCCCCAACTAGATGTAAAAATTATGTATCCTATTGAAAATAAGGTTATGTGATCACAGCTCAAAAGATCCACATTATTATTTCTTCTTCTATTTTTGTGTGGTGGTCGTCATTAAATAATGAAGCTATCTATGAACAGAAAAGCTACTTAAAGGGGTTAAAATCACAGTCAGGAATGTGACTCTCTTAGAGAAAATGGAAAAAAAATGCTTTTCCCACAAGTTATTAGTGTAAGTACAGCAACAAGGATTTTTTTTTTTTTGTACAGGTAAGTTATCTTTAGTTAATTCTAAAGAACTAAGTTTGAAATTGAAGCACAAACCTTTTTCTTTTTTAGTTACAAATACAGTGGATTCAGAAGGCGTTGAAAGGCCCATGTCATTTTTTGCAAACACCCTGAAATAATACTCCCACCCAGGCAAAATGTCGACAACTGTGAACTTGTTGTTGAAGAGGTTGTCGGCGACTGTTCTCCAAGTGCGCTTGAAGGTGTCCCGTTTGGACACCAGGTAATGCAGCCTGTCATCCCTTTTCTCATCAGCAGAGGGAGACCAGGACAGAGTTACTGTTCCTGGGATGTTTTGATCCAGCTCCACTGGTCCTGGAGGCTTGGGGTCATCTACAGTCACGTTCAGATTGATAGAGTGTGCCATTAACGTACAATGAATACACTGGTGTGTCTATATCCATATTTTATCTCTTTGTGATTTACCTGTTACCCTGATTTCAGTGTTGAAGCTCTCCTGGCCGACCAGGTTCTTGACTGTTATTGTGAAGACGCCGGTGTCGGACCGCTCAGATGTGGGAATGAACAGCTGGGAGCCTTTGTCAGAGTTTGTTATCGTCACATGTTTAGGCAAAGGAATACCATCTTTTAACCAAGAGATTTCTGGCAGTGGGCAGGCCTTTGAAAATTAAGGAAAGTATCAGATCCTTATATCTTAAGCATTACATAATATTAAATATGACATTATCCATCGTGCTTCTTTAGAGGAAAAGCTTGTGTGCATTACCTCAAAGTTGATGTTCAGACGGACTGTGTTTCCAGATCTCACCACCACAAATGTCTTCATGTTTTTGTCTTGGAATTTTGGCCTTACTGCAAGGGCACAATTAAGAATTCAAAGTATGGGTTCATGAGGTTAGGAAATTAAAAATAGTGCAAAGTTAGTACATATGATATTCACAGCTGTGTAAATCTAGAACCATTTCTGATAATCCACTGTACGTAAGCTTTCAAAAATAGAACACTGCTCTTTAGTGCTACTGTTACCACAGTGTATTTGACTGTATTGCCAGTGAACTATAGTGCAAGAATATCAAATGAGCAGAAGCCAGAAGTAGATGCCACAGTCCGTAATACAGACTGTGGAAGTAATAATGCACGCAGCTTTTCATGGTTAAAAAATACATCAAAATCAAAAAATGTTCCACCATTTCAGTGGTATAAAGACCACAGTTGAACATATGCTTCTTTCCTGCTTTGTTGCATCTATTTTTAATTCTAACATTCAATAATATTACGACAAAAATACTTTTTTTGAATCCTAGAAATATGCAGGTGTATTTTGGAAACAAGACAATATCTGCTGAATTTCACACAGGTACTGACATGTAAACAATACGTTTTTAATATTAATTTCACATCCTCTTACCAGGAGGGGGCATGGCAATGACGTAATTGTCAAAGGCCTGAGGGTCTCCATCCCCTCCATAATTGGTAGCAATTACTCGGACCCAGTATGTGGCCATTGCCTTCAAGCCAAGCACAGTGTAGGAAGTTCGAGTAATTGGGATGGCATTACACCGGGTCCACTCAAGGCTTTCTATTGGTCTAATCTCCACATAGTATCCCTGGACTTCATCCTCAACCCCTCTCACTTCTTTAGGTTTAATCCAAGCCAGAGAAAATGTGGTGTAGTCAGAGGATGTTGGTTTCAGCTCCGTGACTTTACCTGGCGGTTCTGGAATTGCATTTAAGTGAGGTTACTTAAATGCTTCAGAGACAGCACACATTTCTCTTTGGTCACAATTTTTTCATTGGAGTCAACTGGAATGGAATATGAGCAATCAATTTGATTGGCTTACTCATTGGATCTCTTGCAATGACTGTGTCACATGGAATACTAGGATCTCCTGCACCAGACAGGTTGATGGCAGACACTCTAAATTCATACGCTGCACCTTCAAAGACATCTTTCACGGCATACTTTGTATCTGGGGAAGAGGGGAAAATGTGGTTATCCTTTCACTAAGAAAAGTAAAAGATTTATTTTTATTCAGAGCAAGCACTGGTTGGTAACTCTGTAGCCAAGCATGCTATGTTACTCCACATTAGCTCAGAAAGAAGGGTCTAATGTCCTACTGCATCAGATTTGTTAAGATAAAGTTATTGTTTATTCGGAATATTAATATTAGTCACATGCATGCACTTAAGTGGTTTGCACATACGTGTCTCGCATGTTCCCGCGACTTGCCATAATGTACCTGTAATTGGCCCTCCTTGGTTTACAAGACTCCAGTAATTAGTGCCTTTTTTGTTCTTTTCCAAATTATAACCCACTATTTTGGTTCCTCCAGTGTCACATGGAGGACTCCATGACAGAAGGACGCAGTCTTTAAAGGCACCGACCACTTTCGGTGCTGTCGGGGTTCCTGGATAACCTGTTGGCGATATGTGATCCGTTGTCGAGCATGTCGAGCATTATAAGGATATTGAATAAACAAAAATAGAATTAAATTAAACAAAGGTGAATAATTCCTTATTCGTCTACCTGCTCCCCAAAAGGTTGTTTGGTTTTCATGAGAGCAGCTGAAATGCCCTAAATTAGGTTCTCACAATGGACTTACGTAGTACACCAGCAGCTATGTCCTCTGTCTGCAGGTAATCACTGATGCCCTCTGCATTCTTGGCTCTGATACGGTAGCAGTATCTCCTTCCAGGGTCAACATCTGAATCTTTGTAACTTGGGTTGCTTCCAGAGATCTCACCCAGATTTGACCATTTATTTCGCCCCACTTGCTGACGTTCTATGATGTAGTTGGTGACGGGGCAACCGCCACTGTCTTTCGGTGGCTTCCATTTCAACTCAACAGATGTTACAGCACTTTCCACAATGTCCACAGGTCCTTGTGGTGGGGTGGGTTTGTCTGTTGGCAAAAATAAAAAGTGCTAAAGGAAAATAATATAACAAGCATTGACTTTCTTTTCATCAACTTACCAAGTACAATTAGTTTGGAAGTTGCCTCGGTTGTACCAAATTCATTTTTGATTTTGATTTTGACCTCTCCACTATCGTTCCTTCGGCACTTGGTAAGGCGCAGTTGGCTTTTAGTAGGTGATGTTTCAAGCTTCACATTGAGAGCAGGCCAAAGCTCATCATCCTCTTTGTACCACTGTACATTCATCAGGGCCCCACCCGAAAACAGCAGCTTCCATTCAGCATTCTCACCGGCCTTTATAATAACTGGCTCTGTGAACTTTCCCAGACCGTCACTGTCAATTTTTGGTGGATCTTGTTGGAGAACAAAACGAGCTTTGTCAGAACTCAAAACATCTTTAAATAAATGATATAATACAATTCATCAAATGATATCAAATGTAACTTGTCTGGATTCTGACCTTGGATGTTAAGTGTTGCTTCTGATTTACGCCCCTCAGCTTCGAAGCGGTACACAGCTAGATCGTCTTTTTTACAGCAATCTATTATCAACCTGTGACAGGCTCCATCTTTGACAATTGTTACCCCATCTTCATTGGTTAGCTTGTCAGATAAAAAAAGATTGACTTTTGACACGCTTTGCGATATACAATTAAGTTATGAGTAAAATGGACTTGTCCAACCTGGGAAACATAAATTATACATGGCAGTAGTTTATAATCATGATTCTCATTGAACACTTACCAGCGTCCCGTTTTTATACCAGTGTCCCTCTGAGGTGTCACTGCTTAGCTTGCAAGATAGCTCTGCCCGATCACCAACATTAGCATCAGTGTCTGAGAGCCCGCTGACAAACTGAACACCTTGATCTGTAACCGTAAGAACAACAAATAATGCTATTATTTGTAAATGATCTTTGCCCTTACAGAGATGTTTATAGCAAAGCTTACAATATTTGGTCTAACAAAAACCCAATGGAATTGAAACGGTGTTATTATATTCATATGTATAAGATAAGTAAGCATTATTAGTATTCATACCTATTGCAGTGTCAGGAACCAAGGGGCAAGCAAGCGATCGCTTATTTTTCTTATCTTCCACTTCACCCTCTTTAATTTCATCATCACCATCAGCCTTTCCACCAGACCCGTCTCCAGAACCATCTTCACCACCCTTCTCAGTCTGTGCTGGTCTGGCTGCTTGCAGGCTGCCTTTCTGTTTTTGTAGCTTGGACTTCAAATCATCCTGATCCCATGTTTTGGTGCCCATATGCCCTTTACTGCCATTTTGATCAACTGAAATACAACAAGCACGAAAGAATGTGCACGATGAATGCCCATGCAGACCTCAGCTTTTGAAGATCACATTAATATGTATTCAAGTATAGAAATATGACAGCAGAAGAGATGTCCTACCGTCCACTGTGAGGGACGCAGTGCTGGAAGTTATCCCAGCAATGGCATAGTATCCCCCATTGTCTGTGATTTGACACTCTTTAACTCTCAATGTGTGAATGAGTTTGTCCTCTGACACGGTGATCTCATATTTGTCCCAATGTTCAAGTGACGCATCCTGCTTTGACCAAGTAATTCTGTTGAGGGGTGTTGACAAGACACACTGAAAGATGGCATCCTCACCCTCGATGGCCGTTGCATCCTTAATCTTGGCTATGAACTCCACAGCAGGCACTAAGCAAGATTGGGAAAGTGGATGTGAACATCAAATCAATCCATGTGCTTTGAAGTGTCTTAATCCCACCTTAAACAACCATCATGTTTAATTACACGTCCTGTGGTTACCTTGAAAGTCAGTTGTAAGAACATTTGCCTCTTCAACGTCAACCTGGTAAAATCCCGCATCCTCTGGCTGAGGGTCATTGATGCTGAAAACGTAATTTGTCCCAGTTCTTTTAAGGCTATGCTTGGAATTGCCATCCTCGCCATATTGCACAGATTTTCCATCCTTTTGAGAGAAAAATAAAGTTAAGCATTTGTTTTGCTTTTGATAAAAGTGTAAATTGATTATTTTAGAGACATATTTACTCCACCTTGTATAAGTCAATAGCGCTGTTGGGGTCCCACAACGTCATGTTGAGGCTAAATTCCGCTCTGCCATCGGGTTTCATTTCTATTTGTTTCACATCCTCCAGCTTTTCTACAACCTGCAGATTAGATGCAAAATTAAAAGGTAAGCATCTCCATACTTGGCACTCAGCTTTACTGCTATGGCTATCGCCCTTTTAATGGAAACAGCTTATTATAAGGGGGGTTAAAAAACGACTTGCGTCATTCAAGTCAAACATACAAAACACTAGATATTGTAAAGGTTAGTGTTGAACCTTAGTGTTGAAAAGTGTGAAGTTGAAAACATAATAATTCATGATCAGTTGCTATAATCTGCATATACCTTTGCTTGCTCATCTTCCCTTTCCTTTTTCATCTGGTTAAGTCTCTTCAACAACCAGCGAAAGTCAGTGACACCGAAGTCCAAACAGATCTTTTCATAGTCTTTCTTTGGTGCACTAAGAAGCAGTTCCCAGAGTTTAGGATCGATCTCTCCTTCTTTCTTTGGTGGCAATTGTTTTTTTCTGGTAACAACACTGACACAAACAAAGCAATATGCTTTAGAGAGTTTAGCAGTACACATTTACCTCAACAAACTATTGCTTTAACTTGAACTCACGTTTTCTTAAGCATTGATCTGAAATCCAGTGGTGCTTGTCCGGTTGCTTGATGAAAAAATATACATGTAGGTATATTTAATGCTAAATAGTTTCACCATCATATTTGTTTAAAGTTAATGTACAGTATAGTTTCAGCTAAAACTTAAACTGTATAAAACAAAACAAAAATACCACATCCATTTGATTCAGACCTATTTGATTAACATTTTGAAACCAGTAGGTTATTTTTAACAAATGAGACATGATCTTTACTGCACAAGGAAAAAAGATTCAAATTTTGCCAAAAAAGAAATCTGGAAAAGGAGACCATGCATTGTTTTTTAATATCCTTTATAGTTCTGCAGTAAACTTCTTACCTCCCTGTCCTTTCACTTTCAAGTCAACTGAAAGAGAACATGAAAACAACAGAAAAAAATAAAAGTCAATTGTTACAGCTACAGTAGCATTTATTTATTTCAATTATCATAATTATTTTGCTTTGTCAATCTGTCTCTTACCTTCTGTAACATTGAGCATTACAGTGCAGAAAGCCTTCCCGAATTCATTGGTGGCAAAGCACTTGTAGGTATCAGCTTGTTCTAGTTTCACATTAAGTATCTGATGGAACAAACATTGTTATCATTTAATGAATTAAATAAAAAAGAACTACCAAAGGATGTAAGAGTAAACTTCAATAAATCAGCGTTTATTTTAATACTTCACCTCAAAAATGTGCTCTCGAGCCCTTTCATCATATCTTGTCTTGTAGTTCTCTTGGTCATTAACTTCACCCTTGATACATTCCCAGGTGACAGTTGGTGCTGGTGATCCACTAATCATAGCTTTGAAAACTGCTTTTTTACCTTAAAAAGACAAAAATGAGTCAGTCACAAAATAAGGACAAAGTTATAAGTTGCATACTATAGTCTGATAATATTGTAATCAGTTTTATATTTTCTTTTACCTTCTTGAACAGTTGTAGCCATTGGTTTCCGGGTAAAATCAGGCGTTGACTTTCCGAGAGGAACTCGCTCAACACATTGAATGATTGTAACCCCAGAAACTCTGGACGGTTTCCTAATAGCCACTGCTGACACATAATAAAAAAAAATAACAAATAACACATTTTTATAATGAACCAAAACCAACTAGAACTAAATTGTGAGATACAGTTCCTAAATATAACAAAAAACACAGTTTTCCTTGAGCCAAATCGCTGGTTAAAAATATCTCAACCATTTGAAAATACACACAACACAAGGAATTATGTTTGTTGTCTTTGAATGGGTACATCTCCAAATGCAGCTGTAGTAACAACTGAATTCCACAAGAGGTCCACATTTCCTTTGTCTTCATTATCCATCATTGCCAATCCATCTGAATAGACCTATTCATTTGTTCTGAGTAAAGTAAGGTGTTTTTTCGATGAAATTATTTTTTTTAGATACATTTACATTTACATACATTTTTACATCTTTCATATCCAATTATCATGTTATTATTTTTTTTATGTGTGCCATTTATTCATTTTAAAAATTGTACGTTTTAAATATGTATAATTGTGGGGAAGTTTTAATGGTATGTTAATGAAATGTACCTGTCAATCCAGACACATATGATGAATAAAATATTGTTTCATAAAAATGCTAATGAACAGTAAGTGTCCTTGATAAGTTTATTTGGGACTTCAAGACTGTTACAAAGTCAAAGTCAAAGCACTATCAGTCTCATGTTTTGGCTTATCCCTTGGATCCATAAACACGTCTGTACTGTGGCTGTGCAGATAGCAAAAGAGCAATAGGTGTCACATTTTTTCCACCTTCTCCCCCTCTAAAATGTTCCAATGTAGGATGACTCACTTAACAACACTAAGCTCATTCAACAGCTGTTGAAATCACAAACTCTTACTGACCATCTGTTAATTTTTTTGCACCAGCATCACACCTCATTATACCTCCTAGTGTCTTAAGTCACCTTGGGCCCTGAACATCTAACATAACTGCTGCCTCCCATAAATAGCTCAAACAGCTAATAACCAGGGAGCTTTGTGCAGAATCAAATGGGGCTCATAATCACAACATTTTGTTTTAAACACTATGCATCCATAGGATTTACTAGGCTGTTTAGGCATGCCTGAGGCTGGTCAATCGGTAGCTACATACAACAACTACATTAATATACATTAACATACAACTTTACATAACCGTTCTGTACCAAACTATTGTCTATACCAACATTTAGGCCCATTCCAAATGTGATGGGTGTCCTAATAATTCAATAATTGATATGTAACTCTTTAATGTTAGTTTGTACAATAGTGTACAGTATTTATTTGTTTTAACTTTCATGCTTATAATTCTTCAATAAAATTTTTTTAGTTTCAAATATAAACACAAAAAAACAGGTGAAAAAAAAATCTAATTGAAATCACATCCTCTTCTGCACAGACAAATACGAAACTCAAGTGTCGGCATCTTATTTCCCTATTTTCTATGTAAGTAGCTTTTAGATAGCCCCTCATCACTTCTTTGCAGCAGGATGGAATATTCAATTAAACTGTGCGTCATTTCTCAAGGGGTTGGTTTATACTCTTATATCATCTAAATGCAGGCAGGGTTATGGTAACCTTGTTCCTCAAGCATTGATTCATGCATAATCCATGTCTGGTAGGACAGCAGTCAGTTGTTTGCTTCTGCATACCCCAGCATATCGCTTCAGGAGGAAATGTTGGATTTGGCCAGCAGCAGACTTAAGAACACCTTTAGTGATATTGTGTTGGCTGTGTAAAGCTGATATCACTATCACTAAACACTGAGCCACCAACTCTGGGCCACTAAAACAAGTGTGAATGGTTTTCAGAAGCTCTGGGGTAGTGTTTTATGGGAGATAGAAAATGAAAATGGAAATTTGTCTTTCGCATATTCACACATGTCAATTCAAAGTGTGGGATTTAAGATGTCAAATGTTTTGAAGTAGGTGCTTAATCAACCATAATTACTGAGCTTTATTTTGTCCATATTTTTAGTTTCTTTTTTGTATTTAAAGATTTTGAAATTCAAATACCTCAAATACCTCTATTTACTTAATAGTATATTACTTATATTATATTAGTGATATTTACTGAAACAACCCCGACAGTCATTGTTGACTATATACATTATCTTGCTCCCTAAAGTTCTCATACATAGATATAATGTCTGCTTACATTAGTCTAAATTTGATATTCACACTGGCTACTCTGTATATTCACGCAACTCTCATTCCGACAGGTACAGGTGGTTATTTTATAGGCTATGTGCTAGCTTGTTGATGCAGACCGTCCAACACGTTATTTCTCATTTACATATTTGTGCGTATTAATTTTAGTCAGACTACATCTGTGATGCCAATTTTGCATAACTTCTCACAACTTAACCCACCTTAAAGCAGACAAATACACACACGTGAGCGCAACAACAACATGCACTGTGTGTTATCATTGTTGACTGTACTTCCTGCCCGAAGGACTCCTGAGCTGCCCGACTTGCCTGTACGAGCTTTACGTACAATAACATCATATAGTCACCTAAAACACACATTTGCTCTGGCAGATGAACATCTGCCAAATGATGTATAGACAAACAATGAAAACATAATTAAATAATGAAAATAAATAAGAAAATAAGGGGGGGGGGATCCAACATTACTGTGGGCCCCAGATACTCATACATATTCAAAAGTAAAGTTTATGACTATAGGTATATATAGAGAGGGTTCTGTCTTGATTTATCAGAAATTGTAAGAATATATTCACACATTTAAAACAACAACACATTTACTTACCAATGGCATTTGGGTCCTGGTTTATGTCCGAACACATTGCAGAGTTGTGAGTTGTTTGTCATAAAAGTGGGATCAGTGTGCTGCTGAAACAAAAAAACACTTTATTGTTGTATGCATTTATTAATGGAGGACAATTGCACATTTTAGAGTGCCTGCAAGTTATATAGGCTTTATCATCAACCCGAAATGTTAAAAGGGGATATTAACGTTTTATTCAACTGCATCAAATATGTTTTTGTTGAATAATATGCTTGGTCATTCATATTGTCAGATTTGAACACCAGATCATGATCATCAAATCACCACATGAGGGAATATCTTTATTCTTATGATGTGTCTTCTCAACTTCTGTAACTGTATTCAACAATCCCATTGCTGCTTGGGTCATGAAAACCTGTGACACCCAGACCCTGAGATCATGGGACAGCGATGGGTTGGGTTGAGAAACTCGGGCCCTGCCTTTGAGGTTCTCCTCATGTGTCATCTATGTTACCGTATGACATCAGCGTGTCAAAGTGGGGGTGCCTTGATTCCTGCGTGACACATGCAGTCACTTGGAGACACGTTTGGAAACGTGTAAAATGAGGAATGTGAAATCTCACCTTGTGGCTGCCTGTGGAGTCAAGTGGCTGTGCCAGCACTTGAGTGGAGCTGATCCAAACTTAGACGGGGCAGAATGTCTCCACCCCAATCTGTTGAGACGAAGCACACACATCTGTAAATGTCTTTAAAGCCACAAACTCTTAAATATTGCTTTTTGCATGGTGATTATAGGAGTGTTATTTGATAACTACCAAAATCAAACTTCTTGTCTCGTGTGGATATATAACTTTGTTCTGTATTTGAAGAGGAAAAAACAATGACAATATACTGTATTTACTCATCTAAAAACCAGAAAGTCAATATGCAAGATCAATAACTTAATTCTAACAAGCCCTCGGCTATAGGCTGTAAACTTGAAATGACTTTGACTTCCTTTCACTGTCAGAACCTTTAGGTCAGGTGTTGCTGGATGTTATTACCTCAAAAACATTTTTTTTATCTTTTATTACATTGAATAATGATTGCAATATCTTTCTGAAGAGCTTAGAGGCTTTTAATCAGTACAAAATGGACTGCAAAGCAAAAAATCTGAAAAAAAATGTAATCTAACCTTGAACATTTATAATCCAGCAAAACCAGTAACAATTGATTTGATGTGTCACACGTTTTGCGGTGCAAACGAATCATAGGCTTCTGATAAATCCTTTGTTAGGTAACTCCACTGTAAGCCAGTCAGTAAGATCATATTCTTCACTTAAGATTTGACGCACTGTTAAGATATTTAATGTCAGAATGACATGATAATCTGGGGGATTTCATTCATATTTTCTGTCGTTTCAAAGCCATGAACAGTATGTTTTAGAAACACATTATAGACGACAAAGCATTCATTCTTGAAATATGAAAAAAAAAAGTAAAAAAAAGAAATTCCTCTGCCTGTGACAGTACAGTGCAGTGCAAGGTGATGACCAAGTTAGTTAACCATTAGCATTTGAAACAGATGTATATGCAGGTTGTAAAATCATGGTTTTATTCTTCTTATTCTCCTCCTTTGTATGATATGCTGTCATAGGTAAAATGAGTAGATTGAACATCTTAATTTTAAAATCTTAATATTTGTCTCTGAGAGCAAAAGATTAAAGTCACTCTCTGTGACTTTACTGAAAACATCCTGCGTAGAAGTTTCAGTCAGGCCACTGAAATGTTGTTGTATTGTGGTATTTGATTTATGTGATGAAAAGCATTAAAACATGAAATGTTAATGGTTAAAAAAAAATCCAACTTACCTTCTATTCTTTGTCAAATTCAATGTCTGTCTTCAGCCTTGACACACTCTCTATCCAATATTTCAGACTGGACACTCCTTTTTGTTCTGTGACAAAGAATGTTTTGGAGTGCATATAAAAAACCCATACATGGCTAAACTGAAGCTGGTAAAAACCCGTAATATTACTGTAGTAAAGGGTGGAGGTTCATCTTACCCGTCCCAATGAAAGCTATCCCTTTGCACTGGAAATACATTATGACTGTTCACTAAATCTGTTATCGGACACATCCAGTCCAGTTTTCCACTATCACTGGTTACAATATAAAAACTCCAACAGCATTAAGTATTAATATCTTTGTATAAATGCCAAAATTAACATCATGCCCTGTTCAATAAACATATTATCCAACAAAATATGAATTATTTCTGTTGCATAAGTGATGGACATTTCTGAACCTGATATTAATAGGGTTAGATTTCAGGATTCCTGGATCCACAAGAGGCAGCAAATCTAACAGAAAGCTTTTGACTGACAGCTTCACAACTCCTCTGGTAACATGATCAATCTTTTATGGACTTTATCTGTCAGTAAACATTAACATGAGCTATTTTATTGCGTAAAATAATCTGTGCCTGATGTGGTTGATTTGGCTGTTCCTATGGACCCAAAAAGTATCAAACGGATATTCTCACAGCATGTCTGTGGTATTCAGTGAGTCACATTGCGGTGACATTATAAAAAGATGGTTTGCTCATGACGATGATCATGTGTTGTACTCAATGTACTGAGGATAATTGCGGATAAGCATTGCCAGAGGTTAAACAAGCAAGACTTATCAAGTATGAATAGTCACCCAAAAGTCATGAGACGCAACTGCAAGAAAAGCCTGCACTACAGTAGAGCTGACCATTGCAGCTTTACTCCACTCCCACTGGTGAATATAGAGTGTTTAGTGAAAAGGTCCTAGTCTCCTTCAACCATTATTTAACTATGAATAGAAATAGAACCAATTAAACATTTACAGTCATGGATCATCTTATAAACTCTTTACTGGGCATCTTAGGTGGATATACATATATTCAAAGAAAAGCAATGAAAACACTCACTTTATGGCCTATACACTATGTAGAGCTGTGGTGTGCATGTCCACGTCTAATGGGCTCAGATGTTGGAGACATGTTGCTGGAAATATCTGTTGCTTTAGAAGTGAGTCTGCCTGTCTCTGTCTGTGAATTTAGTGAAGTCTGTTTGTAAAGTAATTTTAAATGTCAAATAAATCTCAGAGTAAAGTAACTATTAAGTAAGTAAACATTAAGTAAAAAAAAGGCAGATAACACCAAAGTCATTTTTTAGATTTATTGTGGAAAAGAAGTTTGAACATTTGACAGATTTCATTGGACTATATTTTGTTACTTGGAATAATTATTATTTGATTTGACTTTACATATCACAGGTTTTAATGCAGTCTTTGTACTAAACTTAAAGTTCCGCTTCTTTACTTTACGGAATATGTCAGCGAAGACATAGAGGTACTTTTATAAAAACCTTCATGCCATTTTAATCTGTGGAGAAAAGAAAGCAAGAACAATTATGATTATGAGAATAAACCGTTGCACGCATCTGAAACAAATCAACTCTTACCTTTGACGACAAGTTTGGTGGAACATTCTGCCTTGCCAAAAGAGTTGACAGCGACCACCTTGTATTCACCAGCGTCCTTTGGTTGGACACTGAGGATATACATGGAGCACACTCCGAAGGAGTTGGTGAAGTAGTAGTGGTTGTCCAAGGTGATGCAGACGTCATTCAGGTACCAGGATACAGTGGGTGTAGGGCACCCTCGGACAGCACATGTCATGTAGAGTTGGTAACCTTTCGGTGGAGTATGGACTTTAAGAGGGACCAAGATGGATGGAGGCCTCTCAAAGGAAAGCTCCGACGAATGAACCCCATTTGAAAATATTGGAACTTAAAGGGGGACAAAAAAGATTCCAAAAATACATGTTGTTTAGTTTTAGTTACGTGGTTATTTTTGGACATTCATTATAACCATATTTCTTCCTGCAGTTCCAAGCTACAAACAATGAATTAATAATACTGTTTAACGCAATAATATACCATAAATACCAGCAGTGTGTGTAATTTATCAAGTCGTTTTTGCTCATATTGAACAAAATGTAAAAACATTCTCTCACTATGTCCTTTCCAATTTCTAAGCCGTAGTTTCTGTTACTTCACATGCACGACTCTGTTCACCCTCCCAAAACACATAAAAAAAAAAGATTGTTACAATTAAATTATTATTATAACCCACCTCTGTTACTGTTGGAACCCCAGGTCGGAGAGAGAGATGGGTCCGAGAGGCCAACATCATTCTTGGCGAAGACCCGGAAATGATACTCTATCCCGGGGAGGATGTTGTTAGCTGTGTATGTGTTAACGAAGAGTCGGTCCGCTACAGTCTTCCACACTCTGTTGTTGGAGTCGTGTTGAGACACCACATAGTACAGGCGGTCGTCAAGCTCCTGGTCTGGGGAGGGAGCCCATGATATCAACAATTTGCCATGGACAGTTTGCTCCAACTCCACTTGCCCTGGAGTCTTCGGTTCATCTACCAACAAGCAAAAGGGAAATGTGTTAGAGGAGAGAAAAAAAAGTTCCATAGCTGAACCTGTTTTTCCCCTTTCAAGGAGCAATTTTCATTTATGTGCTCTTCCTTACCACAAAGGCCTTTCATTGTTATGCAGGTTTTTTGCAAGGTTGCACTGGAATTTAACAGCTGTAATAAGATGATCAGTCCCATCCTAATTATCACACATTGGGAATTATGTATTCCACCCACAGGTCTTCTGTGTTGATTAGGGGCTGACCATGGATTTCCAATATATTTGTGTGTTATTGGCAAAATACTTTCTCATTTCTATCAGATTAATAACATTGTGCCAGTTCTGAAATACTATGAGACACTGATACTTGTCCTTACCTGTGACTCTAACCTCAACATCAAATGTGGCCTCGCCAACAGAGTTTTTGGCTTTTATAGTGTAGATGGCAGAATCTGACCGCTTTGCTGAGGGAATGACAAGCTGAGAAATGCCCTCTGTATTGATAACCTTAATCAACGGGGGTAGTGGCTCATCGTCCTTCAGCCAAGTGATCTCAGGTGGAGGTTCAGCCTGGAGAGATGAATTTCAGATCAATCAGATTGATAGTGTGTGATGTATACACTGAGGGTTACTCATCACTCATGAGTATGACATTGCTGGATTGGGGCATAACATACAAAATGCAGAACACATTCACACATTCAAGATTTGCCCAAAGCAAGAAGGTGGCAGTATGCAAACTGGGTTTGGGATTTATTCATACCTCATAGCATATTTTGACACGAGCAGAATTCCCTGCTCTGACAACGATGAAGTCCTCTGGATCTTTGAAACAAGGTCTCACTGAGTAGAAAACACCAAAAACATGAAATGACGCCAGCGGAGGAAAAATATGTGGGATGCTTCAGGATTGTATCAATAGTCTACACCGCAACTGTGAGTAACACTTACTGTTTGGATTCTTTGCACACACCATTGCAGATGGGGGGCTTTGATCTCCAGATCCTGACTCATTGATGGCTGCAACCCTGAACTCATATTCTGCTCCCTCTGTGATATCTTTAACTGCGTACTTTACATCTAGAGGAATAAATAACACAAGGATGAAAGTCATTCAAAAGAACAATTCCCCATGGTGACCAAGAGGCACTCGTGCTAAAGTTCCCGACACACCTTCAATAGGTTCATTAAGGGCATTCAGGGCAATCCAAAGATGCGCGTCCTTCTTTCGTTTCTCGACTTGGTAACCAATGATTGGTACTCCTCCGTCATCCTCTGGAGGTGTCCAGGTCAAATTGATGCATGTCTTAGAGGCACTCACCACTTTGGGGGAGCCAGGTGGACCAGCGAGTACTAAGGAATGAAGTGTAACTAATCAAGTAAGCTTTTTATCAATAATTAGAAAGTGATTAAAGACATGGAATACATTAAGATAATTACTGCAGGCACATTCCACTTAATGGAACAACGAGAAAAGGGTGGGCTTCCTACACCAACTTGATAGTGTTGGTGACAAAACCACACTCACTCATTATGCCAGCCATAATGCTGTCAGCTGTCTCCAGGGCGTCACTGAGGCCCTCAGGGTTTTCTGCATAGACACGGTAGTTGTATTTCTTTCCATGAGTCACATTTCTGTCTCTGTAGGAGGTCCTGTCAACTGACACATCCCCAAGTTTCATCCACAGACTCTGTCCCGCTTGCTGTCGTTCTATGATATAGTTGGTGACAGCCGAGCCCCCGTCGTCTTTGGGAGGGTTCCATTTGATCTCAATTATAGATGAGGTGGTTTCAACGGTGTCTACTGGACCCTCCGGTGGGCCTGGACGATCTGTTGAAAAAAGACATAGTGTTACATTTTGAACGTCTCTCAGCATTTTAAAACTTTTCTTATAAGAATTCTTGATTTTGGTACCAATAACAATAAGCTGTGATCTGGCTTCCACAGCCCCAAATGGGTTTTTGAGTTTGATCTTTATTTCCCCCATGTCTGTCCGCAGGCAGTCTCTGAGCAGCAGCCGGCTGTGATTGGGCTCCCGCACAATCTTAACTCCTCCTCCATCTTTGATCTCAGTGTTATCCTTAAACCAACTGATCACCAAAGATTCCTGAGGTGGAAAGGGCATCTTAAAAGTAGCAGTCTGCCCGACTCTTACTATCACAGGTTTGGAAAACTTGTGAAGGTCATCTTGGTCAAATTCAGGTATACCTGTAATGCACAACGTATAATTCAGTTTAATGCACTTGGAAGGCAATTTCCTCTATGTTCTGCATTTAAGGTTGGGACGTAAATCATACCTCCAATCGTGACCTTTCCTTGTGTACTATGATCCCCTGATACAAATCGATAAAGTCCAGAGTTGTCATCTCTGCAGCTTTCAATTGTTAGTTTTTGAGAATTTCCATTTTTGTTTATGGTCAACCCTGCCCTGGAGTTTAGCTGGCAAAGTCAAATTGAAACACAGACTTTAATACTTTTTTTTTATTGCATTGCAGAAACATAAACGACAATGAAAGTACCTGTCAAATTAATTACAGTTATATATGGACTTTACCTGCTCTCCATCTTTGAACCAGATGCCATCGCATTCCACATTCATCCTCACATTTAATTCAGCTGGCCTTCCACAGAGAGCATAAATATCTGTGAGTCCACAGGTAATAACAGGCTCTGGAGACAAAAAAAATGATTTGGATTATCTGTGTCCCTAAGGCCGTTGAAGTAAAAGGATATTACCTGGCTGGCTAAGTTAAAATGTTCACCTGTGCCAATTTTATAGCTTAACAGTCGGCTTACGTAGGTTTTGAAAATGCCACTTGTAGACATCTTACTATGTCTGGAGGGAAGGTCAGTGAACTGACTTGCTTTAAATAAGTAATCCACATAAAGATAATTTATTTAGTTGAATGTTTGTTACGGGAACTGTTGTCTAAGATGGATCACCTTACCGAGGTATGTCAGCAAAATTAACTTAGTCAGTAAGTACTTTTTGTATGTAAAATCATGGATCAAAACACAAATCTGACACAATGGCAGTCACTATGATGCAGATCACAATACACAACACATCTTGCCATGCTAAGAAAATTGTAAAGTTAATCTAAATAAGCAAATTACTTATCGATATCTCGCAAAAAATAGGCAGCCAATCACATATTAGGTCAAACAATATGTCAATTTAATAATATATAATAAGAAGAAGCCAAACATGGAGCAGGATAAACAATCAGACAGCTGTGGACATTAGACGTTAAAACGGAGTGAATGCAAAAGTTATCAAAACCATTTTCTTACCAGTGCCTGCAATCTCCACAACCGGTGCGGCTGAAACGGCTTCCCCCAGTGATTCGTTTTCTTTTCCTACGAAATATTGAAATGAGTCAGCATTACCTGCAAATTAATACAACAAACGCTTGATTAATCAATTATTTGTTGAATTAATTATGAATTATTTTATCTATAAAATCTGCATAAATGCATAATTTTCCCCACTGACCCAGCTTGCCAACAATCTGAAACACAACTATATTACCTTTACTTTTATGTGTGTCAAAGTCAAGACAACATTTTCTGATGCACTCTAGAAATGGATGGATTCTATGTTAAGAATGTAAGTTTTGATGATTACATGTTTCACAATAACTTGCAAAAAAGATTTGTTTGTGAGTGATTTCAGCACCGAGTACAGCTGGGTGCCCCAGCCAGTGTCCTTACTTGGTTCAGGGTCGTTCGGTGCCTCAGGTACAGATGAAGATTTGGTAGGTGCGGGAGCTGAAGGGATTTCAGGTGGAGGCGCAGCTGGTGCAGCTTCTTTAGCAACTTTAATCTGGTCTTTTCTTTCTTCTCTTTCTTTTTCTAATTTCGTTTGTTGCTCTTGGGCAACCTTCTGTAAATCAATTCGAGATCCTCCAGCTTTTGTTGTTTTCCTTGCTGCTTTTTTGCCTTTTTGCGCATCTTTGTCAACTAATTCAGAGAAAAGAAAAATGTAATGCTAAGAATGTGCACCTAAATGTTCTATATTTAAGAAAATCTATATTTATCAGGCAAAATATTGCATATTGTTTTTCTAACTATTACTAACTATTATTATTATGTACCATTATTATTTTTAATTGTATTTGATGATTATCAGTTAGACTTGGAGTGTATCTTACCGTCGACGATAAGCCATGCATTGCAAGATTTTATTCCTGCACAGGCAGAATAAATTCCTTTGTCTACCACCATGCAGTCTTTGACCACCAGCTTGTGAATGAGCTTGTCTTCTGAAACCTCAATATCATATTTATCCCCTTGTTCCAGTGGCAGATTTTTGCCAAACCACAGAATCTTGGAGAAAGGATTAGACAGGACACACTCAAATACAGCATCTTCTCTCTCCATCGCCTTCACTTCCTGAATTTTCACCAAGAAATCCACCATAGGGACTGAAAAATAAGAAAGTTATTTATGAAATGATTGTTAATGTCTCAATGAATTATGATGGTTAAAACACAGCTGTTACCATTTGTATTAATTAAGACTCTCTTTTGCTGCAAAAAAAGGCTACTGATTTGTGTGTGTGTGTGTGTGTGTAAAACTTACTTTTAAAATCGGTGGAAAATATATTCACATCCTCTACGTCCAACTGGTAAAGTCCAGCGTCCTCTGGCATAAGATCTCTCATACTGAAAATATACTTTTTCCCCACTTGTTTAAGGCTGTGCTTCATCGCATCTCCCAACTCCTTTGTATATGGAACCATTTCACCATCCTACAGGGAAAATATATATATATATAGATACATGTTTTGTGCTCATAGGTAAAGGGAATGGTAGAGTTATACTTTTCTTTCCCACTAACCTTGTAAAGGAAGATTGAGCGACTTTGGTCAAGAAGGTCCATGTCAATTTCAAAGGATGCAGAACCATCTGCATTGACGTGAATAGGCTTCAGGTTAGACAGGTTCTTGACAAACTTGGGGAAAAAAACAGAAGAAACAAGAAATAACTATCAAGCAGAACGAAAATTGACATTCACTTCAGTTACGGAAGTGAATAAGAAGTTTTCAGAGTGTTTAAATTACACGTCAAGCTTCATTATCAGAAACTTATAAATGATTTTGCAAATATTTCAAATCACACACATGGGCTTGTTCTTCCTCCCGGTCCTTCTTCATCTCATTCAGTTTCTTGAGCATCCAGCGGAAGTCTGTGATTCCAAACTCTGCACAGATTTTCTCATAGTCTTGCTTATCGGCACTGATTAATAGTTCCCAAAACTTTGGATCTATCTCCCCGTCTTTTCTCTCAGGTTGCTCAGATTTTGGGCGGATCTTACTAGAAATTTAAATAGAATGAATCAGTAAAATAGTTAATCTGCAGCATCAGCTTCAAAAGTAACTCATTCCCACCTTTTCCTTTTTAATACAGTCCTAAAATTCCCATCAGTAGTTTCTGCTGCTTGTTGCAGGGTTTTCTTTTTGAAACCAACTGAGGGCAGAAAAAAAAACTTATTACACAGGCATGCAATTAAACAACATACAAATGAACTACAGAGTGATGAGTACTGACATAGACACTGAATAATGATCTTACCTTCAATAACATTCAGAACAACTGTGACTGTAGCTTGTCCATATTCATTTATGGCAAAACATTTGTAAGTATCAGCTTGATCTGCCGTAACATTTGGCATCTGAAAGACACATGACATATTATACATACTGTATACTTGGCTTTGCCATTAAGGTTAATACAGCATAGCAGAGGTTCTAGTTACTGTCAGTTAAAAAAAGCTGAAGTACATATGAACTGGCTCCACCCATCTCATGCCAAACGTATTACGTTGAATTGATCAAGATATTATTTAATATAATTGATTATACAGAAGTCGAAGTCATGGTCTTCTGCTTACTGAGATGGAACTTTTATTTTGCTGAACTACTTCATTCGCTATAATTAACGAACCCCTGGTTGGTAATTGCTGCTATACAGTATTTAGTGAACTGTAAGAGAAATATGAGTCAATTGTGGCATCTTGCCCTAGACCGACACCAAAGACACTGGAAACCAGTCACATACTCTTCACACCTGATAGGACGATAGCCTCCTGTTGTGTAACAGCATGCTTTAATTTCACATTTTCTACCTCAAACAGCTGTTTGCTAGAGCAAACGTATAGCTCAGAAGACTAGGACATTGATGTTATCAAATCACATCCTTCACTTTCCTTCTTTTACTATTTATTTATTTCTCAGTGCTATTGGTATGGCTCCTTTACATCATTATGTCGCTGTAAAGTATTTGTTTTGATACATCACAGATATACGATATACTGATACAAAAATGGATAACTTGCCTCAAATGTATGCTCATTGGAATTGGGATCGTATTTGGTCTGGTACCTTGATGTATCAGATACATCTCCATTATTTCTGCTCCATGTCACAGTTGGCTTCGGTTCTCCAGTGACAATGGCTTTGAAAAAGGCAAATTTTCCTGTAAAAAAGAAAAGAAAAGAAAGTACTAATAAGGTCACCTTATATTAGAGCTCACCATATAAAGTCCCTATTGTTATATATGTGATTTAATTTCTTAATTGTTCTTTAGTTATGAGTCCTACCCTCTTGGATGGTCAAGGCAATTGGCTTGCGCGTAAAGTCTGGATGGCTCATTCCCTCTGGTAGAGTCTCGATAAACTGTATGATCATCACGCCGGGCACCCTGGATTTCTTCTTGATCCCAACTGTCAGCATACAAAAATAAGTCTGTGACAAGTCATTTGGCTCTAAAAAGGGAAAAGAATTACCATGTTCATCCAGCCTCTAATCTCTTGTTGTTTTGTAATCACATCATCAATCACATACATCATGCTGAGACCCTAAAACATGTCATATTAGAGTGTTTAACGTTACTTCTTTAAGAGTACATACTGTATATTCTTGTTATATACAAGTTGTATGTCTTAGACATCTCTATTGTGTCAGTGTAACATCTATTCAAAAAGTGTTTCCTTTTGAATCCATGCCTGAAATCCAACCTTAGAACAGATATGTAGTGGGAATACACCTACATATCGAAGCACACAATATGATCAAATGAGACATTATATTAATAAATCCATTGCAAATCAGTTGGTTATGCCTTCATAAGCTGTAAAAGACAGCTATTGGTGGGCTTCTTTGTAATCCTCTAAGCCTACCTTCTTTACCATTGCAATTCTCAGCATCAGGACCTGATAAGGCACATGTACATAGTATATACAGCACATGTCACCATGGTATTAGCATTAGATGATGGATTAGACTATTATAATTTAACTGAGACAGAAAATTAAATAATACAGGAGAATTGGGTGCTTAACAAATGGCTGCATTGTAATAATTATCATGGCTAAATAATATACATACGTTAAACAAATGTATATTTTTGGAATGTTTGAACCTTTACTTGTTTGTCTATGTTGCAGCATTAAGCCAGTATATGTAAAGTAAATGTATTTTAAAAATTTTGCATGTACCGAATGTAGCTTTCAGCATGTCACCTCCATCCCATTGAGTACTAAAAATATACAAACTTTTGTAGTACAGTAGATGTTTAGTATGAGACATTAAATACAAGATAATACTTACTTTGCCCATTGGCTGCCCCATCCGATACTTTCGATTTTCTAAACATTGTGACCCTTCTGATTCCTAGATTGATTTAGCAGGACTTCCTCGTCTGCAACATAAAATGGACAGGATTTAAATACAGTAAAAAAAAAAAAAAAAAATCAACTGATCTTTTCTCAATTGACAGTTCAGTGTATAGGTTTTAGAGATATCCGTGTGCAAATCGAATATGCACTTAAGAACTGTTTTCTTTGTACTTAAATGGGCCCTTTATGTCTGCATCAGCTGCTGTATAGGGTATAAGTAGACAAGTAGAATTAAGCTAGTTGTATGAGCCACTTTACACGTAGATGCCATTAAATCATACACACAGGACTTCAATAATTCACTAGTGTTGAACTTCAGAAAAGATCATATTTATTGAAGGATGTAGCTGTAATGCACGACTGCCTTGTGCATTTTACATGAGCTGCAGAGTTATACATTTCTGATCTAATAGAGCAGGATGTAAAAGCAGTAAAGCTGTCGCCTTAGGCTGTAATATAAAACCTTCTATCTCAAGTTGAATAGACAAACAGACAAAAAATCTCACTGGCTGATCAATTGACTGACTAATTGACTTCATCGTCAAATTTTATCGCATTGCTGTCACTGATATGGCTCTCAGTGCTTCTGTAAGCGATGTGGGTGTATAAGCAGGAATAACTCTTCTCTTCTGGGTTTTTCCTCACACTTTGAGTCAAGTCCCAACACAGCTCAGTCAAACCATTACCAACCCCACACTCTGTAACCTGCCAGCTCCATAACTGCATTTTGAAGGTTTGAGTTTCAGGTTGGCAGCTCGCAGGTGACCGAACACCTCTCTCAAATGCAGAAGATGGATAGAGAAACCGGGGAAATACACAACTATGTCATCAAAGTATACTTGGCATTTTTGTCATGACAGACCTCGTAACACAGGCTGCAGTAGAAAAGTGGGGGGTGAATTTACCAAGCCCACCGCCATCATACAAACTGGTGGAGTATCGTGCCTGTAGTGAAAGCTTTGTCCTGCTTCTCCAGCTGCAATTGGCCAATAACCTTATGAAAGATCCATTGAGCATCCAAGGTCATCGGCATTCTGGCCTCTGTAGTCTGAACAAAACAGCCATTTTGCGTAACCATAATCACAGCTGCTGCCCAGGAACTTCCTCATTTCCATGAAAAAAAAAAACGGCAGCACACCGCCAACCAAACATTTTACAAAATGACACATTGTAGCCTACTAAAGTATATATAATGACAGTAGCTCCGCTGCTGACACTATTCAAATCCACACCACTGTCCTTGTAACCGGCCTGTTGAATTACCTCGTGGCAACAAGCCCATGTTTGAAAAGACTCAAGGCCTTCGTTTTCAAATGCCCCTTGGCGATAGCAGCCGGTGCTCTGCTGGACTGCAGTGGCAAAACTGGCGCACGAGCGACGGCACTTGGGCTCCTACTGACTCACTGCTAGCAAAGTGCGATTCCTCATCAGGCATGTTTTTTGTTTCCCCTCGCTTCAGTGTCTTTCTTTAGCCTTCGGATGGAATTAGATGGCCGAAACAGTGTGTCTGAACTCAATTGGAGCCAATAATAAAAAATATATATATATAAAAAAACGGGGGATGCTAATGACTATGTAGCTCACTGTATTTCTAGCGGGTAGCGTGGCTATCATTAACTGAAAAGACTCACAACATTGAGCAGAATCCATACAGACGATACCAGAGGAGTATCCCGCCGGCGTAAGCGACGTGGATGTACGGGCAGGAAACACTTGTTCATAGTTTTTCACAAACTTTTAGTGAAGTCCCAACACCACTCGGAAAGCCCATTACCGTCCCGCCACCCACTCACCGCCCTCTTCTTCCCTCTCCCCGCACTCCATCACCTGCCAGCTACCTGAACAGCGCTTACTGGTGGCGATATCCGGTAATAGAACATCAACTTCACATTAATACAAGCCCCAGGCATGTGCAACCAATATGACAGGCAGCAACTCAATAACATACCAAACCTATGTCTGCACAAATATGTTTGCATCACCGCATTACTACAATTTCCACAGGTACCAGCAGATGTTAATTTACAACTAAACTCTTGTATGGACAAGCTGTTGAACTCGAACTGCAGTGCAATAAACTGTGCAACACATTTACGTTACTTAAGTAAACCTAAACATAATCTTTTGAGTGTAATGTATATTTTTTCAAATGTCATAAATCGAGAGAGCTGGATTGCACATCTTTCCAACATAGATTCATGTACATGCTTGCATACACAATTATTTGACCACATTGTTGAACATATCTGGGCTGTAAACCAAACTAGGGTCAGCTAATTGAAGAAGGTGCATAAGGTTTATGCATTCATTAAGATAAATTAACAATTACATTAGAAATGCTCTTTAAAATATGTTGCAGTGTTATTGCAACGTAAAGACATGTTTTAAACATGTATGCGCAGGGCTGGCACAAATCCAGCATCACCCTGTATGGCTAGATGGTATTCTAGGGTGTCAAAGGCCCACGGCTTTTGGAAGATGAGAAAGTCAGATTGTCATTTGATAGGTCACATGGCATATAAAACTGTGAACATCTCATCTCTGACATCTTCATAGGCTTGTAAATCACTCTTGACATAATGTATGAATCTTACAGTGGTGGAACTAGTTCCAAGTGTAATCGATTTCTCGATTACATTGCGTCTCTTGACGGGTCATTTGCACCCTATTTGGTCTGTCAATAAAAAAGAAAGTCAGTACTTGGTGAGCACCTCCCATAATTAAAAATAGACTGACTTTTAACTTGTTTTAAAATGCAGGTTGAACAAAGTTAAAATGTATGTGCCCAACAAATGTTTGAGCAGCACTTTTTAAGACCACTTAAAGCTTGTTCTGTATACTTGGCTTCTGACACAGTGCCACACTAACAGCCCCCTTGGCATGAGAGGGTATTTTATGGGTTTCATGTGACCAGGGCTGAAACACAGCACGGTATGGTACACTCAGAATGACTGAGAGTGTCATAAAAATTATTAAAAGGAAGGACATTGCTATCGGGATGTTCAGAAAGCATGTGGCTATCTAGGGAGTTGACGTGATGCTGAGCATGGGCAGTACCTTAGAATGGCAGCTTGGCTTAATTTGGGTTATACCGAGTGCTCTTTTGCCTTAGTTGAAAAGCCGTTTAATGCTTTGCAATCTGTCTTTTTCACTAGTAGAACAAACTGGAGAGACAGCTGTGTAGTAAATGTAAAACCTCAAGCTAAGAATTAGGAAAAGGATGCTCTCCAAAAAAATGTGTTAAGCCTTATATGAGTTAAAAAGACATGAATAGTCAAATTAGTTGTCATTCATATATTTTTAAAACTTTGTTTAACACATTAATGCCAGATTTACATAATAATGCATAAGATCCGGTGACTGTACAAACATTCATTGTACGTGTACTGCAACTGAAAATATACATATATTTGCAAGCCTGACTTCACATTTTAACGATGCATATATTGTTAACATCAAGGTAGTAAATTGGCTAAATATTTTACTTTACTCAGTAATTAATAAATAATGAATAATGGAAAAACACCATACATATCATATCACATGATAAACAGGGCAGTTCAATTGTGTTTATAGCCAGACACTTAACTGTTTGCCACATTAACTATGATATCCTTGGCTGTGATATATAGAATAAATCAGTCACAGGATTAGTTCAGTGTTAAAGCAGCCAACTCTCAATACTGAACACCTCCGTTTCACACTGGTGCTGAATGTTAGATGAATGATGGACTTACCTCAGTGCTCCTGTGATCCTCCTCAGTGGTTTTGCTTCCCAGTCTGATATGTGTGTGTTGACTGCCTGGTCTATGAGCTTTTAAATCCTGACAGGAATGCCAATGACTCTGTGGCAAGCACCCACGTTGTCAGATATGGTGCATGCCAAGAAAAGGGGTTGCTTTTTTGTTTTTGGCATAAATCACAACCTCTAGCAAGATGTGTATGTGAACATTTGATCTTTCATTTTCTTTGTATTTTGTAAAATACATTTTCTTCTCAACTGGTATCCTGATCCTTTGAGCTTATCGTTTACAACATTTTTAAATAATTTCACTCGCTATATTTGGAAATGTCTTGTATGTTTTCTGAAATTATGAGAATGACGAAATATTATGTAAATATTTGGATGAACGAATGATTACTGACTACAAATAAAGTGTGCTTTGTTTGGGTGTGTCTGAGCAACCTTAAAATGCAACTTTTTGATCAAACTCCCACTCAAAGCTGAGTACCTAATGCATTTGGTGCTCCAAAAGTATTAGTAAGCCTAAACACAACAGTCTACCTAAAAGATATTTAAATATAGAGTCGCAGCAAGAGAGGAGTTATATTTATATTTATTATTATTTATATTTGATCTTTAGGAAATAATTGTGCAGTAATGTAACATTTTAAATATGGCCTTTGTTAGATATGACAAAACATTTGGTGAGACATTTGTTATTTTAATATTGTAGCATCTCAGGCCCTTGCTACATGACTGCTTGGACCTGCTTGTACTAATTCTAGTATCAGGCTGACGTTGGCTACCTGTGCTACTCTAAATTTGATAAAGCAGTAGAATATAAATAATTGCATTAGGTTTATGAGAAAAAAGAACTGCTGTAACTCAATGTAAATAATGCTCAACAATAATAAAGGTATTGACTTTGAGAGCATTTACTTAAAATATATGTTACATAAAGTTGTTGAAATTCCTCATGGAGTCTGGGTTGCTGGCACTTCCACCACAACCCAGTTGTTAATCTGAGTAATAACAGCGGTACTCAGTATAAGCACGATTGTGTGTGTATATTTCAAGCAGAGTTATAAAAGTGGATGGTCAGGCACGGGAACTATGACTGTTCTCAGGCATGGGAAGCTGATATGAGAGGCTCAATGTTCTTGAAGGCATTTATTGCCACGGGTCACAAAAGCCAGGAGCTTTGAATTCTACCACCCAAAACAATGACGAAACAAGCTTGCATTACACAACCCTATGCTACATGAACACTGGTCACCCCATATGGGACGTAAGAAAGCACATTTTTAAAATAACTTCATCAGCTTATTGCATTGATCCAACAAGGAATCTTTTACTTTTTCCAATTTAAGAAAGTGTTTTGTGGTATATATTATATATCCGTGACCTTTTGGAACATCACCTTAAGGTATTTGTAAATAGTATTGGCATGTGGTTAGAGGCATTTAGATGCCAAAGCTTACTGCACTAAACTCCCAATAAAAAGCTGTCAATAACAGCATGTCATGTGGCTATGGTATATTGGATACCAGGACTTTACACAAAAAGATGGGCAGTTGTTTGCAAGGTTGCACTTAGTCATGCACGTGCAGTTTTATAATTGATGGCTTTCCACAACAGACTAACAATATCCTTTGAAAGCGTGCAAACACACGCTCGCAGTAAAAGAGAAATTTGAATCCATGTGACAGTTGGCAATGCAGAAGCATGTGAAGTTACAAAATGGGAGATGCCCAATAAATACCTCACCAGTGTGCAACAGCCATGTTACTGTAACAAACAAGCCGCTTCATTGTCAGACACATGAAAAGTGTGTTGAGAAATTGATCATTCGGAATAACTGGACAGGATTACTTTTTTAATGTGCAAAAGCCAATGCCTAGTATGTATTCGGTCTATATAAATACATTGAGACATTATTATTCTGAGCGCGTTAGCATGCTGACACAAGCAGTATCTCAAAGCATTGCAGAGCCTTAGTGAAGTCCCTTAGAGACGCCGGAGTGGTTGCAGACTCTAAGTCTTATTGTGATCAAGTGACAGACTCATGACTACATTTATGTTGAAAATAAAACACTGTAGATCACTTTGAACAGGCTGGATTTATTTACATTTTGGAATAACGACTAACGACGAATTTAAGCTCTTATCATACACACACGGATGCGTACGCGTACTCATTTATATCTTGTCATATAGTGTCATGTCGTCAATTTTCCATGGATATGTAACATTAAATGTTATGTCTTTTCCCGAGAACAGCAGAAGAAACAACCAAAGTCAGCACACAAGCGAAAAATAGGTCAATAAGTATGTCGTGGTGTAAAATTTGCATATCTCTGAAGTAGATGCCCTTTCTGAATGTCTTCTTTTGATGCCATAAAATGATGTTTACACCAGAGAACAATATAATTTTAGTCTCTAATAGTTGCTAATCGAGCCTTTACGCTCTTTTAGCCTTTGTTTTCTCCATCACAATTATCTCAAACACATTAATACAACAAAACTATAACAAGCCGAAAATAAAAAACAAAAACTAATAACAGACGGTTTCAAATTGGCAAATCTTTCGCCTTCTAATTCTAATATGGAGCAGTCATCTTTGGGAGTTAAGGTCCGCAGCTTTTCCTAATCTGGAGTGGGAGGAGACACAAAATGGGATTGTTACAACATATTTAGCCATTTAATCAGAGCATAAACTGCATCAATGTGATATGTTGGAGTTTTTACCTTTAACAACGAGTTTAGTGGCACATTCCACTCTGCCCAGAGGATTTTCTGCTGTTACTGTGTAATCTCCGCTGTCCTTTGGCCCAACTTTGAGTATCACCATGGAGCAGACCCCACATGTATTGGTGATGTAATAATTAGGGTTGGTGTTGAGGCTGATGTTGTTTCTGTACCAGGTCACATGGGGCCTGGGGTTTCCTGTCACTGCACAACTCATGTAGCACTCGTAGCTCTCTGGGCTTTTGTGCATTTTCAGTGGAACAGTGAATGATGGAGCAATCTCAAAGCTGCAGTCCTTAGAGGCAGGAACGTTGACAGAAATTTTTTCTGGGGTGATTAAGAAGAGAGGGAGGGACAGAACAGTGATTGATACATTTCTCATTGCTTTTGTCTTTAGTGTACAGTTATTAGCTTATAGCCCTTTAGTGTGTACATAAAAAGATAAAGGGGAAGCAAATCCTCACAGTGAAGAGGACAAAGGCAAATGTTTGGCATTTAGCTTTAAAAATGGTTGAAAAATGCTATGGAAATAGCTGTCATTTAATTCTCCATTCATCATCTAACTAATTCATCGACTAATTGTTTCATTTTGGTCATATATCCCTTTGTGTATAGTGTTGTTAAACCTGCCTTTCGTTCTTTTCACTTCCCAGGTAGCTGACTCAGAGGGTTTGGAAAGCCCCATGTCATTCTTGGCATAGACCCGGAATTGATACTGCCTTCCTGGCATGATGTTGATGACGGTGAACTTGTTGTTGAAGAGATGGTCTGCCACAGTTTGCCAAGAACGCTTAACAGAATCACGCTTTGTGACCACGTAGTGCAGCCTGTCATCTTTCTTCTCATCTGGAGAAGGATCCCAGGACACTGTCACTGTTCCGGACACATTCTTATCCAGCTCCACGGGGCCAGGAGGCTTGGGATCATCTAGACACAGGTAGGAATGAATATTGAGATATTGTATGTTTGTGCTGGCTACAGAGAGAATGCCTAAAGGAAAGACTCACTTGTTGCCCTGAGTAAACACAAAAGCAGTAAACACAAAACCCCTTAATGTAAACATATTTTGTAACTAATGTAGCTAGTCTCCCTTGATTTATTTAACATTCATTGTTTTTACAACTGTTATTATCTGTTAATTATTATTATTATACACATACAAAAATGCTTATACATTTCCAGAACAATAGGCCAAATCCAAAAATATTATATTTACCAGGAAATAAAATAGAAAATCTGAAAATATTATAGATACATATGAAGTGTGAAAAAGCATGATAGAATACTATACATGCATAATACAATTGAAATTTGAATTTGAATGGATTCCACATTTTTTGGATTGCCACAAGTTTTACAACGTACCTGTAATTCTTATCTCAACGCTGGAAGTCTCTTGACCAACAAGGTTTTTCACAATGATAGTGTAGATCCCAGTGTCATGGCGTTCTGATGAGGGAATCATTAACTGGGAGGATGTGTCCGTATTGCTGATTGTCACATGTTTGGCTACAGGCATGCCATCCTTGAGCCAAATAATTGCTGGTATTGGGGAGGCCTGTAAACAACAGGAGATACACAGCCAAGCTGTTATCTAACACACCTTCACACATCAATACATTAACCTGCCTCTTTTGACAGAACATAAAACATTATTAACACAATGAAAAGATAAATTGTGAAATATGCATCATACTGAACCTGAAAGTTAAAGTTGACTCTAGAAGAGTTCCCAGCTCTCATTACCAAGAAGTTCTTGATTTTTTTGTCAGTAAATTGAGGTCTCACTGTAACAATGTAGGGAGAGTTTTAGAAGAAAAAAAATTGAGAAAAGCAGGTTTAATGATGGTCAAATTGATCAACTTCTTTCTATAAACATCTAATCATGTTCACTGGTTTACCTGGAGGCGGCATGGCAATGATGTAGTTGCCCAACTCTTGAGGTTCACCGTCTCCACCCTCATTGGTTGCTAAAACTCTTACCCAGTACATGGCCATAGACTTCAGACCCATGATAGTGTAGGAGGTCATAATGATAGCACTGGAGTTACAGCGACCCCATTCTGGGTTTTCTGCTGGTCTGAGCTCCACAAAGTATCCCTTGGCCTCATCTTGGACACCTTCCTCCTCGGTGGGTTTGGTCCAGCCCAGCGACAGGGTGGTGTATGTCGAGTCCGTCACTTTCAGGTCAATAACTTGACCGGGGGGCTCTGAAAGATTTTCAGAGGGTGAGATGTTGGTCAAGCAAAAGAGGCACCAGCAATGTCGCTGATTCGGTCCTGTCACTCACTCTTTGGATCCCTTGCAAATACAAACTCAGAAGGGGAGCTTGGCTCTCCAGCGCCAGAAATGTTGATAGCCGATACGCGAAACTCATATTCGATGCCTTCAACAACATCCTTCACTGCGTACTTTTTCTCTGTTGGCATCAAAAGCAGTATGGGTAAAACATTTTGCGCTTACAGAACTTGGTGGGTATACTCAATGATTGTAAAATGGCTCCTCTCTACCTTTAATTGGCTCATCAGGTGGGTTGACAAGGCCCCACAGATTACTGCCATTCTTACGTTTCTCCACATTATATCCCAAAATGTTTGTCCCTCCGGTGTTAGTGGGTGCAGACCAAGCAAGATTGATGCAGTCTTTGAAAGCACTAACAACCTTAAGTGTGGAAGGAGGTCCAGGGTAAGCTAAAAAAAGAGGATGAAAAAGAGAAACATGGTCATTCTTTTTAACTGGCTCATAAAAAGCTATTTTCGACATCACAGCATGTATTCGAGAGTTCTCACCCTTTGTCCCTGCCTGAATGTCATCAGTCTCCATCATTTCACTGATGCCTTGATGGTTTTCAGCTCTGATGTGGTAACAGTACTTTCGGCCGTGATCCACATCAGTGTCTCTGTATTTAGGCTCTGGGCCGATCTTGCCTAGTTTCTTCCAGCTGTTGCGGCCAATCTGCTGACGTTCCAGGATGTAGTCAGTGATAGGGCAGCCTCCGTTGTCTTTGGGAGGCCTCCATTTGAACTCGATGCAAGATGACGAACTTTCGATTATGTCCTCAGGGCCAAGGGGTGGTGTCGGTTTGTCTACAGTAACAGAAAATAATAATGTATGACATATATAAGTCCATATTCACTTTTTTTGTACAAGTAAAGATAAAATAGAAGAAGAAATAAGACGTGGGTTACAGACCTAATACGACGAGATGTGTACTGGCCTCAGTTGTTCCGCATTCATTTTTGATCTTAATCTTGATTTCTCCTGAGATTTTGCGTTGGCACTTGGTTAGCAGCAGGCGAGTGTGAGTGGAAGATTTTTCAATCTTGATATGGGTGTCCTCCAACAGCTCCTCGCCTTCATTGTACCACTGAATCTTCATGGGCTCCCGACCAACAAATGACACCATAAAAGATGCCTCTTTCCCAATTTTGATTGAGACAGGTTTTATGAACTTGCCAAGGTCTTCGGCACTGAGTCTGGGAGGATCTAGTGGAAAAAAAAAACGGATTCATTCAAACCTTCACAGTTGTTGCCAGAAAATAAGTATTTTCCACCTTTTCACATGGGTTGCCCTTTTGTCACCTCAAATAGATTCTACCCACATTACCTTCAACATTTATCACAGCTTCGGTTTTACGCCCGTCAGCCTCACATCTGTACTTCCCAGCATCCTCTTCTGTGCAGTTTTTGATCACTAGTTTGCGATAGTTCCCGTCTTTAATAATACATATATCATCCGAAGCTGTCATCTGTAATGCAAACACACACGTGTAAAGACCCCTGCATCTCGGAAGGTTAAAGTTAAAATCTTCTACTCCACTTTAACTTTTAAACCCGTCACCTCTTTCCCGTCTTTGTACCAGACCCCGTCACATTCCTCACTGCTCAGTCTGCAGACCAGTTCTGCGTCGGTGCCAATGATGGCGGTCACATCTGAAAGGCCACCAGTGAAGTAAACTCCTGGGTCTAAAGGAAATAGGGGGTCACAATGAACTTGGAACAGAGGCACATGAACAATAGCTTGACTGAAACGTAATGACAGTGGCCTCTCACCCACGACTGTTTCAGGAACAAGTGGGCCCGCTCTCACTCTCTTTCTTTTTTCTTTATTAACCTCCACTTCTTCGGTATCAGCAACTTCGGCAGAAGCCCCTCCCTCCTGTACTTCATCTTTTTGTTTTGTTTCTGATGAGGTAGATTCAGATCCTTCCTCTTGCACTTCATCTTCCTCTTCCTCTTCCTCCTCCTCATCGTCTTCTTCTTCTTCCGCATTCTCCCCCTCTACATCTGTGATTGCTTTATCTCCGCCCTCTCCCGCCTCAGATTTTGCCTTGGCCTTTACCTTGGCCTTTACCTTTTCCTTTGATTTTGACTTCGCTTTATCTTTTGCTTTTGATTTGGCTTTAGCTCCGGCTTCTGCTTTAGCTTTGGCGTCAGCTTCCGCCTTCTCAGCAGCAGCCGCCGCAGCGGCGGCAGCTTTTGCTTCTGCCTCTGCCCTCACTTTTGCAACCAACTCATCTTTTTCTTTCTGTATCTTACAGTTTTGTTCCTCAGCAATCCTCAGAAGATCAGCACTGCCACCACCTGCTCGGGTCGTTTTGCGAGCTTTCTTCTTTCTTTGGGAGTTTGGATCATTGTCAACTGAAAGATACACAACATTTCTAAGATATATGAAACATTTTTGAAAGGATAACATTAACATTAACATTTTGAATATTCAACCATTACCTTCCACTATAAGCCAGGCACTGCAGGATGAAAGTCCAGCCACGGCTGCATAAATTCCTTTATCCAATGGCATGCAGTCCTTTACCACCAGCGTGTGAATCAGCATGTCCTCTGACACAAGGATGTCATATTTTTCCCCTTGTTCCAGTATGGCATTCTTTCCCTTCCAAGTAATCTTTTTCAGTGGTTGTGAGACGAGACACTCAAACACAGCATCCTCTCTTTCCTCTGGTTTCACATCTTGAATCTTAACTAAGAATTCCACAGGGGGAACTAGACAAAAAAAGAAATTACAGCTTAATGTGAGCTCTGGAATTTCCCAGGAAAACTGGTATAGCATAGTTGCTCCCAATAATTTACGAATGAATTATGTTAAAAATGGTCCTGATTGATCAACTTACGTTTTAAATCAGTCGAGAAGATCTTAATTCCATCAACCTCCACTTGGTATAATCCTGCATCCTCGGGGTCAACACCATTGATGCTAAACACAAATTTCTTGCCCACTTGCTTCAATCCATGCTTAACCTCTGCGTCAGCATCAAATGGAATCATAATTCCATCCTGTTTAAACGTACATGGTCATGAAATGATTGCAGTATTTAGCTTGCACAGTGTATTTGTGTTGTAGATATGTTACAGTACAGTATATACGTTTGATCGCTTTCATTTGATTTATAATTTGATTTATAAAGTGAAACATCTCACCTTATATAGGAAGATTTTGCTGGTTGGGTCTTTGAGTGACATTTCAAGTTCAAACTCTGCGCCACCACAGGTATTCATCTCAATGGGCTTCAGGTTACAAAGTCTTTCAACAACCTGTAGTCAATGATATCAGGAGAAAATTATTACACATTTTGACATTGAAATTTTGGGAAAGCATTCTGCCATATTTCTCCAACATAAATATTTGAAGCTTTATCTGTTTTTTTTATATTTGTGTTATTCAAATGAAGCTGAAATATACAGTACCTTCTCCTGTTCTTGCTCCCTTTCCATCTTCTTCTCATTTAGTTTTTTCAGCATCCCACGAAAATCAGTAATGCAATACTGTGCACATATACTCTCATAATCTTTCTTGTCAGAACTCATCAACAGTTCCCAAAACTTTTCATCCATTTCTGGTTTTGCCTTCTCTTTTGGCTCAGTGTCGACCCTCCAAAAAGTACATAAATACAACACACGTATGATTTCTTTTTGATTTTTCATATGATTATCCCTTTGTAATTTAAAATGCTCCTTACATAGTTTTTAAGGCCTTCTTGAAATCTTCTGGTATCTCTCGGATGGCTACAATACAAACAACAACATTGTTATCTGTTATTGCAAATGATTTATGATTTATGTATTGTTATTATGAGTAAACTGGAGTGCGTACCTGTTCTTGATTGTTGCAAATCTTTGTTCTTTTTATAGCCGACTAAAGTGGAAGTAAAACACTCAAATGATACAGATGCAATTTTACGTTTTGTGTTTTGATGTAATATATCATGGAATAAAAGTAGGTTGTTCACCTTCAATTACATTCAGTGTAGCAGTTACAACTGCTTTTCCATATTCATTTTCAGCAAAACATTTGTAGGTGTCAGCTTGATCCGATGATACGTCTGGTATCTATTAGTCATTGCACGATGATTTGCATCAAAACCAAACAACGGTAACGTTAACTGGTCTATTTTTTACGTTTCTTTTTTACTATGCGTAATTTGAGTAAGCATTCTTTATGACATGTGGTCAGTGACCTCACCTGCAGCTGGTACTCATTGGAACTTGTATCGTAGAGAATCCTATACATTTCTTCATCAATTTCTCCATCATTTCTGACCCAGGTCACATTTGGCTTTGGTATGCCCGTAACTACCGATCTAAAGATGGCAGTTTTTCCTGCAGAAATGGCAACAACAAATTACAAATATCCTTATCCCAGTAGACAGCAAAGTCAACTTAATCAAAGTTTTGGATATAATTAGAATAACTATTTTACTTTACCCTCTTGAATTGTCAGAGCGATTGGTTTGCGGGTGAAATCTGGCGTAGTCATGCCTTCAGGGAGTTGCTCCACAAATTGGGTGATCATAACTCCTGGCACCTTTGACCTCTTTTTTATTCTCACTGTCATTAAATGAGACAAATCACATTTATAACAAACTGATGTAGTACTCTGAACAATAATGAATTAACTTAAACTGCTGTATACAAGTACTTTTAGAGAACCTATTTGACAGTAAAATTGAATTTAATCCAAGCTGAAACTCTATTCTTTACTTACCCTGCCCTGGAGCAGTTGGCTCCTCTTCCTTAGATTTACGTATTTTAAACATCTTGACAACAGCTTCTCTGCAAATGCAAAACACATATTTCAAAGCACCCATAAATCACCCAAGAAATGTCATTATTTGTATTAGACAGTATGCCCAATTTTTGTAATTTGTTAATTGTGATTACAATTTCAACAAAAAGTGAGATAAATAATGACATAGTGTAGGCTTTATGTGGGTAGTCAATATTGAAAAAGGAAACATTTATATTTCAGCCAAATGGTTGAAGGATTCACAAGTTAGTAATTCTATCTGTACTTAACTGTAAGAATTCCTGAATAGTTGTCATAAATAGTTTACATTCCCAAGCCACAGGTCTAATTTTGCAGTCAGTAAATCACATACCTCATAAAAAAATCATGTGTCATAGCTGCAAATATAACATTAGTTGCAACTATCTTTGTATTTCTATAATATGTTTCTTTCTTTGTAACTCTTAATTTTCTGAAGGAATGAACACAAAGATAAAGTGAAGTTATCAATTCATAATTAACTTCTGCAAAAAAGAATTGTTATTCTTGGCTAGAATATCTGAGTTCTATATAAGGGCACAGTACCTTTTCTGCACTTTGTCTAGTCAGTGTGAAGGTATAACATTAAAGTGTAGCAAAAAAGTGTAACACGTAGACATTTGAACTCTGTTCAGGAGCTACCACTGTCGTCTTACACCTGGAAAGATTTTTCATCAACATTGCTCATCTTATTGAATTCTCTGGAGGCTCTGACAGTACTGCTTAATAAAAAAAACATATAAAAGAAACAACATTATAAAAGCTTGGTATTATGCAATTTTCCCTTCATATTAGACTTGTCATATTAGAAACTTGAACCATAATTGCAGTCAGCAAGCCATTACAATGTTCATAATTAGACTACCATATAAGAATAAGTTACATTAAAGTAACATGCAACAAGTCAGTGTGAAGGTATAACATTAAAGTGTAGCAAAAAAGTGTAACACGTAGACATGGTATTATGCAATTTTCCCTTCATATTAGACTTGTCATATTAGAAACTTGAACCATAATTGCAGTCAGCAAGCCATTACAATGTTCATAATTAGACTACCATATAAGAATAAGTTACATTAAAGTAACATGCAACAACTCAAAATAAGTTGTTAATCATCAAATAAGCATGCGGAAAATATACCAACATACATTGACTTGCTTTGGAGAATAAAAAGGATTTTGATGATTTCCAGTTGCTTGTTATTAAAATTGCTCAGTACAGATTATGTGTACTTACTATTCGATCAAGTAAACTGTGGTTGTCTGTTGCCAGCCAGGTTCCTGCTGATTCTTGACTTTGAGCTTGTCGTTGTGAGAGGCAATAAAGTCTCTCACAGAAACTTGAAGCCACCTAACCTAAGACACCTTTCACAATGGCTCTTGGGTATAGGTTTACTGGCATGCACGTTGGCCCTAAAATGCTATAGGTTCTTGAAAAGGGGGTAGCAGAGGAAAAGCACCAGTGGAGGTTTCTAAGCCCTCCCTTTAAAGTGGAACTTAAGCTTCAGTGCTGCAGCCGGGTGCTTTTGGCTGCTCTTCATAAAAAGAAAGGTCTCACAGGTGACATATAGGTGCAGTGGGCTGAACTGCTTCACCATTAGCCTAATTGCACATGTAGACTGCCCAATCTTCATCCCAGCATCCAAAGGAGGTACGTGTCAATTAAGTTGTGATTTTTGTGACATCTTTCAACTTTTTTTTGTGTTGCCAATGTCGTAATTGACGAATGATTGTCTGGTGCTGAAGGCCTGTCCCAAATATTTGACTCTTTTAGCTGTTTTGGACACATCAGATGAATAGCAAACAATACCATTTAAGACATATTCTGATCCTAATCCCTAAACCAGTGTTATTTTTAATTTTATGTTAGAATTAAGTGGTAGCCAGTTACAGAATCAAGTCAGCATTTAGTTTAGCATTGATATACTACACTTGAAACTGAGAAGTGTCATCCTACACTGCTCTGTCATATATTCGACATGTGTGCAACCCCCTCTTCTTCAGTGATTCTAAACTGGGACTCTTTGACCCCACAAAAATTAGATGAGAGGGGTAATAGAAGAAGACTGAACATAAATTACTCACATAAACCCCAATCACAATATCAGATTTTCACCAAATGATTATGGAGGCCAAACTAATTCACGAGTATGATATTATCCCAGTATTTTGAGGAATGTAACATTTTACTTATTGTACTTACTCAGATAATAATACTTTAAGTTAGTTAGTAGTTTAGTAAAACAATTAATGGATTTTGTTTTTAAATGTGTTTAGTTGTGCTTTATGTATTTAGTAGTTTTAAATATAATTTTCTCATAATACTAAAAAAAAAGGAACAATGCATTCCTAATTCTAATAATGACAACAGTTGTATAGTGGAAATAACTGTTAGGTTTGGGTAAAAGGACCCAAGCAGACAAAGAGGGGTTGTGGCGTCTATAACGGACTATGTAAAGAAAGTAACCTGGGATGAGTGATGAGCAGGATCTGTGTTTTATACCGGTGGCTTTGATTAGATAATCTGTTGCAGGTGAGAAGCAGACCAGGTTGACTGACAGGTGAAGCTCCGCCCAAGAATTTCTCAGACACACAAACACAGAGACAAGACAAGGGAGGGGGTAAAACAAGGGCAGCAACAAGAGCAGCAACAGAGGGAGAGATGAATATTATTCCAGAGCATAACAAAAACATATCACTGGATACATATTATGAATATGTATTGTTGGATATAACATCTATCCAATTCCTGTGATTGTTGATGATATTTCATTTAGGGCACTATAGTTTGTAAATCACTAATATTATAATGAAACCATATCTCCCGCATTCAGTGATCATGACTGCACACACACACATATGCATGCAAACACCCACACACACATGCGCACGCAGACACGCAGACACGCACACACACACACAAACAGCGTGAAGAAAGAAAGAAAATTAAATTATTTATTCAGCACTTATTTATTTATTGATATATTCAAATCACTCATCAATTATTGCAACAGCGCTATACCAGCTACTCTTTTTTAAGGCTTGGTCAAATATTTGGCCAAAAAATTTGCCAGATTTGGTAGAATTCCGTCCTTGATAAAATTGCATTTATAGGCATTTTCTTTTCAGTTCTTGAAGAATAAAAATTCCACATCATAATAGCAGTATGAAATATTTGAATGTGACATGCTTTGACATTCTGCACCATTTAACTTAATTTCAATTGAGGAGTTTCACAAAGACAACTATGATTGCAACCAGTCTCTATACACATGAACACAGCTTTAATGGCACTTTCAAAATTGCTGCTGCAGTGCCCTGTACTGTAAATGTCTTTGCTGTTTCACATTCTAAGTATTACAGCTGAGATAAGCACGATCCCACATTAGTATTTTGATTGCACTTTTAAAATGAACACATATTTAATCTTCTACTTCAGCAGCAATTGTATGCCACAGTAGACATGTTGTCGTAAGAACAATTAAATCCTCTTCAGTGTGTTATTCTGTAAAAAGAGACAGAGGTTGTTATTAGATACAGATTTCAAAGATTGTCACTGAGAAACAAGTCATCATGACAAAACATTTGAATATGGAGTCAGATTTGGGTCAAAATTTGCACGCGCAAAATACACAGCTCACGGTCGCAAACTCACTACACAGAGCCTGGACTTTGATTGACGGCTCTCGGGAAACCTGGATTGGCCAGGTTAGAGCATGAGGTACATTTCACCCAGCAAGGATAATACTTATTGCTCAATGAGATATTGTATATTTGTATTCACTGTCCACTTTATGTAAGACAGTAAGTATACAGTACACTGTTGCTAAATCTGCTAAAATCTTAAGAATAACTAATAAAAATAGGGAAAATTGTGTTGACCCCTGAAGATATATATGAAACATGTTATTTTTTAATTTGTCTTTCTCAACAAAACTGAGGAGAAAAATTGGACTTATGCGTTCTCATAGAAAAAATGGCATAAGCTAATTCAACTAAGTGAATCTGTGGCCTAAGATTTAAACATTTTTCTATGGCAATTAGTTCATTTCCAGACTGATTGTCTTACTTGTATAGGGTGGACAGTAAATACAAATGTCTCATTTAGCAATTGTTATCATCCTTGCTGGGTGTAATGTACGTCAAGGTCTAACCTGGCCACTGCAGGCTTCCTGAGAGCTGTCATCAAAGTCCAGCAGTTCCGCCCTCAAAGGGTGAAAAAAAATCACAGGGTCGCAAGCGGTGGTCTGCTCGCTCGCAAGGTTGACTCTCGATCGCACCAGGCTGACTCTCCCACGAGCAAGAGCATAGTCAGACTACGTGCGCGAGCGCAGGTAGTGAGTTTTGTGCGTGCAAATTTTGACCTGAATCTGACTCTATATTTGAAACACAATCATTCTGTGAACATTTACCTCTGACTGTCAGCTTGGTGGAGTTCTCTGCCCTCCCGATAGAGTTTTCTGCAACCACCTTGTACTCCCCGGTGTCTTTGGTTCCAACGCTTAGTATGAGGAGAGAACAAACTCCGCAGGTGTTGGAGATGTAGTAGTTAGTGTTGGTATTCAGACTGATATTGTTGCGGAGCCATGTCACATGAGGTGTTGGATCTCCTTTTACAGCACAGCTCATGTAGCATTCATAGCCTTGGGGAGCAGTGTGCAACTTCAATGGGACAAGGAACCTCGGAGGAGACTGCAGATCACAGGCCTTCAACTCCGGCGGGTTCACGGTGAGCTTTTCTGAAAATAAAATAAAATGAATTACATCAAATCAAATTTCATCTATCTTAAATTCGCAATTTACACTGATTTGGAGTGGCTGCAAAAACTTTGTGGTACCCCCAGGAATCCCAGCTGGTCGCCTTCAACTTGAAAGCTGCATCGTATCATGTGCATGACAAAATGACTGATCAGAATGATTCAGTGGGAGCGCGCTAGATTTAATGTAAGCAGTTTCATTGGTCCACCTTAACCCGTTCGGCAATTTCACTGGTCTAATGTGACGGAACTCAATTTTTCAAAAAAAATCCATATATTAACCGCGTCGTTGTTTAAGCCGCAAGGTTCAGCGCGTGGGGAAAAAGTAGCGGCTTATAGTTCGGAAATTTCTGTAATCTAGTCTCTACAGCAGGCCCGACGGTGGTGTCACAAAGACATTTAGTGATTCTCCTCATTCTAAAATAATGCGAAAATAATGCTTACTGGCTGTTTCTCTGCCGAGATAAAAAAATTTAAGTGACATGGTTTTATCAAAATTATTCAGAAAGCCTAATCGATAAGTGATATGCAATACATTTGTTGCGATGATTAAACTAGACCTAAACAAGTTATTGATAAGATTAACTGGCTAAATATTGCACAATGAGGAGTTATAACTGATTGCTGCGAAGGATAAAAGAATTGTTATTCTTGCCTCAAAATGCAACCCTGCATTATTTTTACCGATTTATGGCCCGGTTTATTTAACATGAGCTTCCATAAAGATGAGATTAGATTTGATAAACCTTCATTGATCCCTGTAGGGAAATTAAGGTGCAATAGCAGCAACAGTGACAAGTGTGAAACTATTGCGACGGATGCATAGGAATTTATGGCATATCTATATGCTTAAGTCTGTATCTTATAACAATATTAAAAGTACAACAATTTAATAGGAGAATGTTCATACCTTTTTTGGCAGAAATCAGCCATTTTGCTGATTCACATGGATTGGAGGAGCCCATATCATTCTTTGCATAAACTCTGAACTGGTATTCTCGACCTGGCATTATGTTGCAGACTGTGAATCTATTGTTGAAGATGTGATCAGCGATGGTGTGCCACGTTCTTTTGCTGGAATCGCGCTTCATCACCATGTAGTGCAGCCTGTCGTCACGTTTCTCATCTGGAGATGGCGTCCATGAAATGGTCACGGTACCAGGCACATTTTCATCAAGCTCCACAGGACCCGGAGGCTTTGGTTCATCTGGAGATCGAATGCAAGAGGTTTCTCCTTAATTCATGTTGCTGTATATGGAAAATAAGAATGTATGATTTGTAAAAGAGGGGTGTATACAGTTTTACAAATCTCACCTGTGACTCTAATTTCAATGCTGATTGTCTCTTGCCCAACAATGTTTTTGACAATGATAGTGTAAATTCCAGTATCTGAGCGCTCAGCAGATGGTATCAGGAGCTGAGATGTGACCTCTGCATTGCTGATGGTCACTTTTTTAGATACTGGCACTCCATCCTTCAACCAAGTTACATCAGGCCAAGGGGAGGCCTACAAAAAAGATCATTTCACAAGCCAAAATACCGTAAGTCAACTATATATAAATATATATATATATGATCATGTAAATATAATTATGATTAGTTCCTGAAATACCTCAAAGTTTATTGTGAATCGTGCAGAATTCCCTGCTCTCACGACCATGATAGTCTTGATTTTGGCATCTGTAAATCGTGGCCTCACTAGGTGAACAGAGAGATGATGAAAGTTAGTCAATGAGTGGTGAGTGTTAAATAGATGTGTGCTGCAATAACTTAGTTCATCATCGCATTTACCATGATTGTTTAAACCGGGCTTCAGTTGTCAATATTACAAATGCCCAAAACGAATGTTGATCATAAAAAGTAAATAATTGCAATTGGAATTACTTACCAGGAGGAGGCATGGCAAGAATGTAATTATCCAACTCCTGTGGCTGTCCTAGTCCTCCATCATTAATAGCAATTACTCTCACCCAGTACATGGACATTGACTTCATGCTTTTCACTGTAAAAGTAGTCATGGTTATTGCGTTTATATTGCAGCGATCCCACTCTGTGTTTTCCGCCGGCCTGATCTCCACGAAATATCCTTTGGCTTCATCCTCAACCCCCTCAATGTCCTTGGGTTTGTTCCAAGACAGGGACAGGGTTGTGTAAGTGGAATCCGTCACTTTGAAGTCAGTGACTTTACCAGGAGGCTCTGCAAAACATCATTCATTGTGAGAGTGGAAATTTGTGGGCTGTGTGAAGTGTTTGGATGAAAAAGAATTACGACTGTCATAATATTTCTTAATGTCCACCTACTTTTAGGGTCCCTGGCAAACACAAACTCAGAAGGTGAACTGAATTCACCCGCTCCAGAGTTATTGATCGCTGAAACGCGGAACTCATACTCGATTCCCTCAACCACGTCTTTAACAGCAAAATCCTTGCCTGTGTGGAAGAAATGCAGAGCATATTCCACGCGATACCAATGCGATACAGAAAAGACTGCTACAGACATCACTGACATTCATCAGTGTTTTGTAACAGGAAGTCACAACACGATAAAGCAACTGTATAAATGGCTGAGAAACCTTTGATCATTTCATCAGGTGGGTTGACTTGACCCCACAGGTTGCTGCCCTTCTTTCTTTTCTCAAGGTTGTAGCCCAGAACATTGGTTCCTCCAGTGTTGGAAGGGGAAGACCAGGAGAGGTTTATAGAGTTTTTGAAAGCGCTGAGCACCTTTGGTGCTGATGGGGGTCCGGGGTAGGCTGTGTACATGAAAGACGATAATATGTGACATTTCCTTTCTCTGCATGCGTCATTACATTTTTATGGCAATACTCTTATAAACAGTGATACTGAATGAATGCGAAAAAAAAGGTTGGATTTATAATGTATTTTAAAGACCTTGAATTTCAATCAAGACATGGGAATATCATCATGTCACTGAAAAAGTCAACTAATCTAAGAGCTTTATAATATGGAGGAGCCAGTTGATGAATTATTCGTAGTTAAATACGTGCTCAGAGGAGGGTTAAATAATGCTGGGTGTTTCAACACTTTTAATATCAGCTCTGGTAAAACAATTGCCATTGTTCAGCAGATGTACTGAGGACTGAAATTCAATTAACGTTTACTTCACAATTTTATGTTGGCATGATTGGTCTAACATATATATGTATATATCATTTCTTCAATCTGAGTGTACCTTTTGTGCCAGCTTGAATGTCCTCTGTTTCCATCATCTCGCTGGTGCCCATCTCAGTCTCCACCCTGACGCGATAGCAATATCTCCTGCCGTGGTCTACATCGCAGTCTTTGTATTTGGCCTCGGGACCTATCGGCCCCAGCTTTTTCCAGGTGTTGCGGCCCACCTGTTGTCGTTCAAGGATATAGTTCCCGATCTTGCAGCCACCACTGTCTTTTGGGGCTCTCCACTTGAATTCAATGGTGGAGGAGGAGGCCTCGACGATCTCAAGAGGTCCCAATGGAGGAGTAGGTTTATCTGTATAAAAAAATAAAATAAACAATAATGCATAGAAGAACGCTAAAAGTTCAACAAAAGACATGATAAATAACACAAATGAAAATGAAAAAAATGCTTGTATGGGTTTCTGGCTTTTGAAAAAAAAAAAATATTACGTACCCAGGACAACAAGCTGGCTGAGGGCCTCAACAGTGCCAAACTCATTTTTGAGTTTTATCTTCACCTCGCCGCTGTCTTTGCGCTGCAGCTTGGTAAGAAGGAGACGGCTGCAGCCCTCTGTGTGCTCAATCTTGATATTTGATTCTTCCGCCAGCTCCTCACCCTCAAGGTACCACTGAACCTTTATAGGATCCCGTCCAATATAAGGCAATTTGAAGGTAGCCTTGTGTCCTTTTTTCACTGTGGTGGGAGTTTGAAATGCTTTCAGTTCCTCTTTGTCAAACCTGGGTGGGTCTAAAATGAATGGTAGAAAGAGGCATATTTTAGGAAGTGTCGATCATGCATCTTTTTTCATGTAAATCAGAGTAATGAGCCATACTTAATTATCTGTTCATATGGTAATTCATGTATCAAGCCAGGTTTGCGAGAACCTAAGGTTTTATTTCACCTTCAACAACAATCTCAGCCTCTGTTTTCCGTCCATCTGCTTCAAATTTATATTTTCCAGCAAATTCCTCTGTTACTTTGTGAATCTTCAGCCTGTGGAAACTTCCCTCTTTTGAGATGGTTATACCCTCAGACGATTGAATCTTGATAAATAAATGTAGAACAACAAATACGAGTACAGTCAATGATAATAACCAATGTCTCCTGGGTCATTTTACTGCAGTGACATCCAAGCCTAAATGCTAGATGATGATCGGTTTGAGACCAAGTACTCACCTCATTCCCATCTTTGTACCAGACTCCCAGACAGTCCTCACTGCTCACTTTACACTCCATCTCTGCTGCTTCTCCAATAATGGCTTTGCAGTCAGAAAGCCCAGCATGAAAGTGAACTCCTGGGTCTGGGAGGATGTATTAACCAAACAAGTTAGAGACTGCACGTCATATAGCTATAGATTACATCTACATACTACCTGTAAGTTGTTTTAGTTTTGGTAATTTTAGTTTAAGTGTACACACTTACCTCACTTTTACCTCACTTTTACACAATCATCTAAACTTGACATCATGTTTCTGCATGTGTCTTGATAGCATTTGTTTTTACTTGTAAATACAAAAAAAGTAGCTTTGAAAAAAGAAAGTAGCATTTGAAGGGACCGCATAATCCAGGTGTAAGAGCGCATTATGCATACATTTTCAACTTGATAAAGATGTCTTCTTGGTTATTGTGTAGCTTGATTGTCTTGTTTTGCAGTGGCCTTCTTCAATTCTTCCAAGTTTGCAGAGTTCAAATTTTGGCACAGCTCATAAGCACGTAAACTCTTCTCTTTAGGGAAATACACACTTAAATAAAAAAATAAATAATAAATAATAAAAAATAAAAAATGCCTCACTCAGGACTGACAGTCTCTTGGTCAGTAGAAGAAATGATCATTTTGTCTATTTTCTGTTCAATAAAGATAAACTGTTTCAGAGCAGGGTCATCCTCCAAGGTCAATCAGATTGGGATCATCTTCAAAACTTTGTAAGAGTGTTTTCACCCAAGAGCCAAAGTTGTTGAAACCAGAACCGGCTCTGCAGTTGTTCATTTAAAAAGTTAACCTCAATGCACCGACTCATCCTGAATTGACGTGTCATCAAGCAAGCAAGTGTGTTAAAGCAAAAGCACACGGAGCACAGGGGTGTTCAAACCTTCATCTCACACGCACACACACCCAGTCTGCAAACACAATACATAAGAGACAGGGTAGACACAACTGACCGCTGATATCCAACCTGAAAGTCACAGAAATACAATGATTTAACCAGCTGTGTTCTGTGCCCTGCAAAACATTAGACAGCACATCATTCTTTCCATTTTACTATTATGACAACTAAAAATGATCATCATACAATTTGCTATAGGCAGTTCGTGCATCAAACTTAATTAGCAGTGTCTTGTGGCAATCTCAAGGTTAAAACCACTCTTGCTGAACTATCTGGTCGTTCTAAGAGGCCATTTAAGCCATTAGAAATCTAACGTAGCATTCCCCTCAGTGGTCACACGGGTTTTCATCAGGTTAACCCTCAAACCTCTGAACAAGTCATCCGCTCATCAAATGACTTTGTTCAGTGACCGTGCTTCCCATGCAGCAGTTAACACAGCACCCATAATCTTACCACTAACTCTTTCCTCAATCAATGGGCCTTGCCGTGCATGACCTGAACGCTTGCCAGCTGCAGATGGCTCACTGCCGTCTGCTCTCTCATCATTTTCAGCAGATTCATCATGGCCTGCTGCTGGCCACGTGCCATTATTCCCCCTGGCACCTCTTGATTCTCTGTTTTTTTGTTTTATTTTTCAGTTTTAGGGGATATCATCGTATATTGGATGTGCCTTACAAATACCATTAATGAAAACAGTAACAAAAAGAAGTTAAGTGTTAACATAGGACATGAGAAAAAACTGCAGCAACAACAGAAGTAACAAAAGCATTGACTTCGATATCCAACTCGCTATTCAAAATCTATTCCATGAAAGCATAAGAATGAAGAAGAATTGAATTACTGAGCTGAATTTACGATCCTTTTTCTTTTTGAAGGTTTGTATACTGTGCTTTATGTAGGGCTTATAAGATAAAAATACTGCATTTTTTGTCTCTACTTAATACTTTATAATATAATAAATCTTAAATATCTATATATATAAGACTATAATCTGTCAGTTGGTCCCTTTTTCCATTTTCTGCCCTCCACATAAAACACTTGCATATGGTTTAAAGGTTGTTTATATACAATATTTTAAACACTATTCTTGCAGAGCATGGCGGATGCCCATTTTCTGTGTTGAAACATCTCTCAGAGCATTTTTTATTTTAGACTGTGAGCTACATGCACTCTCCACTAGCAACACAATTCTAAAAGCCATCATGACTACAACTACCAACATCTCTCACACAGCAGCTCCAACACTGACAGGAGCACAGGCCAGTAGCCTGCACACTGCACTTTTTCAGATTGATTAGGGGTTATGTTTTTAGGTTAAGTTTTTACTGGGCTTTGAAATGCCTTGTCAAGAATGAATGGGGAGGGGGGGCAAAGCTTTTGTTTCGGTGTGAAATCTAGTAGCAGTGAATATTGTATATAAACCCTTTAAACCAGAACATGTCTGCATAAATCAGACAAAGCACAAATATACACATATCACAGACACATATCTATGTTTATCAACATAAAGGATTAACACAGGAGAATGCAGGATGAAGCATTGCATATGCATAATAAAACTCATAAATAAGGTTTCAAACATAATGTAACTTTTTTGGAGTGAAAACAATGTGAGCAACCTACCATACCATACTTAAAATTGCAAGGGTTTTCAATAAAAACCAAATAAAAAAAACAATATATATAACTCGTATATGTAATCATATACATCACCTGGATTAAGCAAGTTCAGGCACTGAGGCTGGACGAGAGACATTTCCAGAGATTATAAAAAAATTGGTTGGCAAAGCAAAGCAGTGTAGAGCTTTATGAGGTGTCGCTGCTTTAATTTAGTCAGTGTTATTTGCCTTTATGATAAGCTGCATATAAGTTAGGTTGAACCTAACTTACACAACCTACAGTTGTGACCAAATGAAGTTAATATTCAGTTAATCTTCTATAGCATGCAATCTCTGACATCTCTTACCAACAACAGTTTCTTCAACGGCCACATTTCTCCTTTTTGGACGTTTTCCTTTTTTCCCAGAATTTTCACCTTGTTGATTTGTTTCAGCATCATTATTGTCTCCTTTTAGTAATAAACATAAATAGCAGCTTTATACAAACTGAAACACACAATGTAATTGCAAATATAATAATTTGCCGGTAGGGTTTTCATGCAGACCCAAAGATGACTTCACTCTAATGAAAATGTGTTTTTCTAAATTTAAAAAATATATATATTTTCAAAATCTTTTGAAGATATTTTGCTTTGTTGATTGATTTGGTCTTTTTAATATTGAAGATATTAATTGAGTGTTAATTCATTAACCTGAATGGGTACATTAATCAGTACCAAGAGAACTGCAAGATATAAAGACAAGAAACATAGAAAGACATTATCAACAAAGTACATATACCCTCAAGAGATGTTCTGATACAGTTACCTGTTACCTGTATCAGATATGCCTTCAGTACTGCCAACATCTCTGGATTGAGAGTTGGCAAAGCTATGCACCAATCCCATGCTATGTCTTTAAAGCTTGTTTCACTCTGATAAAACGACCACATGTTCTTTCACTGCAAAGAAATAGTCCAGAATTGCCCTGTACTGCCACCACAGAGAGAACATTTGGTTATGGGTTTGAGGGAAGAAGAAAAAATGTTTCTGGTAGTGTATCCAAACAAATGAAAGGATAAACAACAATTAATATATTTGAATATCTGTTGAAGTTAAAGTTAAAGAGTGAATAACTGACAAATTGCTGAAAAGTTTCAGGTAGACAAATCAGCAATGTGTATTTGATGCAAGACAACACAAAGGCTTCTAAAGGTCTTTCTTTTTCCATAACCAGTGGCTGGACCTGAGCAGTTATTAAAATGTCATTCAATGTTGTTTATTCCTTGATTTCTTATCCTTTCATGTCCTGACTGTCAAACTGGATAAAAAAAAAGAAGTCCAATGGTTTACTTCTCTGAATGTATTTGACTGGCAAATGGTTTAACCCAAGTCTGGCCAATGCAGGCGACAATGATGGCAATAAAGGGTTAGTGGCTTTAAAACAAGTTAGTGTAGTTGTTATTAAAATAAAAAACACAGAAGGCCTTTCGGAAAATAAGAGCATATGAGAGAGAAAAAATGGAAGCTATTTTCGTCACAACAAACATTAGAGAGGGAATTAATTCTCTTACCAATAACTGTATCTGGAACAAGTGGACCATCTCTCCCATGTCTCCTTTGTTTTCTCCCTTCTCCACCTCCTTCTGCTCCATCTCCTCCTTCTGCTCTTTCTTCTCCCTCTTCTCCTCCCTCTTCCTCATATTCTTCATCAGATTCTTCAAATGAATCATATTCCTCTTCTCCCTCCAAAAATTCTCCCAAGCCTTCATCACCTACAACTCCCGTTACTGCTCCTCTTCCAGACCCACCTCCCTTGCAACCTCCAACTCCACCAGCTCCATCTCCTTGAACGCCTCCAACTCCTCCTTGTCCACCTCCAATTCCTCCTTTTCCACCTCTAACTCCTCCAGCTCCACCTCCTTGTCCACCTCCAACTCCTCCAGCTCCACCTCCAATTCCCCCAGGTCCACCTCCTCCTGCTCCACCTCTTTGGCCACCTCCAATTCCTCCAGCTCCACCTCCAATTCCTCCAGCTCCACCTCCTTGGCCACCTCCAACTCCTCCGGCTCCACCTCCAATTCCTCCAGCTCCATCTCCTTGGCCACCTCCAACTCCTCCAGCTCCACCTCCAATTCCCCCAGCCCCACCTCCAACTCCTCCACCTCCTTGGCGACCTCTAACTCCTCCGGCTCCACCTCCTTGGCCACCTCCAATTCCTCCAGCTCCACCTCCAATTCCCCCAGCCCCACCTCCAACTCCTCCAGCTCCACCTCCTTGGCCACCTCCAACTGCTCCGGCTCCACCTCCAACTCCACCTCCTTGGCCACCTCCAACTCCTCCAGCTCCACCTCCAATTCCCCCAGCCCCACCTCCAGCTCCACCTCCAACTCCACCTCCACCTCCTTGGCCACCTCCAACTCCTCCAGTTCCACCTCCTTGGCCACCTGCAACGCCACCAGCTCCTATTCCATCAGTCCCAGCACCAGCTGCTCCTCCAGCATCCCCCGCAGTGGAGCCTGGACCACCAGCAGCACCATCTTTTTTCTTGGTTCTCCGTACAGCTCCATCTTTACCAGCTGCTGCTTTTTTTGAGCGTCCAGCAGCCTTGGCTGCGGCCTTAGCTTCGGCTTTTACCTCAGCTGCCGCCTTTCTGTCTACCTCTGCCTCTACTCGGGCTGCACCTTCTGCAGCCTCCCTCTCTGCTTGAAGCTTCTTGGCCTTTTCCATTTTCTCTACCATTTCTTTCTGATATTTTTCCTGCTGCTCCTTGGCTAGTTTCATCAAGTCTTCATCATTACCGCCTCCAGCCATGGTGGTTTTACGAGCTGCCTTCTTGCCTTTGTTGGCTGGATCTTTGTCAGCTAAAAAAGATAGATATAAAAGATACAGTATGTCAATATAGACAGTATATTATTTTTCAGCTGGTCGTTAAATTTGCAATGACTTTGAGTCTGGGGAAAATACATGTATATATTTAATTGGCCTTTTACAATTTAAAGATTAAAAAAGAAAGAAAATTACAAATGAATTATAATCCTCTCACCTTCAACTATAAGCCAGGCGTTGCAGGATTTGATTCCCACGACAGCAGCATAGATTCCAGCATCCAAAGGCATACAGTCCCGCACAATCAACTTGTGGATAAGCTTATCCTCAGATACAACAACTTCATGTTTGTCACTGTTTGACAGCGGGGCACTTTTACCATACCATTTAATTTCACTCATGGGTGCAGTCAGGACACATTGAAAGAGGGCATCCTCTCGTTCCTCTGCCTTGACCTCTTGTAGTTTGACTGCAAAGTCAACTTCAGGCACTGCAGGGTTTCGAAAAAAGGCACACAAACAAGCACAGACAGAGGTTATGTCTTTGTTATTAGTTTTTTCAAAACAACAATACATCAGTAGATGCTGGAGAGAGAATTTCTGCAAACCTATTTTGATATTTAACTGACTTTAACTAAGGGACTTACCTTTAAAGTCTGTGGAAAATACATTGATGCCCCCAACATCCACTGAGTAGAGTCCAGCATCTTCTGAACCCAGATTTTTAATTGTGAACACATACTTTTTGCCAACTTGTTTCAAACTATGCTTTATCCCATCTTGCTCTTCGGGGCTGAATGGAACCATGACACCATCCTGCAGAGTTATCACATGTTGCCGAAAGTGTGATTTAAGATGATTAAGAAAATGAAGAAATATCAAAACTAAACAAACGTAAGTAAGAGGTTAATGTCTCACCTTATACAGGAAAATTTTGCTACAAGGATCCTTGAGGTCCATGTCCAACTCAATTGTTGCACAGTTGTCGTCATTGACCTCTATATGCTTCAGTGTACTGATGTGTTTCACAAACTGCAACAGAAATAAACAAACAACACAACATTACAAAGTGTAGATCCAATTCAAGGCAGACATCATGCACTGGAAAAAATGGAAGTGGCATAAAGACATTTTAATAGTTTACTTAGAGATGGCAATTAGGAATTAAATAGAAATGTGGCACTCTGCACACCTCTGCAATCTCCTGCTCCCTCTCTCTCTTCATTTCATTCAGCTTCTTCAGCATTCCTCGGAAGTCTGTGATGCCGTGATCAATGCAGATCTGTTCATAGTCTTTCTTGTCTGCACTAAGCAGAATTTCCCAGACCTTCTCCTCGGGATCCATATGCTTTTCCTCGCGTGTTCCATCAGGATTACTGCAGCATGGGAGATTTCATAAAATTCCACGGTAACAATATTGCCCTGACACTTCCAACGAAAAATCACTGAAGGAATAGACAAAACAGCTAAGGTTATTATTTCACTCACCGTTTTTTAAGGCCTTTTCTTAAGTCTGTTATACCTGAGGGACAAAATAATAAAAATAAATCCATCATTTAAACACATTATGAATCATTAATAATAATTCAATCCTAAATTTACAGTGAAACTTTTTTCAGACTTTTTGAGTTTATCTTAAGTGTCAGTCTCAACTTTCAGTAGACATAGTCCCTAGACTGATGTGAAAGATGCTCACTGACAGGCTGCGTTTTCCCATAAATCCAATTAATAAATTAAATGTCATGTAGTGATGAAAGTATATTTGCTAAGTTGTAGCATCCTTTGGAGAATTGATATTGTAAATGAAAACCAACAACTGTTATTTATTTAAGTGCACAGCTTGTTGCCCAAAACATAATTTGACAATATTTGACAATATGACAAATATATTTCAATTGCATTGCTGGTTGGACTACTGGCTTCTAGACTTTGAGTTATTATGACAAATATTCCATAACATGGTAAACAAAGTTCCAACGGCCAAAAACAAACCTGCAATATAGATATATTTATAACACACACAAATGTATTTTAAACCTTACCTATTTCTTGTGTCTTTTTAAGTTCCTTCGTCTTTGAGAAACCAACTGTGAACATACAATGGCCCTAATTTTTGTTACCTGTATGTTAATATTCATGTTTTGTCATATTCTCGAGAGGATTGGTCATTAATACTATCTAACACACTTGAAAGAAATAGTTGAGTGATTCTGTGAATAATAAGGATCCTACCCGCAATAACATTCATGACAACAGTGCAAATGGCCCTTCCATACTCATTTGTTGCAAAACACTTGTAGGTGTCAGCATCCTCTGGTGTAACCTTAGGAAACTATTGAATTGCAAACAGAGATTTTTACATTATCACTTAAAGCAGGGCATATTTCCTTTATACCTATTTCTGTAAGTGTTGCATGTAAAACTTACCTCAATGGTGTGTTCATGAGAGACCTCATCATATTTTTGCAGGCACACATCAGGGTGATAATGTATATCTCCGTTTGCTCTGCTCCATGTTATAGTAGGTGTAGGAGTGCCAACTACAATGGCTTTAAAGACTGCAAGTTTACCTGTAATAGGACAAAATGAAGATTTACAGAGACAAATCATTGCATTTTTGTTTAAAATTGGCATTTACCAAAGATAGTGGTATTGCCGTAGGGATACCAGGCCACAAGACTTTCACTATAAAATCAAATTAGTCATTGTTATGCACTCACAAAAATATTTAGGCCTAATTTGAGCAATTTATGTATTACAATTACAGATAAAATGTCCATCCATTTGAATAACATAGTTTTAACTTCACCAACCTAATACACTTTGTGTATTTCAAATGGAAATGAGTTAATAAGAAACATATTTTTGTAATTGTATCAATAAACCCAACGTGTTTTAAATATAAAATAGCCAGGTTAATGTGATTGTCATTAATAAAACCAATTTGCTTTTAAATTAATAGGAAATAGCTTTACGTATCAATATGAATAAGGCTTACTTCTTTGAGATTCATGATAACCAAGTTTATTTATTATTATATTCTATCAAATATGTTTTAATGCTTATAACCCAACTAATGCAATAATCCACATCTACTAAAATGTGTTTATGTATTTTTTGTTAATGAACCAAACCAATGTTACATCAAACCACATAACCCCCTCCCACGAGAATAATAATAATAACCCCACACCAATAATCAACTACAAGACAGGAGTCAGACCCCCTTGTTTGACATTTAAACATTTATTATTGTCATTATTTATACTAGAACGCTAAGTGGCTGTTTAAACATTTAAACATTTGAAATTCAGTCAAACATGACGTGCATCCCATCACTGAAGCATTTTGATGTTTAATGCCTGGACTTTAAATGTTTCAGGGACTCATAGCTGGTAGACAATGCGATGTCGCACTTAAGATGGCCGCATTCCCATACCTGTAATATAAGACACAACACCTATTATCCGTTACAGGGTAATACAAGTAAACAGGTACTGTCTTTCAGGCGGATCAGAACATAACTTAACCTAAACTTAATTTAACATTGATTTTACTGTAAAAGGATGCACACAGATACCACATATAATAACATTATCTAAGAAGTTGTAGTTTGAAGGAATGCTCTGATGTCTTTGCGCGCACACACATACACACATGTACACATACACCTAAAAACAAATGGCAGCAAGAGCTTTTACCTACACCTGTCCAGCGGTAATTATGGATTGCTATTAAGCTAACGTTCGCGTTAGCGGATGCTGCACGCAACCAGAGCTACATGGGCAAAACACTAGGGAAACTAGCTCTCTGATGATGGCGCAAAGTCAGTCGCCAGGTTTTAATTAACACCATTGCCTCATTTTAGTTAATGTATTGATACTGAGTCGCTAGCTTGAGTTACCTGACGTTTATAGCAACCACGCGAAAATGAACTAGCGAGTAGACGAGACGAAAATGTCCACAGTAATAAGCTTGAACTTATTGACATACTTTTATGTATGTAATACAATATGAACCACTTTTATAAAACATGTACATTCACTGATAACGTGCAGACTGAAGATGATAAATGCAGATGTCACTTACCTGTCAGACATGTATTATGTATGAGCTGCCATTCAGAAAAGTTGCATGGGGCTGTGGCATCACATCCGCTTTCTCACAGTCCATTCCCCGAAATTTAGATAGAAACCAGTCTTACATTGATCGTTTCATAACAAGCCATATCTATTAAATGATTACTGTATATTGAATAATATTTATAAACGTTATGAAGTTTATGGTATTTAAATAAATAACATTAAAAAATAATAATAATTTAAATATAATCAAATTGGTGAAATTGAAATAACAAACTATGCCACGATTAATTTTTGTGAGTGCATTGGATTATGGGTTTCATTTTGTAGCAACTGACGTTTTATACCTAATGTCAACATTAAATTGGGAGCAACTAGTGTTCAGTGTCCTGGTGTATAGGACATTCCCTAAATTAAAAAAAAATAAGGGCCCACAGTTTATACTGTACCACCTCACCTGTTGGATATACTGTATATTTATTTGACCTTAAGCATCTGTGTTTGATTAATTGAAAATGTCCTTCAGTGTTTCACTCAGAGACATGCATACATTACCCTCTTGAATAGTCAAAGCAATTGGCTTGCGGGTGAAATCTGGAGTTGACATTCCCTCTGGAAGTTCCTCCATGAACTGTGTTATCATGACACCAGGCACTTTGGACTTCTTCCTGATGCCTAATCAAATAAAAACAAACTAAAATGAGAAAAGCGTAATTTACAAAAGAAAAAGGAGACATGATGTGCAGTAAGCATATGTAAGGGTACAACTTAGTAAATGCTAACATACTTTTAAACAGTATAAAGATTAAAACATAATTGTTTAATTTAGTTATTTTTAGGAGTCATTTTTGTAAATCAGTGGATTAAATGGGTATAGTATTTAGTTCTAAAGGTGGATGATAATTACACATCTGAAACCCAGCCAAGTAACATAGGAAACATTTGTCAGTTTAAACTTCACACATAGTCCCATTCAAACATGTCAAGTGAAGAGAGTGATGTGTTTGGGACTGAAAATGTCACAATACCAAAACAATTTTTTTTAGATGCCTATGGCTGAAACAAGAAAAAACAAACTATACAAGGTTGAAACTAATAAGTAATTGATGTGATAATTTGCATGATGTACATTTTTTTCTAAAAGTTTTAGGATATTCCAGCATTTTATGGATGAGATGTAAAGAGGAATAACAGAAGGTTGTGCAAATGTTGTAAAACACATTAAAATGAGACTCGCTTTCACCTCAGATCCGAGTATTTTGCAAAAACACTGTACATTTCTGATTTCATTCCCACTTAAGTTTGCTTTGACACTATACTGTCACAACAAAGTTAGCATGGAGCTCTCCAACTGGATTATAAGCTCCAACAAAGCAAAGTGCTCAGCAAAGTGTGAGCCTGGACCAGGCTCAGCAACTGGCACGCAACCGGCGCAAATGGAGAAGTACAGTTAAACTGGTTGGATCTACGCACTGGACTGTTACTCCCAAATCAAAACATTCGGATGAATGTGTTTTTCAGCCACTTCCTAAAAAAAGACGTTTGCCAAGTATTATGCCATAACAACATATAATACATATATGTCACTGGTCTGTTGACATCAGTGGTGAGTTTTGACTTTTGTATTTATCAAGTGGCAAGAGGTGTCTGTATTTATGTAAGTGGTAGGCCCGATAAGCAAACAGTCAGTGGAGTTAATTGTAATAAAATCATGACAAAAATCATAGGTAACTTTTAATTAATTGCAGTCTAATGGAAAATGGTTGACATAATATTTATTTTCATTTAGTGAAGCTATACAAATAACTATTTGAGTGCTGCTATTGGGGTTCATGACATCGGAATGAGGCTAACAATTTTGCTCTTTTTTAAACTCTGAAGAAGCAGTTCATGTAATGTGGATGTACAAATATATCATCAATTTTTCATTTGAACTTTATGATGTGATGAAAATAAGACAATGTTTGTAAGACATGTTCGCTCCTGAAGAGGGCGACATCTGGATTTAATCCATCACCTTATGCTCTAATTTCAAATATAGGGGTTTATGTGAGGGGAAACTCGCCATCTGCAATTGCTATGTCAACAGAGTATAAATCATACGGATCCAATTTAGCAGTCACATTAAGGGATTTTCAGATGTTTGGAATTTGGCATTAATGCAGTTCTAAGTGTTTTGCAAAAGTCCCAGAACCCTGAGAGCACCAATATAAACGAACCCACAGCAACATCGATGGGAGCATCACCAACTGCTGATCTCAGGGGTTCAGCTGGTCCAGGGATCCCTGGTCTTTAAATATTTTCACTTGGCCTGAAAGACCTGCAATAGGCAGAATATTATCTATAGAATATATATATAGGTAATGAAATGGGTAGGATGCCCCGGCGTTTTGCAGTTCGCGGCGGAATGAAAGTAAATTGCTTGCGGCGGTGGGTGCTGAACAGCATGTTCTGTACGTAGCAAAGTGCTAATAATATTACATGGATTTTAAGGATTTTAACAAGCTGAAGGTTGACGCTGTGGTAGTAGACATAATTAAAAACAATAGGTTTGCATTGAAGTATTGATCAGCCTCTTAATGTAGTACAGCAATTAAATGGCATGTGTAAGCCAGGCATTGATTGTATTGGTCAGTCAACAGAAAGTATTTTGGGGAGTGTAATTAGCATAAACATGGTACAAAGCCAGAAGGATACTGTCATTCCTGAGCAGAGTTAATGCGACTTATTTAATTGATAAATGCTGTGTAAAGAAATTTGACAGCATCACATGGTTGTTGTTAGTTAATGTACCAACTTTCATTTTTTAATCATGTTCTTGCACCATGTTTATTCAGGTACTGTTGTTTTAGCCAGGCCTTATCACTGACTGGTTAACACAATAGGTAGTATTGAAAAAGTAGTAGTAGTTAATCAGATGTGAAAGCAGTGGCAACATATTTCCAGTCCTTTCTCTTGTTAATTGTGTTTCTCCATTTGTATTGTACTGTACAATTGATTTTGAAAAAAATTTACCTTTTGAAAAGCCTAACAATTACGTGAGTCAACCATGGTTGTCAAGTCAAGCAGAGCAAGTTAAAAAGTTTCAAACGTTGTTCTTGAGTTTTAACATATAAGCTAAAATGGGCACACAACAATCAAATGTAGTGTCCTCTTAACAGCCTGCAGCTACTATCCATATGTAGGTTATTTGAAATGTCACAATAAAATGCATCTGTTGTGACGCTGAAAGCTGAATCATCCACTTTGGATGATACCTTTCAAGGAGTGATGAAGACCAAATCACACATGCAACTCAACCAACAGGGAGTCATGCACTTACAGGAGGTGAATCCTTTGTGTAATTTGTTTTTCTTTTTTGCTTGCATACCTTTGTCGTCTGGTTGAACTCCCTCAGAAGCGTCGACTTAACGCGCAACGTGAGCGCAGGAGAGGGAACAGGACAGGTAAATATTAATCCTGACAAAAGCACCATGGCAGGTTGGAACTTCGACAGGATTATGGACACATTATAAACAGGAAACACCGCAATATAGAGTACCCAACCCAGGAATGGGAAGCACAAACACAGACACTGATTGAGCACAAGAAACTCATACAATCATGTTAGTCATAGACAGCAATATGGTGACAGCAGCATTTACATAGTTGATCAGAATTAATTTCAAGCTCACTCAGGCATTTCCTCATCTCAGGATGATTCCTGCGCAGTGCTTGAGTGACATTTTGTGCCCATACAATTTGAAGGAAATTCATTTCAAGTAAGTCTCTGCGTTGTCTCCTGCTCGACAAGGAGAATGTTTAATTTTCAATTTCCTCCTCAGTTGTGGCAGCTGATTTAGACTTTTCCATCAATCCACCGTGATGATTTAATTGTTCATCTTGCTACCATCAGCTGTGTGCCGGTATTGTTCTTCACATAGACCCTGAAGACTTTTCATCAAGAATCAAGATTTGTTTTTCACAACGTGGTCTTGTTGAGTAATGACACTTTATTTGCATCTCATCTTCTGGCATCTGTGAGGCCTGTGCTCATTTATTTGACCCACATCTTCATAAACTCATCCCTGGGAAGCAGATATCCATCAATACCATGGCATCCAAAACGTCACGCGTTCACAAAGATCCAGGTTTCTCCTGTTGTGTTATCGTGTCATTGAGTACAACATTATACTGGTCAATAATTTCAGAAATCCTAGGTATTATTTGGACTGCTTTCACTTGATCAAAGAAATTGCTGGGGTTTGTATATTCAGCAAAAATGCTCAGCAGTCAAGATAATATAGTGTTATTCAAATCTTTTTCCCCAAGTCTTCAAAAAAAAAAGATGCATTTTCTGCACAGGGCACCAACCTCATGCGAATTTTGTGTTGCAAGCTACTGGGATCGCTTGTCTTTAGGTAACATTTTTTTCACAGGTGTTACAAGGATTAGTCATGAAATCCATTCTCTTTATCATCAGTCCTCGGATAGGAAGGAATACAGGTAGAGACAGCTGCAATACCAACCTTTGACTGACCTAACAAGAGGGGGGCCATAGATCTGCACTTACCCGCCTGCCCAGCGGCAGTTGCATCGGTCACCTTTGACTTCTTCGACATCCTGCTTTCCTCTGCGGCTCTGCTTATTCCCAAAGTTCTGTGGCAAAACAAATACAGAAACATAGAGTAAAGTATACATACATAGAATAAAACTTAAAGTAAAGCTTTAGCAGAGCATACATGCATGACTCAAAAGCAAATCAGTGATATTGACTGACTTGTTCTGAGGTGTCAGCCGTTTTAACTTGTGGATCTTTCATACTTTTATGTGTTCATTCTCCTTTTTTAAATTTGAGCAGATGCCACTGAAATGAGTTATTTTAGACTTTTAGACGTTTTTTTCACTAAAATGCTTCGATAACGCCAGTATCTCCACCAGTGCAGTTGCTGCAGACAGACAGTAAGAGGCAGCAAGCATCGCCATTTACAGTAACGGTAGGCATTCATGTGGGGGAAATGTCTGAATCAAGAATCCAGAAATGTGTTTATTAAGCTTAAAAAAAAGCCTTTGCTTAAGTAAACGGGGTGAGTTTTTGCATTGTCACAGCCTTCCTCTCCTGATTGATATTTTATAAATATTTAAACATTTATAAATGGAACAACTTTTTATTTAAGTACTTATGGAACACAACCATTATGAAGTCAGACTTGTATACCTAAGATACCTTAAAACTTCGACATCAGACATGTGACACCGATGAGTTAGCAAATGACTCATGGCACTTCTTTAACTGTTGCATTAGTCGTAGTTCCTCTATGCTATGAAAGGTCAAATACATTGCTTTATGCCATTACTATATTTTGTTGGTTAAATTTGACCAACTTAGTTGCAAAATAAACAAATCTAAAAAATCCTCAAACATAGTCCAATTGCTTAATTTGTGTGGAGCTGGTTTTGCATAAAGTTATACATTTTCAAATGTATCTGTCATTTTTAAATATGTATTGCAATCAGCTTACAATATGTTGAAGGGTCAGATGTATTTATTTATTAATTGCAAAAACAGCCTTTAAAGTAGAAAAATGTGAAAAAAGCTAAAGTGTAGACCTTTTCAACTTTTTAGTGTGTCCTGATGTATCAGAAAAAGGAAAACCCAACATCTTGTGATGTAAGTGTCTTATTTTTAGTAGGACACATGCCCTGGCACATGTTTGGAGAGGTTCTGTGATGTAGCACCAATCTTGGCTCTTAGTGAGTCTTCCGCACAAACACATATGGTAAAAGCAAAACAGCCTGCAACAGGAGACATTTTGGCAGGAGGTCCTTTGCATTAAAGAGAACCCACTCGTATTCCCTCCTGCTGGATAGTTTGCCATTTTAGCCGATTACATTTATAGTTAGATATTTGGCTGAGGTTCTTTTACATTTTATTAAAATATAACTGGTGCATGAGGGAACGCTGTAGATGTAATAAAAAAATATATCCCGAACATGTGTCCTACACACTGTCCCTGAGATCTCAGATTTACGCTGCAGGCTGAAAAACAGTAATCCTTTCTGTTGTTTTAAAAACAATTTAACGGAAGGCTGGCCGTCACGAACTCAGCCTCTCTATCCGAAATGTAAGCCTACTGTAGCAGAAAGGTTATATCCACAGCTGGGATCATTGTAAATATGATAAATGGCTCTGTTGTCCGAACAGTACGTTTTGATCTCAATTAAACTTACTCTTGTTGAAATGATTTGTTTCTTGAGTATTTTTGTTTTGCCTTATAACTGCTTGAGCATAACCTTAATCTGCAATGGCATGAACTGAATGATCAGTGATTTAGTTTGTTATTCTTCACCTCTCCATGTATGGTCAAACCCTGTTGTGTTTGTTGTTGCATCTGCGCGGCATTGCATCCTTTGACATCACATAAATTTGACCTCTCCCCATAATAACCCACGTGAAGTGACCGGTGGAGTTCTTTGAAGGTTTTTTAATACCAGAGACGCTGTGCAGCAGACAAAGAAATTATAGCGAATGTGTCAGTAGTACGTGACATGTCTCAGGCATACAGACCCCACCCCCACAGATGAATGCATGGCTGACCACATACTGAAATTCTCCATACTTCATCACTGACTGCAGCTGAATGCGCAAGACAGCAAGTGGCTTTAGCTGTGTAACTCACACAAACCAGTCCTGATGACAAGGCCTTTGGTGTCAAATGAGCACCAATGGTGCTATTTGAACTTCCCAGTGGAATTGCACATTTTTTTAATTGCTGGAAGAAAGCTGACAAGTTCATACATAGACTGTATTTTGTTTAAAGTGAGTTAGAAATGCTTTAGGCAGCATGTTTGTCAGTATGTTTTAATCTGTTTATTCCCTTTTGCTCTTAAGTCTTTTCGGATTTATTGTGTTCATGCTGGAGGTAATTGCATTGAGGTAAATTGTTTTGTGCAAAAGTGCATTTTGCATGTGCATGGTGTGAGAAAGAATTACAGTGAGAGCCACTGAGGTGAGAAAAGAATCAACCACAACCCTGGGTATTTCTCGAATGTAAAAAGAAATTACACCTTCTGCCAAAGTACATCCCACTCTCACCATGCCACTCTCCAAATCTCAGGCTGCGTATTGATTTGATACCTCCATCTAAAGTTAGTCATCAGCAAGCAACCTCGCAGCCCTGACCTCCCGGCTTCCTCAAATTTAAAACCGTGAAATTCAAACTGAGAAGCCTGCATGCATAACGAAAGTGATTTCATGCACCTAACACCAAATCCTACACAGTGTTTAATGTATATCTGAATTATTAACACAGTGCAATTTGAGTAACTGGAATTAGCGAGCACATACAATTCCATTTACTGTAAGTCACTTGATAACGCTTTATGTGCGGCACACTCAGCGCTTTGTAGAGAGAAAAAAAAGAAGCATGACTTCATTACACAATCTTGGGACTTTTTACTGCATCTATTTGTGCACCTGCTCACAAAGTATTGACGACTTCCTGAAGCAAATGCTGATGTTACCCAGTAATCATCCTGATGTATGCATTAACAGGGCCTCCTTTATAACCATTCTTTGTTCGTTTATTCTCTCTTATCAATACATTTTATTCCCCAGCCCCTCGTTTTTAGGGTCACCTACCTGCTCACAGTCCACAGTGCTCTCTGCTCTGTTCCCTGTCAGGCAGCAGTCTGGTCGCAACGGTGCCTTCTTTCTGTGTTTGTGTTTTTTTCAATGTAATAGATCCTTTCAGCAGTGCTGTGCAAGTCGATGCTTGATGCTCCTCTACTGCCTGGACCTGGTGACAGCCAAAAGCTGTTTAGGCTTTTTTGTATTTGTGGAGAGTCCAAAGACATTGGAGGTTGAGTGGGTGGTGAAGCAGGGGTGGGGGTGACTGTGAAGGGTGGATCAAAGATCAGGTTAAATACCTCTTTAAGAAGAATTTATCCTCAAAGAGCAGATGAAGTGATACTTATTATTATTCTTTTTTACAGTCCTTAAATCCATTTGACTTCTATGTATGTTTACATGATTGAATATGTTTGTTGTGTGTTACTATTTTGCAAATATGTATTGCTCAAACTTAAAATGTAATGTTCTTTATTTTTTTCCTTGAATAATTCTTCCCGAAAATAAAGAGGGCTAGACTTTGAGAGCAAACCCGTGTTGTTTATCCGAGACACATTTTATGATTGAACAGCTGACAGTATGATTAATGACCCCCGCGAATATCTCAGGCCACTTCATTACTATAGTACAGTTTTATCATAGACACACGAAGTAGATTCATCTACATCAAACCTATTCAGGTATCTAATATTTTCACCCAAATCAACATTTGTTTGTGTGCAGGGACAACGTGACAAATATATTTTAAATCCAAAAAGTGATTCGGACAAGTCGTTCAGTTCATTCTTAACAACTGGGCCATATTAATTACCATGCTGTCAACTATAATTCTAAAGATAAGGCATTTCTAAATGGATGATATCGATCTAAAAAGGTGAAGTTAAATAAAGGGAATATGTAGTAAATAGGTTTGATGTCCACAGCAAATATTTTAACAATTAAAATCATTAAATATTTTTTACATAATGTTTAATTACAGGTCTGCTCCCACATGGAAATTATGTATCTGGCTTCTAATAAACCTTAAAACGGAGGTAGCTAAATCCAAGTGAAAGTTCAAGGCTGCAGCCTTTGTCTTTTAGTGTCAACACTGGTATTCCAGTTGCATGTCTTGTCAGGAGTTCTATTATTTTGAGACACACTGTAAATGTTGCCAGCCGCTGTTTGCAGAGGCTTAAATAAAGAGGGTGATGTAAGGGTACGTCACACTGTCCTCGTTCTGTTGAGGCATCATGCCACGACACGAAGCAGCTGCTGCATTTTTATGTTCCTGTGACCATCTGAAACCTGATCAACAGTATAAACAAGTGTAAAGAAGTCCAACGAAAAGCATCCTAAACCAGAAATATACTCACTGTTAAAAGATGTTTGTGAATAAGAGCAGCCACGTACAAGTCCACACACAAAGTTTTCCTAATGTATTTACCTATAAATAAAAAAGCATTGAAGTATACTGGGTGTGTTTGTTTCATAAAATTCAAATACAGTTCTATTTGTTTTTATCAACCAGGATTGCAGGAGAAACTTCACAATTTATGTCTTAGAAGAGAGAGGTCTGACAGACCCCCCCCAATATGTTTTTTTTCTAACACATACCAGTCCTCCTTACCTTTCTTGCAAATAGCAAACCTGTGAACTTTGCCCCCAGCAAACAACAACAGCCATAAATCTGTCAGACTTAAATAAATATGCATGTAGGTTTCATTTTCTAGCAGACAGCCACAGGTCTGGGACTATTTTAATCATAGAGTATTTTTGTGTCTGTGTGTGTCAGTGCTGATCCGCATTTGAATACAACTTGGAGAGATCTTTTTTTGTGAGATTACTGTCTTTGTTAATTCTGTCTTGATGTTGAAACTAATCAAAAATTATGAGTACTTTATACTGTATTTTTCAAAATGTAACACAATTATAAATACTTAGTGCTCAAGCATACACACATTTTCACCAGCTACTTAAGTGGCTTACTGGCTGACTTACACATCATTCCACAACATAACACCACAGACATGTTCTGGTTTGATGGGCAGAGGTTTGCTAGGCATCATCTGGTACGGTTGTATTCTGGAAGAATTTATTAAACTTTTAAGAGTGTAAAAAACGATCCCATGCTATATTTGGATAACTGCAATGGCAATATATGTTTGCCCATTATTATTATCTTTTAAACACTGTATAATAATTGTATTTTATTTGTAAAGCACCAAATGACAACATACAATATTTCATGGCACTCAACATCAGAAATCTGAAATTTCCAAACCGAATAGTTCCAAGACAGTTGAGAAATAGCTATAGTTATAGAAAAGTTATTTTAAATGGCAGAAAATATATATATATACATAAATAAAATGTATATTTAGTTCTGTAATGTTTATTAGAATGTGTATAAAAATAATGTTACTTTGTAAGGATTATTCAAAAACAAAGCTTCAAAAATACAGTGTAACAGTACTTTGAATTTAGATTCCAACATGAACTCAACTCAACTCTGAGATCTTAAACTTGGCCTTACCTTGCTGGTGAGTATCATCAGCCTTGATGGATGCTCTCATCACACTCACACATTGATTCTTTGCATTGCATAATGAACAGTAAAAAAATATATACAAGTTCAACCTCATGTGCGGTCACTCGCCTTTCTTACGCTCTTACTGTTTTGTAAATTAAAGCTCCCAGGGTATGTGAACAGTTGTGACTTCTCTGTAGTCTGTGTTTTCCAAATTTCTTGACCTAGATGCCAATTGGTTTGTTAGAACTGCCTTCATCTGTTTCTAATGGTCTGCCTCATAATTCACACTCCACCTACCCTGGCTCTCTGTTGCCTCCCTTCCACTTCATTTACCATCTATATCTACCATTTTTTTGGTATTCAAGTCATTCCTTTAAGTCAGTCTAAAAAAGGCCTTATGTCACTCTCATTTTGATAATGTTCTTATTATACTGCTTCATTATTGCCAGGTAGGTTGTGTTGGATTAGATTTTTGTCTGTGAAGCATTCATTGGTTTGTGAGCTCGTACCTTTTTGACAGGAAACTACTTTGTTTGACGAAAATGTTATTTTAATTATAGTAAAATAAGGTTTGTTTACTTAGAGAGCATCTAGACTGTAAAGGTTACATCTTCCCTAACAGAATCGCATACCACAAACTCTCCTCCTCATGTGTCTGGGGCTGAACACATTTTGTATCTGAATCATTTTATTGGTTTGAAATCTGAAATCTGAGACATTGTTATCAGCTGTGGATAATGTTGAGGAGCTTCAGGGGGTGCACAGTGTGATCGTGGAAGGGTAATGCCCCCAATCCTTGTAAGAAGTGAGTGGCTGATGAGGTCACACCATGTGTCTGATTTATAGCTCTGCTCCCTTTGCGTCGCTGATACACCCTGGTCAGAACTGAGCCCACGGCAGCATGTATAAATCAGGAGATATTTTTCATATCTTTGCTTGTCAAATAATAATTTTACTGTGCATTTGTTTAGCTTGATGCCTGTCAGAGAAATTTCACATAATCAATTTCACACAGACATGCACATATTCTTACATGATTATATTTACAAGTCTGATAGTTGCAAACGAGAAACGTGTTTTAACTCTCAGGTATCCATATGATGTTGAAATGTGGTCTCTATCTAACCTCTGAACCACAATATTATACACCACGGGGCAGGCAAACTAGGCAATTGCCTAGGGCCCCGAGCTAGAAGGGGGTCCCCAAAGACGGCTGTTTACGTTGGTCCACACACCAACGACAACCTGAAAGCCCCCGAAATTACTTGCCATGAGGGAGCACTGCAATGACACATTCAGGAACCTCCTTTATAGGGGGCCCCATGGTACTTGCACTGTCAAAAGCTTTGTTTTTTTTTTTTGCCTAGGGCCCCCCAGAGTGTCTTCAAACGTCCCTGACTATGCTTATCGCCCCCCAAAAAACCTGCGGACTGATGTAAATCAAATAAAAGTATCAGTTCCACTTGTCTATCAGTGAAACACAAGCTCAGCATATTAGCTTCTCATGTTTCATGTGTCATTTGAAAATTATAAATTGGATCATCGTTGTGATCAGTGGTGCAGTAAAGAACATGCTGTTCAGTCTCATAAAAATGTGAGCGGACTCAGTTGAGTGAAATCTAAATATGTTAAACAATGCAATACAAACTACAGATGTTGTTTATGTTGTTTATGTTGTTGGGTTCATTTTTCCATGGATGGAAAAATGCTTGTGTATGATTGACAAATCATATCACATGTATGTAACTTCTTTAATTGGGGTAGAAGTGTGTGCCATGGAAGCCGAGTTATCTCTGGCTATATGGCCTATACACAACATTGGCATGGCACAGCAAACAGATTGTTGAACAGACACGTGCAGTACTTTGCTATGAGAGATACCAATGCCATTATACATGTTAATTGACAATTCAGCAGGAATGTGGAATAGTCACGTCCTGGCAATATGCCATCACCATCACAAGAGGGGGAGCAGGTGACAACATGTCAACACAGTACATTGAGCTAAATTGGTTTTCGCAGGGCCCTCGGCTGAAAGACGAAGTTTAATGTAGATATAATGAGGCTTCAATTAAGGTTGGTGTAAGCCAGTTTGTAATTCCTTAAAAGAGCAGAAACTTCGCTCAACACATGCAAATGCAGAGACCAAGGCAACCAATCAGATTGTGTGTGATGGTAGTGGGTGTGAATGCATCGTACATGACAGCATTCATTAACCAGACAAGTGTTTTGATCCTGGCTGCCTCACTGTTAGTGGAAATAAATTTGAGGTTGTATGTGGGTCAGCTCAGCCTGCAGGATAAGGAGCAGTTGAATTTGACCTGACATGTCAGGGTGGCATCTTATATTGTAGAAACTATTTAAGCCATTATAACCACATCTATCACAAACATGAAAGATGTTTAACTGTAAGAATGACAAGGGACTTCAGTTATTTTTTGTTCACCCGTGAGTATTTCCCCCTTCCCCCCGACCTCTACGAATGATATCATTTTTTGCAGTCCGATGGAATGCCAAGCGATTTTTGGGACTTTCCATATTAATATATTTGAATTTGTGATTGGTTGAGACTCCTTTGGGATCACACAGCTTGCTTGAGTCATGGTAAGATACTATTTTAGCTTGGAGAGAGTCAGGGTCGGGGTGAACGTGGCCTCCCTGGAATTCTATGCTCGTCATGTGGTGTGGCTGCTCAGGGAGGGTAACTGAGATGTCTCTATTTCCAGCCAAGCAACGATCTGCCTCATTTCTTCTGAACAGTATTCAAAATAAAGAGTAACCACTTCCACTTTTTTTCTCAGTTTGCTTATTCCTTATGGATATATGTCCTATTTTGCCTGGCTGCACTGATCCGTTGACTTTCACGTCCCTCCCCTAGACCACGGTGATAAACCCCATAGCTGTAGCTGTCATGCAACACTCATAAATGTGCCACCTGTTGTCGGTGCATGCCGGGACGCTTAACTTGGAATACTGCAAACTTGGCACTACCCAGTCGTATACTCCCCCACCCTAGTGTCATTTTACATGTGACATGTTTACAATTAATGCTGCTCAATCCACTGCACAGAGGGTTGAACCTCAAGGAAGTTCAGGATCAGCACGGTCTGTGTATATTGAATTCAAAGCTGAAATTGCAGCTAAACATGGCTTTCTTACTGTGTCTTACTATGTCATTGTAACACCATCAGTATCATGTATTCTTTCATCCCCATTACCTAGAAATTGCACAGGATCCCAGAACATTTTTCTCAAACTACTATCACTAAATTTAAAATATGCCACTTTGTACCATTCAACAAGACTGTTTCTTCCAAAATAACAGCATCTTTGTTATTTCAGAAAGAAGTTATTTTTAGGGCAGCCTGTAACAAAGGCGGAAGCAGCGTGAGATTGCTTTTAGTGCCAAAAAAAATAATTTGAAGGCAACCTCCCCCCCGGGTGCCTCCAAATTATTTTAGGATTGGGCAACAAACCTTGCAGACCTGTGTTTCCTGTTTCATTTAAAAACACATTTTGAATATTTGACAGCTTTTTATTATTTAAACCATGGGGGTTCAGGCTGCTATAAACCTTACCAATACTAATGTGTTGCCATAATCAAGTAGTGTTATATGTAAGAAAGTCATTAGGGAAAATACGCAAAGTGACATGAATATTTTTGATTTCTTTCATAAAAACAGCTATGTGGTAATCAGAAATCCTAAATAAATATAAGTTGGATATAATGACATCTTGGGACAAACACAAGAAGAGTAGATGGAAATCTTACATTGATAAATACAGAAACACTTCTTCAAATCAAAAAGTCAAGAAACTCTTACAGTTCGTCGGTTTATTTCACAATTGGCAGGTTTACAAAGTGCAACTCATTAAAAAAACTGTGCAAAATTAGAATTGCATGAAAACAAATCTTCGAACCAGCCTTAAGGTCTGTGGTAAACTTCCATGGTTATTATATACATGGGATCCACTGTCTTTTTGGCTAGTTGTCACTATATGACAGTTTTGTTAATTATTATTATTAAGTGAGTAAAAATCAGTTGGTGGTCACAAGAAGGTCTCCAAGTTTAAACCATTTCCAATAGGTTTTCCCTTTTCCACCTAATCTTCAGAAGAAACTTTGATGATGGAATTTCCTGGAAGAGTATTGATGGCAAATATCTATATTTCACTTTTCTTTTTCACAGATATTAAAATTGGCAACAATTTAACAACATATGCCTAATAACCTATCTATATATAATGTACAGATACATCAACAGACAGACAGATGTAGCTATACAAAAACTGAAAAAAGAAAAGATCCTAGTTTTCTTTTATGCACACCTTTATTTATGAAGCAGCGCTGCTATGTTGTACATGATAGGGTTGATTAACTCGCAATGTGCTTTGAAGTGCGAGTCGTTCCCCAACAGTGGAAGTAATTAGGCTGTGGATGTTGGTCAGCACACACACTGGTGGGTCAATGACTTTGTATGACTCGCGAGGATTAAGTCGTACATTTGGGAAACATCGATCTCTGTGTGGCCTCATCCATCACATGCTTCCACAAACCGTGCTCAAAGCTGGCTGTAGAAGTGATGGATCGAAGCCGCATTTCATAGAGCGATCTCCCCCTTGGGATTATAATGCAAGCCAGTGATTTCAACACTGATCGTGTGAAAAGGGGGGATTGTTGCCTTCATCATGATCAAACTCCGTCACTGACACAGTCAGTCACGTACAATCTGTCAGCAGCAGCAGCAGCAGACCGGGGCCAGAGGCATGTGCTGATGTCTGTGGCCTGTGTGTGGCCAGTGGGGTTTTAAATAGTTCCTGGGAAACTGATCGTCAGTGCTGATCAGCAGCGAAAACCGCATAGATCAGATTTCCACTTGGTGTTCGACAGCACGGCCCTCATGAAACAAGTTTGCGGGACTACCTGTTGAAAGGGAATAATTTGAGCTGATATAGTTCTTCTGTGTCCAATCAAGAACTCATCATACACGGTCCCACTCGATCCATTGACATGCACTGCACAGTATTTTACTGTGTGTGTGTTGTTGCCACTAGATGTCATTGTTACACTTTATTCGATTGCACCACCCCGCCGGGGTGGGCTTAATACATAGAAAAAATATATAAAGCCATGGAGTTATCTGGAGCACACGGGTCAGAATTTATAGACCCTGAATGAGAGTGCGATTTTGAGCCCGTGCTCCCATTGTGTTTGATTGACATTTGGTGTGACCAGGAAGTATTGATTGCAATGAGAAATTCACGGAGATGAAAAGTGGTGTCTTGGAATATGTATATCCATAACAGGAAGACCTCAATTTCCTAATGGCCATCCATTTATTCGCAGGCAAACAGCAGTGCGTTGAGGGCAGAGATGTAACATTGGATTGCACTTCCAAAGGTAAAGCATTTTTTAAAACTGTTCTCAACCTTCACCGAGGGAAACTAACGTATTTACTTTGCTTTTTTTTTTCCCGGAAGCAACTAAATCAATTCTCATTTTAACAACCTATTGGAGGTGGCTATGAAAAATATTGTATGAATTGCGTTTCAATAATATGTAAATATAATCATTCACAGCTGTGACACAGAGCTTTGTATTTTTTCTTCATCATCATCAAAATGTATTAATAACAACCGGGACCTCAAAGTTGGACAGAACAAAACCTTCAATTTATTTAATCTAATTCTAATTCTAGTTTCAGGTAGCCTAGATAAATCTGTTATTTGTGAAAATCTGTCATCTAAGTTTCGTATACTGATCTAATAATGATGTGTGTATGATACTATATTTATAACTTAACTCTATAACTTTAACTGCGGTTTTTCTTATGATAGTCCGCCTCTCACTGGCTCTGAATACACATACAGACAGACCATGGGTCACAGGAGGGGCGGGATGTTGATCTTTATTGATTGGTTGAGCAGTCACTCACGCGTCTGAACTAATGAGATTCGGGAGGCGCGGCCGAAGACTGCCGCAGCGCTCACATGAACAGTAGAAAGACTTAGAGCAGTGCATTTCTCCATAAAGTTGGAGGAATGGATAAATGCAGTTAATGCTGTCATTGTGCAACTACTCATCCTGCATGACTCAAAGTGTTACTTTTCTTTTTGTAACTGAGATTCTCAGTCAGGAAATCCAAAACAAACTTCACAGACTTCACAGACAAGTCACAGTAACCCAGCTGTGTACTGTATTTCTTCTGCTCGACCACTTCACTTCATTCTAACATAGTTAGAGGCAATTCTCCCGGGAGCCACTCCAAACGACCGATCAGTTGAGAACCACTGCTCTAACAGGGACACTTGCAACTGAAAATAGACTGTATATGCTGCTCCCTGATAAATGAAAAATGTGTATGGTACCTGTTCAGGGAAATAAAGAAAACTGTTCACACTACTTATGTACTTTCAAAATAGAAGTGTGCAATACATTAATTATTAATTCATTATTGAATATTGCGCATAACAATGCAATTGATCGAAAAATGAATCAAAGGACATAATGCGATTACAATGTTTAATTGTTGCCCAGCACTAATATTTATATAATCATAGTATATAGGATACTATCATCCTAGTGCTGGATAACTGGATTTTTTTATTATTATTATTTTAGTTATTTTTTTGAAAATGCTGAAATGCATGGAAGGTATTATAGATAAATAAAGATGCCGAGCTAAAGTTGGATGACAGATGGGGTACACCCTTGACAGCTTACCAGTTAATCACTGGGCCTACATACAGAGAGAAATTACAACCTACACTCCCATTCTATTTCCTGTACAATAGTTTAACTTAGAGTAACAAATAAACCAACGGGCACAGGGAGAACATGAAAACTCCACAGAGCCAGGCCCTTGCCACCCATCAGGTTCTAACCCCAACCACTCCACCCTTGAAAAGCGCAAGCTCTTGTTATTCAAATTGTTTTAGTGATAAAGCAATGGTGGTGAAGTAATGTTATGTATTATCATCAGCGAACTTCAGAGTCACAAGGTAAGGGTTGGAATTGGAGCTTGGATTGAGTCTTCAGCAGGGAGTCTCCAGCATTGGATCTCCTGCATTTCTGTGTTATAAGGTGGTGCATATCAGATAAATTAATCCATACATAAATAATAAATTTTTACTTGTCGAAGAAACTTTCTTTTGCAAGATTATCTAGAAATTCAGTCCATATTTGTGCTAAATTTGGATAGGAACCTGAGCAGAAGTTCTTATATTTTTGTAACACACGTTAAAAATAAATGGTGCAATAGACTCCAGACACTATATCATATAGAAGAAATACTGATTTATCGATTCTACTAATTCTTTCCATGGCTGCAAGGAAATGTAAGGAAAATATTTTACATTTCAGCATGACGACTTATTAGAATGGCCTTATTGATGAATCTCTAGTTAAAGCCTGCCATGTTCTTCATGCTGACGTGCTGGATGACAAAAACTATACGGTAGAGCACCCCTAACTTGTTTGATCCAAAAATAATCTCAACATTTTGTTTTGTTCTTCTCACCTCCATATACCCATTTCCCTTGGCCTGTTGGCCTGTCTGATACCCAACTAGCCTGACAGACTACCTCAAACCACCTCTGAATCATGCCACCACTTTTTGGTGTATATCACAGCCGACCCTAAGCACCAACAAATAAGCCCAGGCAAAGTAGTCATTCATCATCTAATGCTTGGCTGTTATTTATCTCCCTGTCGTGGTCACCATAACTCTTCCTTATAGTAGCCGTTTGAACACTGCAGTGTTACCAGGGACAGGAGTGATAACTCTGATGTAATAATGGACCTGTGTGCAGCGATGATGATAGACGAGCCCCCCTTGTAGGAATATATCCTTAATAAAACACATGTGTGCAAAAAATCATGGTACTGAGAAGCCCTGCACGCCTGTCACGTACATCGTAGCTAGATCACCTTTCGTGAATCTCAACAACTTATATTTCCAATGATGCCAGTTAGTCTGTCACTGGTGCACCATTTTAATCTCGACTAAATAACCCTGCAATTATTGGAGCTTTGGCTATTTTAGTTTGTCTCGACAACGAATGAAGTGATACAAATTAAATTTGGTATTAACATTTGGTGCTCTCGGGAAAAATGGCAAACAACTTTGGTGCTGTTTGAGTTTACTTTTAATACTATTATTATCAGGTCATCTTTCTTTAATTTGTCAGATGATAAAAAGCGCCATCAGCTGGAAAGAAAGAACTGACCTGTTAACATACTACAGTAAACATGGTAAACAGTATACCTACTCAATGTAAGCATGTTAGAATTGTGATTATATGTTAACATGCTGGCATTCTCATATACCAACAGTAAGTACAGCCTTTCCGAGCTGTCAGCATAGCTGTAGACCCTTAGGGGCTCTATCTTCAACCCACTGCAATGAGACATCACACGCAAAGTAGTTATTTTCCCATCCACCACCCTTGATGTTTAAATAGCAAATGCACTTGAGCCAATTTGAGCAGAAGTTGATTGCAGGTGATCAACAAAAACCAGGACAAATGTCAATGATGTAGTGTTGAAGCGCATGGCCGTGTTGTGAAGACAGAAACGTGCAAAATGCCAGTACACTCTGATTGTTTCATCCACACATACCACACATACGTACTGTGATTAGTTTATTACATGAACACACACACAATGTTTTTTTACACCAATAAACAAGTGAAGGTGGATTTAAACGCCGCTCATTTGTTCTGTTTAAAATGTACTGTAGCTCCAAGCCTTGTTATGACCACCATCTTTTCTGGGAACATTTCAAGCAGTATATTTCTATCATTTTTAAACAGGAAATATGCACAACAGGGGCCATTACTAGTGTTATATTTTCCAAAGTCTTCTGTCTGCATTTTTTGCTGCTGTTGTGTTCATTATTTTCAACCAGTCGGACCAAACAACCTTATCCTCTGCAGGGGGCATTGGCAGACACCATTTAGGCTACTATCTTAAGGTCCCCATCCCAGGCTTTGTTCTGCAAAAGAAGTTTCCTTTCCTTAAATGTGATAGATGACCACTATGATCGTATAAGTACTGATTTTTTAAGAATTTGGAAAAAATGGAAAAATATCATGCTTAAAATTACTATTGCATGTGGACTCATTTAAGGCTTCCTGCAGTCTCTGCTTTTTTTGACCTTGGAAACAGCCAATAGGGAATAAAAAAACTGAAGAAGAAAAATATCATTGCAGTGTATCACCTTACATCAAAACAACCATTCATCCTCTAGTTTGGTTTCCAAAACTTCCTCCACTGTATGGAATAACAAATTATAGATTGATATATAAAAATAGAATATATAAAAATAGTATAGTAAACTATTTAAACCTATGCATGAAAAAAAATAAAAAATAAAACTCCTTAATTAGCTTTGATTATATATTTTTGATACATTTTACATCCAGTTGTATTTGTCAGGGTTCAAGTGTGACAAGTGTAGCCCATGTTTGGGGGAAAGAAGTACCAATATTAGATTACTGTAGACAGCAGCGAAGAAGTGATCTCTGCAGGCTACCCACTTGTCATATCGAGCGAGCATTGGGCCTCCACTTATTACAGACTCCTCAAGCTTAACAGAAAGAATAAAGTAAGAGTGTAACATTAATAAAGAAACTCCCTTAAATCCAGGATTCTCTTCAGAAGGTGACATTTAGTCCTTGCTGGAAGATATTGTGTTACGGTTTTGGGTTTCAGACTGAGAGAAGAGCATGGGATTTATTGATTCGGGAGATGAGTGATCTGGCAGGTAGCTGGAACAGGGTGGGGCTCCACGAGGCAGGTTGGTTTAATATCAACTAACATTAATCACAGGAATACAACAAAAAAAATAGGAGTCTACAAACAGCCGTTACATCCGTTATTAGAATAGGCTTTTAAGAGATCGGGCAACGAATGGTGTACAGGTGCAGGGTTTTAAACTGTGACCTTTGATTAGTGGAATGAGTTGCAGGTGAGAAGCTGCACAGGTGCCGGTGAGATCTAATCAGCCGAAGGCTCCGCCAATAGAGCAGACTCTCATGCAAAACAAAGGGGGAGGAGGGAAAGGACCGATGAAAGTTGTTAATTGTTCATGCATGTCTCATATAACATTAAAATATTAATTTATTCACCGCAATATGGAATGCTAATTTTTTTAACTTACGTTGCATTTAATCACCTTAGTCAAGTATGCATGCTATTTGTGACAAAGACATTCTTAGCACTAGTCATGCACCACATTCAATTTTGACTACATTAGTCTGACTATGAGACATCCATGATTATATGATATAAAGGTAAAACATGACACACTTCCATTAAGGCACAATGCATACCCCTAATTGACGTAGCTTGTCACAGACAATGCTCATTTTACGCTCTCAGTGCTGTCTTTTTTCTGGTAGCATTTTCCATCATCTGTGTAACTATTCCTTCTTGACTGATTGACAGATGATTCAGTCTTTGCTGTCTTCATGTGGCTGATGTTAGAAAACATAAAATGTTTGCACTCGACAGGGAAACAGTTTACACAAGCTGTCAAAACAATAGTGCAAGTTAAATGGATAAAGTGAAACACTTAAAGGCCAGACAGGAGACACAATAACAGATTAGGAAAAAAATGCACTAAAATGACTCATTCCATTGCGAATGAATTTATAATGATATTGCTAATATGAATTTGTGTTCGGCTTCCGCCTTTTTAAATGTCATTTCCTGAAACAATTATTTTTCATTCAAATCTCAATTTATTTAAGTATGTTGTCTTGGCAGCGCATGTTATCATACATATGCTCACAATCCATAGGTTCACTTGCACCCATGTCTTGTTATCAGTGATTATTCATCACCTCTGCTGGTTTGATTTTTGAATAAAATAAACTCCCTGGGCCATCACCGTGATACTAATCGGACAGGCATGTTGAATGTGTCAAGTACATTTTTTTTATTTCAACAGAACAAATAAAATCATGGTAGGGATCCTACCACCGTGTAGCATGCCGAATTAGAACTCCGTTGCCTTCATCAAGGACAATTTGACAGTGATTTCTGAGGAAAGGGACAGCATTACTCATCTGCTTCACCCACCTATGCCTGCGGATTATGAATCATGAGTCCATCTGATGAGGATCATTCATATTGCCGTACGTGCAGAATGGAGGTGTGCCTTTGTCTGATGCTGGTTGTGTCCCTGTCAGTGTCTTCACTCATTAGAGCAGCTTGAAAGCAATTTGTCATCTTCAAGGACTCGTGAGTATACTAAAACAAAAGCAACGGGGAGGCTCTCTCTTTAGAGCTGACAGGCAGTGCAGTGAATTACCTGTGCACCTGCACCCTGTTAAAGCGGTAAAGCTCTTGTGGGGGGACAAGGATTGCGGCTACTTTAAAATGTTTCCACAGCAGCTACACCACCCTGCATCTATGGTTAAACGTCCCAGTCATATTTAAGCCGTAAAACATTATATATATACGCTTGCACTGCCCATACGCAGGAATGTTTGAGTGTTGGATTGTGCAGGGCTGGATCGACTCACTACATTGCTCGGGGACATAAATGAGCCGAGTTGACCCTCTGGCTTCAGATGTGCCCCCACTTTGTTTACACTGCATGTAACCCAGTCACCTTCAAGTGCCCATCATGTTAAGTGCACATGGATGAACGACACATGGTAGCTTGATCATATTTTGCCCAAGGCCTTTTTGCCTTGTGTCACACAGGTCGGTAGCATTCAGTTAAATAATAGCGTTAGCAAATGATGTCCATATTGTATGATTTTGCACCTCGTGATTTACGTACACTGATTTACGTACACTGCCGAAGGGCCAGTGCCGGAAGTAACGTGTTCTTTATATATCACGTGTAGCTAAGGGGAGGTTGATTGTGGTGTAGCGCACTGAGGCTACGTGTGCTGTCATATACCTGAAATACGCATTAACTCTTTAATCATTTCCCCATAGCCAGTGTTTTTTTGGCCTGCTTGCCATAACCACATTTTTTCCTTGAAATCAAGAGTGCTACCGTTGTCATTTGAAGATACTATAGCGAATGAATGTTATAGTGTTTTTCTAGAAACACCAATGTTAGTATTTCAACTGATATTAGGGCTGCATCGAACTTAATTGATTTAATGAACTGTGAACAATCCCTAATACAGATTGAAGAAAGCACAGATTACCAGAGGCCAAGGGGATGCCTTGAAACAAACTTTTTTTTTTCTGTCTCAGTCGACTAGTCAATTAATCAACCAATCAATTAAACAACTTTTAAAAATGGATTAGTGCATATTCTTCAACAAACTCAAGTGCAGTGAGGCTTATGCCATCAGGAACCTTCGTGATTAGGGGCCCATGGCTGTTTGGGGTTTGCGCATGTTCCTGCTGCACTTCAGGTGATCAGGACCACACAATACTAAAGCACTAGCTTGTTGTGTATGAAGTTAACTTTGAATTATAATTGAATACCTCTAACAAAGACTGTGTTGGGAATTTGTAGTTGTGAGTAGGTTACATTTATCTAAGGGTTAGGGTTTTGTGGACTATACGGTTTTACTTTTTGCATCAGTGCTGCTTTTTATTGAAAATGGACATGTCATCTTTACTACATCCAACTATAAAAATAAGATGGCAGTTGAAAGCTGTCAGACTCAAGCGGTGTGATTCACTCATATCTTTATAGGCAGAGCTGGTTCCCACATGGATAAAGGGTTATTTGTAATCTATAACCTCTAATTAGGACAGTGACAGAGCTTTTAGACTACCCACTGTTCTCTGTGCCTGCTTTTATCTGTTCACCTCACAACACTAAGCATGCACACTCTAGTGAGAGCCTGACACACCGTTTATCACCTGTCCTGCAATTACTGTATTAGTTGGTGGTTCGGACCTGTCAGATCCCACCAGATAAAGTGTATGTGGACACAGAGTGATGGAAATGAAGGAAGAGAAGAACTCCAGATCAGCAGGAATGGAAACATTTATTGCCTCTGAACAGACATGCCCGGGCTACCTCTTAAGCAGACCTTTAGCAGGTAATATCTATTGGCAGCACAATTTTTAGACCGAAACAAGACGGATACAGCGCCAGAAAAACACGTGTAGGTTGTCACACGCATAAGGGTGAGTGGGGTGAAGGATTGTTTATGCGGTCTCAACTTTGAGACATAAGCCGAGAAGTTCCCTGGACTCATTTCCTTGAGTGCTCTCAACAATTCTGTAAGATTTGTTTGGCTTTTAGAGAGCATGCTCTGAGTAGCTGTAGAACCCACACTGGGTTCCTCTGCACTGCTTGGGATTGAGGCTCAGCTCTTTTGAAATGCTGAAGATTGTTACCCTGAACTGTAGGTTTAGATTCATGGGAGAATGGTACAATGGGACAGATCTTTTAATAGTTCAACACTTTTTTTCTTGGTTTGGTCTGCCTTAGGAATGCAGATAGTCGCATGTGTGATAAGTACAGACCTGGTGACCAAAAGCTTAGATAGCAGAGTAATCGAATACATGGTAAAGGCAGCTGGCTGGAAGTAACCGCGACATATTATTGCCACGTAAGACTACAAAGTAATGAATTGTTATCGGGTTTGTTGTATCGATCAAATTAAAGTTACACAGTGTTAATTTGGCTTTTTAGCTTTGGTAACAGGCTTGACAGCAAGGCTATGCTAATTACCCTCCAGCTCTCGCTGTGTAATTTATAACCGACAAGTGTGATCCAGTCCTCTCATCTAACTCTCAGAAATAAAATCAAAAGGTGTTTTTCCCAAATAGGTAAACTATTTCTTAAAAGGAAAAATGATTCACAATTTTTAGCCAATTGTCCACCATTTTGGTGCACACTAAAACGTCTTAACAAGCACTGGAAAATTTGCCATGAAATTTTGGACAAACTCCATTCAATATTCTTCCTGTTCCGCTTTTACCATCAACAATAGGGAGTCACGTTTAGTTTTTAGGGAAATATCGAAAGGGAAATTATTAAATGCATATTCGTGAAACTTGGCGCAGATGTCTACAATGCCCACAATAAAATGAATTGTTGGTTTTCTGTGCACTTCCTCTGTTTGTGTGCTCCGGCTCATTGTTTGGAGTTTAACAAACAAATCATCATAATCCCTCAGACACTATGCAGATGGTGTTTGATAATTAGGAGGCGGGAATATGTCACTTTTATTGGCATTGTATTTGACTCTGCTGTAGAAGGATTGTGCATAACTTTACTCCTCACGTGTAATTGACACATTAGTGAGGGCTGGTGTGCTGGATGATATAAGATATGGCGTGCCCATTCCAGAGAGAACTTATCATCTTTGCTCAGCACCTCAGCCGAATCAGCTGTTTATGTTGGCTTTTCATTGATGCAGGATGTCTGTTTTCATAAGCCATTACCTTGTAATCACATGTCTAGTTGTTTTTTTAAATATGTCTTCCCAAGTGAAAATAAATAATATATGACATCTTGCTTTTGTGCATCAAGAGTCAAAATTTCCATCAACTAAGTATTTTTTTATTCTTTACATTCGTTGGGCTTTGTGACTAAGAGCCTTTTTCTCAGGTTGTTATGACCCTGAACTGAATTTAAAATGTGCCTCAAGGCACAAGGTGTAGTGTTTTTCCTCTGGTTACAGGTAAAGAAAAATACGGTTTAAATTGTTATTCCCACACCTATCAACTTTGGGTTCGGAAGAACAAGAAAATATAAAAGAGAATTTAAAGGTCAAACGTAACGTAACATGATTTAAAATCTCAAAAGACTTGATTTAAAGCTCCCAACAAGTTCAATAGCTTTCAATGAGGACAGTGAAGACACAGAGGGCATGTCCTGTGTATTGATAGGGTTGGTTTGTGTGTATGTTTTTGTATGACAAATGCAAAAAATACATAAAAGATTATTTAAACTGTCGCAATAATTAGTTTCACTACCTCTGGGCCCACAAATGCTGTGTTACAAATGCTGATAAATTGATCAACATGTAAGCATTTCTTCCTCATAATTATATTCCGCCTATCCTCAGAAAGCTTTGAAACACAATTTAAACATAATTAAGTGTTCCAACCTACTTTTTCAAATCATTAATGTTATTTTATTTGATTACCTTATCAGAATCGTGTGCAAACAGACTGCAAACCTATCTGTATCATTAAGATCTTAACACTCTGGTTACACCAGTTATAATTATCTCTACTATCACAATTCATCAAATGGCAACATAAGAACATTTAAGGGGGAGCCATTGTGATGAAGCAACAACAAATATCAATTGACTCTGCAGTTTTGCCTAGCTTTATGGAGGTTTATAGTGTCTTTCATAATTGACTAGCTCTCTAGCTCACAAGTTGTATATTTTGGTTCACTCCTACTGCTCTTATAGGATCATTTTTAGCTGTAGCAGGCAAAATAGCTCCAAAAACCGAATGTGCGCTATTTGCACAGCACCATACACCAGAGGGACATAGTTAGTGACTAGCTGGTCAACATGGTGGAACACTGAACAGCCAATTATTCCCCCCCAGGAGTTGGCAGCGACCATAAACTAGAATGAATTTGGACTTATATTTGTAAGTGCCCAGAAACATAACTCTGAGTTGACGCAAATATTTCTATTAATGATTGTCTAATGAGTAAAATGAATGTGTTCCTCCACCCGTTTTTGATTGAAGTGTGGCGGCCATATTTGCCCACTGTCTGCCTGGGAAGTAGAGCTATATTAAAAATTAGGTGCGGTTTCCTCTTCTGCATTATGTGCTTTCGTGTACATATATTACTGTATGAACTCCCAGCCTCTCCATGACCAGACACCCCTCTCTGCTTATAAAAGTGGCCTGTTTTTTTTCAGTCTATGCATCACATTTACCTACAGTGTCATCCATTGTGTCACCGTGGTGAGGGGGGCTTGAACAGCTCACCATAAATCATGATTTTAACAGCTTCAGGGATTTAGCTCACCTCTATCTAGACTTGACCTACTTCTGGGCAAAGTCCAAACAAATAATTTGTTGTGCAGTCCTCTGGGGAAATAGATAAACGTGGATCTTCCCTAAAAACGCATTGTTCGCCATGTCAATATATTAGTTATTATACATACGACATAGTCACAGCTAAAATACAGCTCCAAAAACTTTCATCTCATGTGATTTTAACTCACTTCCTGTTCTTGAAGGAGTAACAACTCTTGGACAAATGAATCTCACGGAGTTCCTATTTGAACTATGACAGTTGCCCTTGGTATGAAACACAAAGATTAGACAAAAATAAAATAGGCACTCTGTTGATCAAACATGGAAATCCCCATTGGTGTTTTCAATGACATCACATAATCTTTATCTGCAGATGGAACTTGCACATTTGTCACAGAAAAGCAGATGTTAAGATTTCCATATTTTTCCAACTAAAATGAAAACACCAGGCTTACAGTTGTGTCACCACGTGGACAAGACAAAAAAAAACAAACAGATATAAGCACTGCTATAAACAATGATTACCACCAAGGAGGGTACTTCTTTTCTTGTGTCTGTATGTTTGTTTATTTGTCATGAATTATGAAGGTTCTCTCATAATTCCTCTTATGAACCAAAAGCTGTTCTATGTTTCCATGTGATGAACACTGTTGTTTACTTGAATATTTCCATAGCATATCGAAGTGCAAAATGGATAGCATTAATACAGTGCTTGTAGTCATAACAATGACTCAGAGTGCTTTACAATATGATTCACACTGATACATGCATGGATGTGTACAGCGCCTCATCCATGGGTCCCATGTGCATACTGACACTGTAGCATACGGACTGCAAGAGCCAAGGATCAACAACTAATTGCTTGAACCTTGAACCACAGTACATCACAAAACCACTATGGTCCCAATAGTACACAACACATACATGATTTACATATGAATATGTGAACATGTTTAACGTGACCAAAATATGAATTTTGTATTTATATTTTATCATAGGAATACCATGATAATGCAGACTTGTGGTGCTTTGTGGATTGAATATGAACATTTCTTTGCCATCCTTTGATTCATCTACACGCAGATACTTGAAGTAAAACAGCCTCCTGGCAGAATAATCATACGGCATCGTAATGTATCAGAGGTCGGCAGAGCTTAAAGGAAGAAGTGAAATGGTGCATAGCCAATGAGCGAAATATTGGCAAGTGGGTGTCTGTGGTAAAGGAGGCTCTGTATTCTACAGTCACAGTCTTTCCCAGTCCTAGTTAGGATGGCCTAGATTTGATGTAAAGGCTGCACCCACCTCCTCAGGAAACATGTTACCACAGTGTCTCTCTTTAACCTGGGGATCTCTATATACAGCTCGCATCGGGTTCCCCTCCCCTTGTGATCAATTACAAACATTGTCTTCCAGTGTACTCAATAGCCGCTGTGATTGCTGGCTGCATGTAACAAACAGACGACCGTGTTCTAACCATAACCAAAACCATGGTGATCAAATGAAATGACCACGGACATCTTTCTCAGTTTTCAGCTGCGTGTTGTTCACGACAGCAGAACTGCTTCAGAATAAAATAGAATAAAATGAATGAAATCTGTGTCAACTTTATCAATAAGGTCACCACAACACATACGTTTAAACTAATCATTATGATTATGATACAAATAAATCAAACACAGGTTACTTCAGAACAAATGAACATAACATAAATAGAGATATTTGATCATCTATATGTGAATTCCATGAAAATACTAAAACCATCACTGAATTAATTGTTGTTAGCATCGTCCAAACCTAAAAAAAAACATCAAACATTCAAACACTGTAGCCTTTGGTGACATGTGGCAACATTTGGATGAACATGTGATTTGATTTGAATCCTTCCTAGACTTCTGTAAAATACTCACTAATGCACAACATGTGTATTAGTCCACAGCTAAAGGTAATCCCCATCAGATGCAGTGTTAATTCCACTTTTTAGGGATGTTTGTTGAAGGCTTGGAAGGATGTTTCAGAGAATTGGCGGTTTAAAGCATTTGTCATTTATTTGTGAATGTTGTAAGCTGTGCCACGGACATACTATAGAAATTGGAAAGTATTGAGACACAGACAACTGTATGGTGAATCTGGGCTTTCAATAACATTTTTGGACAAGAAGAGAAATATAGCAGCATGGTAGCGTCTGTAAGAAAAAGATCATCACTAAAACCATGTCTATGGAAATGTCTATTCTTATGTAAGTGAACAACTGCCAACCACATGCTCTCTCTTCATAATGTGTTGACCATCGGAAAACAATTGCTTAATCTAAAACGTCAGTCTTCCCAGCTATCTTCACATTTTTACAATGACCAGATTCTTGTTTGTTGGTGTAGTTTGTGGGGAATTGTATGTCTGTGCATCCTGGGACATGGTTTACATACAGGTTAAAACAAATTGAATAAATGAAAGGATATAAATATGAATAAATGAAGGAGTAAAGTATAGCTGATTGACACGCTCACTGAACTATCTAACCATTAATAGTTTCGATTGTGTGCCAACTGCAAGATATTCATGAGGTGCTGTTTCCTAGCAACATAGCGAATGCACCGTGTATAAGCTGCAGCAGCTCATCAGATCATTTGTCACCATCAGAAAAAAGGTGACTGAAATGTCAATTGAATATCTGGAAAACAAATATGAGGGATGATTTTTTCAAAAACACAAACATGTCTTAATGACATGCAGTCTTCTTGACATGCAGTCCATATTCTCCTTGATTTTTTTTTTTTTCATGCTTCCCACATATATTGAGTCTCGCTCGTCTGTTGCAGTATTGCTCGGTCCACAGTGAATTGTTGATGCACCGGAGCCTCATCCTATGGAAAAATCACGCCCCTAGATCGGGCGCTTCACAGCAAAGCCTCCGCTGTCATTGCAGAGCCTGTTTATGATTGTATACAACGTCTGCACAGCTGAGGGAGCCCAGTCAAAGGACCCCAGAAGAAACATTACTGCGCCGCTTCTCTCAAACCTGCTGTGTGAGGGTGCATGATTGTGCTCATTCTGTCACCTGAGGGCAGTTGCATTGTGTTGTATTATCTTCCGTTGCACAGGGGAAAGGACTGCGGATAGACATTTTATCTGCTCAGCTATTCATACTTGAACGAAGTTCGTCCATGCCTTCCTGCTGAAGCAGGCTTTTGCTAAGTCCCCATTCACTGCACTCAGATGCACTTTAAATAGTTGATTACATTTAATTGGTTTTTGATGACTAAAACCAAATGAAATTACTTCTTGGGAGCTTTCTGGTGAGACTGTTAGCGTATAACGTTTTTCACGAACGCTGACATGGTTCAATTGTCTATGGAAACGGCACCAAAACAGTTTCAAGAACATGTAAAAGGATTAGTAATTGCACTGTGATCCGCTGCTCATGTGAGTGCTCAATTAAAATGTTCCAATTGCGAAGTGTTTCAATTAAATTACTCCCCTACTTTTTCAAGCAGCTGTCATTGTCACTGTGATCTCGCGATGTCTACTCTTTAAGATGAAACGCACTCTTGGGGGAGGGATTTTGTGGGCTATGTAGTTGCACACTACAGTGTCATAAGTCATTAGTCAGTTTGGATAAACCTCTTAACCTCAATCTTTGTGTCTCTCTTTTTCCAATTACACGGCCGAATAGATTACACTGAACCTCTCAATAGACTTATCATTACGCATGCCCACAGAAATGTGTTTCGTAATGTATTTTGTCATGAGGCTGGCGAACAATAGCTCAAGTTGTCCTAAATATTCTACAAGTCTATTGAAAAACGTCGCTTTCAGACTCAGATCCACTGAAGCAAAGAGAGGCCAGCTGTTGGAGAAATAACACACACTCTGCTTTCTTCTCCACAGTTGGCAACGTCTGTAGTTATAGAGGCTGAAGGCCTGAGTGGAGCCAATGTGCTCACTGACAATTCTGGTGGTGCCATAACCTCAATAAGTAAGTTCAGGAAATCTATTTTTGGGCAAGTTGTTATACCACCTATTGAGGGTTTATACAGGTGACATCTGTGTCATAATTTGGAAGCAAACACATGCACTTATGCAAAACATGGTCCAGAATAGGAGCAAAGCCGCAGAATGAATTTGACAAAATGGTTGTTGATCTGTCCTTTTTAGTTATTTCATGTCTATCTTTGGTTGTTTTGCATCTTTGTGTGTCTTTTAACTGGGCTTTGTAACTTTCAAACTAGGGACATAAACTCAACCCAAACATACCCCTACACGGAGGACTAGGGAAACCGAAAAATAACATGTTGAAAACATTTGAACAATATTTAGTTTGCAGAATGGGCCGGGGACTCAAAATAAATGATTATAATCGTTATCTACTAATTATACTAATCTTAACCAACCATTGCACTTCTTGGATCAACATCAGTAAAGATTATGGAATGTTCTAGTATGGTTGGTATAATGTCCCACTCATAAAGAAAATGTGTCAAGTTGTTTATTCAAATGGAAGCGCGAATCTAATGAAACAGTGGTCTAATATCCAAATACGGTTGCATACATTCGAGTGGTGGAAGCGGCACCTCCATTTTACCATGTAACCTAAGATGAATCAATTTCTCTGCTGTAAGCGGTTTTGATGTTTTTGACAGTATTTTGTTGCTGTCACAGTATTATCTGTTTTCGTCAAAGTTAACGCCAATAAAAACGAGTATATCAAAATATATGCTTAATAAAGCACAGCATTGCATATCTGCTGAAGTGGTCCGATCCTTGTCATGTCTTGTCGGTATTGTTGGTGGATATCTTCCAGCAAGGGAAGCCTGTCAGATTCTGGTGGAGCTGATTATGGCAGTTTGTCGGTCTAAAGGGACAACACACAAAGTCATTTGCAGTTTGTGTTGGTCCTAACCAAGGCTTCATTATTAATAATATATTGAGGGACTGATATATTTAGTCAGCACACCACTGTGGTGTCCCGCAGTGTCTCACATGTAACCCCCACCCTGTTTTACATGAATTATTCCTTCCAATCAAAAGTCTGTTTGGTTGAGCAGCTGAAAGTGACTATGAACTGAAAAACTATGGTCTGGCGTGAGCTTGTTTCTATTACTGAGTTGTAGATATTTCCTGAGAGAGAAGTGAGTGAATGTTTTAGCCCGCATCGTTTAACTTTGTTACATCACTTTCTAACACTTTGCGGTAATATTGTGGTCCAAACAAAAGGGAAACCAAAGAGAAAGTGTGCCCCGAAAAACCTTGTAGTCTCATGAGGCTGAGCAGTGCAGACACCTCATTCTGTCTCTGCCCGCTGAAGATGATTTATACTCTGATCCGCATATTGCGTAGTAATCTAGTGCTTGTGCATGCATTTGGCAACCTTGCCATGCAATAGCCGAGCCTTTTGTATACAAGGCTTGGTGTATCATGGAGGCGTGGAGAAGATGAAAGATACGGAGAGCCCCCTGCATCCAGTGGCCTGAGATTCAAGTTGTCCAATAATTTAAGACAATTCCATGTTTCCCTCCACCAATTCTCTGTTTTTTCGAGTGCAATTATCAGAGCAATACTTGCAACATATTATCAGAGGATGGGAGGCTTTGTCTTTTTTCTGCAGGAAATACAAAGGGAATAAAAAAAACAAAAACTCTCACAGTGTGCTGCCAATCATTAGGCAAGGACAATTAGCTAAAAAAAACTATATTGTTTTTTGGGCAACATACTTTACAAGACATGCAATGTTAGTACCCTGTGAAGGGAGAGCAGACTTACATGCAAAAGAAACCAGTGGATTCACAGGAATCACACAAACTCGAGAGCGGATATTGAAGTTTTAAACATTTTTAATAGAAATAAAATTTGGTATAAAAAAAACCCCCAAAAAACGAAACATGCTTCAGACACTTCATTAGTTTTCATGAGGTTTTACAAATACATAGTAAGATAGCCAGGCACTGTATCTTTTTAAACAATTTCCCCAATTTAAGGATATGTCAGGACATAAAGCAGACATCATCAATCTATTTAATAACATACATTAAGTTGCCATTTAATTTGGTCAGCAATTTTTTTCTGCAACACAAATGGTGTTGAAAGTAACACAGAGGGAGGCATGAAAAGCAGCATTGAATTCACAATACAAATGACCCCACAATATTTTCCCCAAGACATTTAGAGGGCTTTTATACTGCACAAAGCAGCGGCCATTAATCCGTTGAGCGGGCTCAGGGTGATGGATAGAGATATTGTATACATTTGCAATTAGATTTTCATTTGTTGGAAAAGCCTTACAACTTCCAGACACCTCCTGCGAATCACGAGAGTGCCTGAGGAGAACATGTAGAGTAATGAATTTCCTCACTGGCCGGTCCATTATGGATATCACCCTCCGGGGCATATTGCATGATCCTCTCAGGGGCATGCTTCATCTTAATTGCCCTCCTAATACCCTTACACTACATGTGACCGAGAGAGCATAGCTGGTGGCAGTGGCGTGAGGGTCATACTGGATGACTGCTTGCAGTATTATCTCCAGAGAAACACTGGTCTTTTTAACCAGGAGCTGCAGTTTCAATGCACATATGGGTATGCTGAGGGCAGTGGCAGTCTTGGGCTAGCTGGTAATACAAATCATGGCCTTACTTAAGCACAGATAAACAATCACTCACTAGACCTTCACCATTTGAGAACAGTTTTTAAACGCACAGTAGGCTCAGGCCCAAACAACTGCTAACGACGCTGCAACAGAGTAAAACGCATTCCAAAGATATTGTTTTTCGTTTCATTTTCTTTCTTTTTTTTCTTAAACAACACAACACAGGATGTTGAAACTGGCATGCTCAAAATCAGCAGATAATAGTTTATATGTATAGTCGAACATGTCGAAAATAGAAATAAAAATACAATGTCTGGTAACAGATTTGCTGAGATGATCAACGTTTTAAGTCATTCGACTCTTGAGACGGAAATATAAAAAAAACAAACACAAACCCGGCTTGGAAATCCATAAATGACATAGTCATGCCTTTTGGGATGATTAATCCCTTGTGATGCCTTTGAGGATTTTAAGGGTAATTATAGTTTCCAAAAGCGCCAGACAGCATTACCAACACCTGAACATATTGTTGATTTCAGTTCAGTTTTAGTCAGTGCTTCTCAGGGTGACAGAGAGGGCACAACTGAAATGTAAACACTCAAAAAGGAAAGCTCCATCACTCAGTCCCCAGGCCTCTGCCATGCAAGTATTTTCATATTACTCTTTTGTGTGTATATTCTTGTGAGGCAGACAGAAATAACAGATAGTAGTACATTTATAAAGGTTCCATACCTTCTTAAATGTACTATTATCTGTTCTGGTCCTGTATGCTGTCCATCAATGGCCCTCTTTGTGGTTTCTCCTCACCATTTCATGTCTCGGGCAACGCGTCTCCGATCTTCACCCGTACGATGACACATCCCTCTATTTTTTTTCCCAGCCGTGTGAAGTTCCACTGCATGTTTTTCTCAGGATGGAAATCCTGAATTATGATAAGAGCCTCCGTCCCTTCGATTAGATTCCATGGTTGCTGTAGCTGATGTAGGTCTGCTTCGTCGGGAAGGCTGAAAGAGAAAAACGAGAAGGGAGATCGAGTGTCAAATGGCGCCACGGTGAGAAGGAGATTAGTACATGTGGCCATTTTTGTTTGGCTCTGAGTAAGATGAATGGCTGAACATTTCATGGTTCAGTTGCCTGATAACATCTGATGGCACAGTGGATATAATAGGATATAATACAGTCATTTGTTAGGAAACCTTAGCTCTCTGGCTACGCTTTAGCCTGCAAATGTCCTGTGGTGCCCAGAGCAGATGGGGGTTGGTGAAGAAAACCCCCAACCCCCCCACCAGCCCTCTCCTCGCCTCCCTTTCCTTTTAGCACCAGGCCTCAACTTGCCAGTTTGTCTCCCCAGACCGTGTTAGCCGATTCGCTGAGGTGGAGCAGATAAATCCTGACATATCGCCACCAGATCTCGGCAGTTGCGGGAGCTGGCCCAGACAGGAATTTTTCAATTTCATCAAGTCATGTATCCATGCTGGGAATGACAATGACAAATGCTGCTTATTCAAATAGCCATGCACTGTGTAGCCCCTGCAAACGATTACCCCATCAGGATAAATTGCTGCTGGCTATCAAATCTGTGTCTGCTCGCCTTCTCGCCACTTATTGTAACAAAAGGCCCCATCAAACCCCATCCACAAAAAAACAACGCCATAGGAATTAATGTTGCACTTGGGCTTCACAGTTTAGTGCCATCCTTGCTTTAGTGCATTGTCATAACGCTTAGATTGATTTCTGCTTTTGTGTTAATATTTAATACAATGTCAGCTCTTTCATTCTTCTCTGAAAGGAAACATTTCTCTCTGCTATTGGTCTCAGACAAGAGCACCTAAAAACAGTTGGCTTGAGTCCTCATTAGTACAAACAGAAGGTATCTCTGTGGACACCCATGAACATGTTCAACGTTTTCCTGCTCAGGGCAAACAGACAGAGCCTTTTAGAGGTAACATGACTCTGCTGACTCCTGTTGAAATTGTGATTTACTCGTTTCAATCCAGAGTGAAGAATCCACTCTTAACCTGCAGCCAAGCAATTCTATTGGCATGGGCCGAGATACACAGCTCCTTAGACAGAGGAGCAAGTTGCCCCCCGATCATTTATAATGTTTTAATACTCCGATTTTCATTATAAATCTCTTCACCATGATGTCAATCAATAGTTTAATCTGGCAAAGCAAACAGCAGCGACTTGACCAACCAACAATTTGTACCACAGTTTTCTCCAGTTACAGCAATCTGAGAGTCAATCAAAATATCAAAATGTTAAATGACTACTCAATAAATCATCATAATCCTACTGGGTTCAGCACTGGTCTATTAGAGTATTAGTCAAAAAGAAATGGTACATTTTTACCATGTAAAATATGTTATGACTAATCATTCAAGATTACAGCAAAGCGGTGTTTTTAATCAATTCATGTTCAACACATAATATATGATGCAACACCTGTTTTATGATCATATTATAGGTTGTTAAACATCATGATTAAACCCAATATGGATGATAAGGCGTTTAATTATTTATCTATAAATCCTGGTAAGATAATCAATTAATCATCAAGCAAAACCTTGCTAAGCAGCCAAGATAGATGGACTAACCAATAAAATGTAAAATGTAAAAATGTAAGCTGTATACTGTATAAATATATATATACACAGTATACAGCTTATATTTTAACATTTTAATTATATATATAATCAACAGTGGGTCAACAGTGGGTCAACAGTGGGTCAGGGGTCAATAGATTTGTCCAGCCACTTACTGCTCAAATCACAGGAACTCACCCGCCCAGTTTCAAAAGCCCAGCCAAAAATGCAGTGATTTTTCGGTACCTGCAGATAACCCTCACATATTAAATGCATATGTTTGAAGCAATATACTGATGTTTAATAGTTTCTCTGTTCAATTGGAGAACACCCCTCACCCTTCTTCAACAATAGTGACACATTGGATTCAGTGAGGCGTTAAATAAAAGGCTATGCAGCTGTTACAGGATACATAATCCTTTGTCTTACTCGGCTTCCTATATCTGCAACAATTCAATTCGTAAATACTCAAGGACATAACATGCCAGAGAAAAAAAATGCATTGGTCTTCTTACTTTGTGTTTCGAGGCTTTCACACAGCTCGGTCTTGGCTTCTCCATTGGGTCTGAGTCCGGCCTTGGGGTTAAATTTGTTGGACATGGTGGCGGCGGTGACCACGGCCTTGAGGCTGCGTGTCCGCTTGGGTACGTTCTGCTCAGGGTGGAAGAGAACCACGTAGACCTTTGGCATGTAAAGCAACCCAAGTGACACCGAAGCACTCAGGCTCACCGAGATGGTCAGCGTGGTTGTTTGGATGTACATCTGCAGGAGTAAAAAAGCAAACATGCACAACACAATCAGTTACGTTTTTGTTGTTTAGCTCCAGATGACACTGATTTTTTTCTATGGGTGGCAGCCAAATGAATCTGTCATGTGTCATTCTAATTAGATCATCCGATGACCCGTTTGTTAGCCAAGCTGTTGTATTAGTGTCCAGTAAAGGCTTCAAAACTATTTCATGCAAGTGACGTGATTAAACTTGTTTTAATTCAGCATCTCATCTGCTTTTTCTTATGGCTTGTGTACCGAACCAGCCAAGGCTCCCTTGTTTGTTTAATGTTCTAGTCATACTCGTTTGAATATGAGCATCACGTCCACTTGAACACAGATTTGACAACACTAGTCGATTGGATCCTATCCTAACAAGCAGACCCCTTCGAAAAGAAAGGCAAGAAGCTCATAACATTTTTACACATGGTGAAATCCTCAGAAGCATTTCCATACATCATACTATATATTGTCACTGCCTGACTGGGCATCTAAGAGAAATTAACTGGTAATGTTATGATACTGCAGAGTGGAACGCATCTCTGCTCTCTGCGTTCTTTGCAGCAAGGGTTCCAACCACATGCAGACTAACTGGGGAGGGTACCTCGGTACAGACCAAATCAAAGTGCAAACTTTTGTATCAATATTCCATTTTTTGTGTATCCTCAGAACCAACTCTAAGGCTCTAAGAGTCTGTTAAAACAGTAACATGCCACGATATTGTCTCCCATTAACTGAGAAAAAGGCTGGCAGTTCCATTTCAATTAAATCCAATATGAAGACTAACAATCACAATTTTACTCAATTGCAGGATCTGTTGGTTTGCACATGGTTATATGCGCTATCAAACCATGGAGATACACTGTCTGCGACAACAAAACATTTTCAATTCGACAGATATCCTGGTGTGACTACAAGGGGGTAAACACCTGTGGAAAAGTTGTAGTAACGTTTTTCTGTTCATCTAACTGCCAATATTGCCTAGATATCAGCAAACAGATGGCGGATATCTACTAAGTGTGGGCAGTGTGAGCTGACACTTGGCATCAACTCAGGAAGATATCTCAACTGAAATTAATCATATTATGATTGAACTATTTCATTATCAAATACCAGACTTATTATAAAATGTATAAACAATATAAACGATTCTTCCAATGCCCTGTTTGTTGCAATCCTAAAGATAAAGAGAAAGCTCAGTGCTCTGAAGCATAAGCAAGCATATGCAAATAGGAAAAACACAAGCTCTGTAAAATAAATTGACAAAACGTGTAATAAAAACATTATCACAAACCAGCAACAAATATCCACAACACAAACAAACACAGAAATGTGCTGCCACAGAATAAACCAGTGTTTTCAAGGGACATCATCAAAAACAATTAAAATAATAAATCTAATAATATATACATCTAAGCTCATTTCAAATACAAGTGATCTTTAGCTGTGTTTGGTATATTTAAAAGTCAGCAAGCATTAACCATATCCCAACCAGCTCTACTTTAATAACAAACAAATCCTCCCCTACTCTAGGTTTTAGCCATCCAGGGTCGAAGGGAAAAAGCATAAACCATCACTACATATTTTTCTCCGTTGGTTCTCAAACTGCCTGAAGCTGAAGCTTTTTATATTTGTTTTGAACCGTGAACGTCATTTAATAGTGCAAACTTTCCTTTCCTTAAGGCAGCTTAACAATTAAGAATGTTTAAGAGAAGAAGCCTTTTGTGTGCCAGCGTTGTCTGAATCAGCAAGAGTAGGAAGGCATGCGTCCTATTTCTCTCAGGCTATATTTATAACTAATTTACAACTGAAAGGAAACCACGATTGACTGATATTTGATCTAGCGCACCAGTATTTTAAAAAAAAATACGCGGCTCACATACTTTCCTTCAAAGGCTTTTTTTTTTTTTTTTTACTTTTACTGTAATTATTGTGGTTCTACCTTTAAAGTCGTCTGATACTTTTCTCTATTGACTGATGCCACTGATTGACAGCTAATACATCCCCGCTGTTATTTTTAATCAAAGCTCAGTAATATTTTGCTGATATGCAGATGGGACCTCTGCTTGAATATGTTGTTTGTTTGTATTATGTGTTGCTCTCCGTGGTCCTTTCCCCCCCCCAGACTAGATGCATCTAATTTCATCCTGCCCTAGTACCATGTGGGACTGCTGGCTGGAGAGGAGAATGGAGGAATTGAGGCGGTATGATGGAGGAACAGCTGCAGTGGTCCTCCTCCAGCTGTAGGGAGTGTTAACCAGTGAACTGCTCTAGGACCATTTCACTGCTGCCTCAGGGACACGCTGTTGAACCCAAGCTGTTACTCACATAAAAAGATAAAAAACAAACTCTTGCCCTTCACCCAAGAAATACTATCTTTATCCTGGTCTCCTACATGCACTGTGAAGTAATGAGAGGAATACAAGTATAAGGAGTTTGTGAAAGAGGTGACAGCTGAGAGTCAATCTTAGAAGATGTTTAAATGTAATTCCATGGAATCAGTTATTTAAAAATGTATTATTAAATAAGTAATATTTATCAAAAACATGTATTGTATCAATACTTGACAGTTGGCTCTTTTTCATATTGTTTTATGACCAAATATAAATCATGTTATTAAAAACCCACTGTTAATGCAATACACTATATTACATATGAATAACTAATGAAGGTCTTCTTTAAGTATGGGAAGAAACAGACCGAATGGGGCACTTTACAGTTGTCAGCCCTTTTCTATGGAATGGTGATGCATGAAACTTTAAACTCATAAACACAGAAAGAGATCCATTTTCTATTAGCTAGTCTTGGCTAATATATGAGTCTAGCTCAAATCACAATGAGGCCATATTGTAAAGACCTTTTTAACCAAGGACATTTTGACATGTCTCAGTAGTGAAGCAGCGTAAATAAAAAAAGAAAGAAAGCAAATGTTTCAAATTATAAAAGAAATCACTACGACAAAAAAGAAAGAGAAAAGAGCAAAGAGCTGAGCCATCATTAATTTAGTTAGAAATACCTGCATCTTTCTTACTCATGTATGTCTCATCACATACCATAAATTTGCCACTGAATAAAGACACACAAACAAAAACTAAAAAAAACGACCTCTGCACTGCTTCAGGTAAATTGGAGTCATGATTTCAGTGTCTAGACCAACTCCAAAGTTTGTTCCGTTCACAGTTTCATCCTGACTGCAGCACTGTCACTCTATATTTATCGCGCCTAAGGCAAAAGGTAACATAGAGAACTATGACAGCATCAATGACCAAATCACATGGTAGGATTCATGAGTACACACTGTGTGTGAAGAAAGCAGTATGAACAAAATAATTCGACATCCATCTCCAGAGAGAGTTGCACAACTGAGGACGTCTGTGATAACGGATAACATAAGATTAATCTGAGTGTTAATAAATGCAAGCAGATAAACAGATTGTATTTTCAACAAGGGTCTCTCGAGAGCTTCTGCCTCATGACTCAAACTCGTAAATTCATTCAAACTGCATAATTCCCACTCGACATCAAGCTACCTGCTATTTCTCAGTGTTAAGCAGTGAGGCTTGCTGCATAAGAATTCACTATAATTGCACTCTAATTAAGTTTATAAACAAATAGAAGCCTCAGGGGACACACTAGTATACCTTAGTGGGAGTATGTCATTTATTAAGATCACAAGTCTTTGGCCTTAAATAGCTTCAATGCCTGTTCAGCCATTACTGGAGCACCCGAGGGTCAATAGCCAAGACCCAGAGGACTGCTGTGCTTTAGGCCTAATGAATGCAACAACTGCTCTCTGAAGTCCAATATGCTTCCTGGGTAGCATCGGTCTTCAGTATCTGTTATGGGCCAATGAGACATTACTGTGAATTATTCTGTTTATTTTTGGACGGAAACGAAACAAAGTAAAAAAAAATGGAAAAGACCGGCGCTGAACACTGAGCACATTTCTGCCTGACACCCAGTCTCGTCAAACTTCCTGCTACTCCCACTCTTCGTCTGACTAGTGCGCTAACAGCAGTTTTTGTTGTTGAGTTGACAATGCCAGTGGTGTGATGGAAACTTCATAAGGAAATAAACAACCCCACTCCATTCAGGCACTGCAGTGGCAGGATCTCCTTACGTGGGCTGATTGAATCTGAACTGAGCCTATTGTGCTGAATCCTATTTCCATGCATGCCATTGTCCAACGCCCCTCCTCCTGCCACTGTCTTAGAGACAGCCGCTGATTTAGTTTCTCCAGGTAAGCAGGTGCCACATCTATTCCTGAAGCAAGCATACAGTTCAGTAATCATGCTCCATAGATAGACCAGATGTCCCTGTTTGAATGATAGAGAAAGCCTCCCGTGGCATTCGTTACATGTACCCTGGCACCAGATGACAAATAAACTACTGTGCTTGTAGCGCTGAGGCATTGGGGGCTGCTGCGAGCTAGTGATGAGAGCTCAGGCGACTTGATAAGGTAAATCAAGACCCAGAGGAAGTGGAGCGTTTAATTGCTCTGAAAGACATGTCAACGTGGGCTGCTTGGCTTTGTGGGACCTGTCATTTACAGTACGATGATTAAGAGGTGTGTTTGCCTGGTAGTGTTAGTTCCTTAAATAAGAACGTTGTTTATATAACAGCTCAGATAATCAGTCACATGGTTTGTTTTGGCCCATTTGAACTAATAAATAATAGACAACATGTCTAGGGACAATACATACCACACATAGATGCGTTCCCCGCCAAGCTACACTGATTGAATCAGTAACGGACTCAATGGAAACACATTTTAATGTTCTCATGTTCCTGGACCACAAATAACAGCTTGCACTGATTATATTGGAATTAGTACTCAAAATGCCAAAACATAGAAGGTAAAATTGACCGTAGAGCCTACAGAGAGAACCGGACACCAGGGAACTTTCTACATTAAAACCCAAGTTCAAATGAAGGCATTTACAGATACCGTAAGGTCCCCAAAGGCCCAAAATATCAAAGATCGTAAATTAGATTTGGCCAATCATAGTCAAGGGTGGACCACCCAACCTACCTACCTACCCACCTATATATCTATCTAAAGTTTGATCACATACAGTACATTCAGTAACAAAGACTCAATCATATTAGTGTGAACTTTCTTCTGACTCAACTCTCAAAGGCCCCTTTTAGTTTTATCTAAAAGATGATTGTGCTCCCTCAAATGAATAAAAAGTGGAACATTTCCCTGAAGCTATATTTCCATTTTGACTTCCATTTCAAGTATTACCTTAGCATTGCCCAGGGCAACGGAGGAAGGTTTCTAAAAAAAAAATATATAGAATTATCTTGCAGCCATTGTGTGTACAATTTTCAACAGGAAATAATAATTAATTAGTGACTCATAAATTAAATTAAAAAAGCAAGACATTTAATGCTTATACAGAGCCTGGATGGGAGATTTCGTTTGTAAATAAAATTCATCTGACATATGGAAGACGGAGAAACAAAAAGTAGGACTTTACTTGCCCTTCAGAGATACCAACCCCCTCTTAATTTTTACTATTCAAAGCCATAGTAGCTAATGGATTACCTCATCCTCAAAAAAAGCTGTTCAATCTCTCTGTAATTGTATAATTCTCTTTCATCTTCAGAGGGGATGATTAAACAAAGAGCATGCTGATATCCACGGAGGCTGCTGACATGTGAGTTAGGATGTGCAACATTCACATTAAAATGTAATGTGGACTTTGCACTTTGTCTTTACTATGGCTGCAGCGTGTAAAATAATAATAATGAATGTATAATAATGAATATACTACATGTTCCTGATAAAATGTTGGTACATTACACAATTGTCTATTGGAACAAAGTGTAGGAGCTGTTGCTTACTTAATGTCTACATCAGAGGAATTATGGTGTATGAAAAGGCCAACATGCAGATTCACAGAATCAGATGCTTTGTGATGCTAACCCAACATGCAACATATGAAAATAAGTCATTATAATGTGGCCACACACTGCATTATTACAGTAATTTAACTGGCTGCAGTCAAGCGCATTTTCCGCAATGCTGTTGCCTTGTAGATCATATTTTAGGATGCGAGCATGATGCAGCGCACACACTCAGTCTCCCAAGAATGTTTCTGCTGAGGTAACTATCAGAGCCAGTTTTCCAGGCCACCGTTTTGATGCATTGTTTTGTGTAATCCCAAAGGGGAGGAGGTAAGGATTAATTTGGAGCATCTGTCAGACTCATGCTGGCACCGCCGATAGTGTCCATGCCAGTTTGTTTTTTTTTCCTCTTGTCCTCTTTTGTAGCCACTCAGCCCCTGTTGCTACACTGCCAAAAGACCTCTTACAACTGGATGTACACATTTCTCCCGTGACCGTGTTGTACCTTTTTGGCTTTGTACCCAGACTGTCTCCTCTGAATGTGAGTTCCAAGCTATTTTGGATCCCTCTTGACCTGTAACCTCCCAGTGCTCCCACTGGATGTAAGCCAGGTCTGCGGTTCATAAGGTTAGGCACATTGATTTGACATGGGAATATGAGTGTGAACTTGTTTGTGTAAACAGCTCAAGGGTTTGTAATGCACTGTGGCATATAGCCATCACATATATGTGAGTCACTTGATTGTATGTGGCCTGCAGAGTTATTAGAGAATACACTCATAAAACTCTGCCCACACTTGGTGCATTGTTGTTGTTGTTGTTTTCACAAACTGAAACTTCCACATGACGTCCTCTGTTTAGTTGCAGAATTAGCAGCTGAGGTCTATTTCGCTTCATTTCCAAAATTGCTGTTGTCATAAAACAAAGGCAGTGTTGAATATTTTGATGAACAAATTAGCACAAATGCCTCATGTGGAATGGAGATGAAAAGAATAAATAACTAATTAGAAATGCCTTATGTTCAGAAGTGGAAGAAGATACTTTCAGAATGTAAGTAAAATGGATGTTTACGTCTAATGTTCACAACTACAATAAACTTCCAGAATTATTAAGCAGTTAACCTGGGAGTTATATACAGGAAATATGAATTTGATTATTATTAGAATTCATAATTTATGGATTAAAGGTTACCAGCATAGTGCAGTTATTTATTGCCTTCTATATTGTTTGTTTCTTGATTCCTGGTGGTACATAACTTGGGGGTGGTAACCCTGATAATAAATAAGATACATCTGTGAGATTAATAATAGATTCATCAGAGTGTAAGGAGGGAAAAATGTCCCTGTTTCCCCCATTTTATTCTTTATTTTTTTAAACTGTAACATAGTTTACTTACTATAGGGCGGCAATGATAATTGAGAGAAAACATGGAAAAGATGTCTTTCCTTGGTGAAACTGGTACACTGTGAAAGTCCTTCATTTTAAGGTAGAGTAAGCTAAAGTAATTTTATTTTCATAATTTAGTAATATCTTAAAATGAATCTGTAATGTTATCTGTATAAGCATCTGCAAAGTAACAACTATAGACATTGGTCAAAATAGTGGGGTTAAATTGCAATACTTTACTGGTATGGACTAACAAAAATGAAAAGTTCAGGTACTTTGAAATTGCTATAATTTTCAAGGTACTAGAGCAGTAGTTTTCAGCATTGCTCCTGTATTTTTCAATTGCTGGCAAAGGAATTTTGCCCCTGCAATAGATGAAAGCTTACCTTTTCTGTGGACTGTGACGTGCCAAAGAAGATTGGGATGAATGCAAGCCAAATAATGCAGGTGGTGTACATCGTAAAACCAATGGGCTTTGCCTCATTGAAGGTTTCGGGCACTCCTCTGGTTTTAATGGCGTAGACTGTACAGGTGACCATGAGCAGCATGCTGTAACCCAGCAGGCAGATCAGAGACAGGTCAGAGATGTCACACTTGAGCACACCCCGAGCCAGTACGGGGTTAGACGTCCTCTGGTCTTCATAGTCAATAATGGCCTTGGAGGGATCTACACCAAACCAGATGCACACCCCAAGCAGCTGCACTGAGGCCAGGCTGAACGTGATGGCCAGCTGGGAGGCGGGAGCGATGAACCTGGGTGCGCTCACAGACATGGTGCCCTGCTCAAAGATGCGGTAAATACGATTAGTTTTGGTGAGCAGGGCGGCGTAACTGATGCTCATCCCCAGACCCAAGAAGATCCTCCGCAGGGAGCAGATTCCTACATCAGGGGTGGAAATCATCAGGAACGTGGTGGCATAACAGAGGAAGATACCAGTGAGCAGCACATAGCTCAGCTCTCGGCCTGAAGCTTTCACAATGGGAGTGTCATTGTGGCGGACGAACGTGACCACCACAAACAGAGTGGCCATGATGCCAACTACAGCAATGAGCACAGGTATGACTGCCCACGGAGAGCTCCACTCCAACTTGACAATGGGGATTGGAACGCACCCCGTGTGATTCTCGTTGGGTCGCAAATCAAAGCGACACATCTTACACGTGTAGGTGTCCGCCTGATACTGATAACCATCACATCGCTCGCAGTGCCAACAGCATGGGATGCCCTTCACAATTTTCTTGCGCTCGCCAGGCTGGCAGGGCTGGCTGCAGATTGAAGAAGGAATCTGACGGATACGGCCGGGCCACTGCATCGTGCGAACCTGCAAGTGAAGCAGAAAGACACAGGTACACGTAGATATGAACGAGGAGAAAACAGATGAGCAGAGCTTTGTGCTAAGCTTACAGTTTCCTGTAAATGGTGACATGTAGGGGTTGAGATGCTTTAGATACAAAAAGATACACAGCCTCACTGGAGGTCAAAGATAATCCTGTCATTTGTTACTTACCCTCTGCGATTTGCGTTGAAGTATCAGCCTCTATGCTCTAAAACTACTTGTTTACCAACTGTGACCCCAGGGGCTGGTATCACAGGTATCACACCTCATCATGGCAACATTTGGTACTGGAAAAACCCTCTATAGCAGGAACTACCATGGTGAGGAAAATTAATGGTCCTCCCCATGAATACTGAAAACTCATTTAACGATGTAGTAGTGGCAACTGACAAATAATAATTGGCCCGTATGTCAACATGGTGATGCGCATTACAGCCGATGCCATCTTATCTCAAGATAGTCTCTACTTTTGAATTATAATTAATTAGTTTGTTGTTGTCTATTTCGGTTCAACTGAAGTGCTCCTCGTAGATTCAGCAACAATTCCCTATGGGAGGTCAACTCATCTGAGGGGCAAGACACATGGGAAAAGGAAAAACATTGTTTGCGCTACAGCAATCGGACTTTGTTATGTACTTGATCGTGCCTTAAAGTCAATTTCAGGATATATAGTCTTCTTTGGGGATTTTCCGCTTTTTACAATCATACTGGTTTAGATAAATTTAATAATAAATTTCAAACACAGCTCTCAAATGTTTTGTTATCTATTCTATTCAATTATGTCTGTTTGTCCAGTCGGTAAATGTGTCTCTAAATGTGCATTTAATTAAGAACTCAAAGAACACTAATTAAATAGAGTCAGCTGAAGAATTACAACTGGCACATTACACAGTAGGTGCCAACCAGAAAACCTATTTTTTTCCTCCTTCCATAGTACGTTGTCAACTAAAGTAAAGAAGACAAAGCTCCTCTAAAGCTGCTTCATGTGTTCAATAGTTCTCCCTTTTGCCTTCTCCTCTTCATTTTGTCAAAACATAATTTGTTTGGTTTCTTTACGTAATTTAAGGTTATAATACTGTTACTTCATCACACACCCGGCCCACAGTATTGTTTTTGGAAGTCAGTTATGCCGTTTGGAATGATGATATTAAATATGTTTGTTCTTAAGCTTTCATAGCTTTCTTTTCATCATAGTCTGCCCTAATCATTAAAGTGCCCTGTGGATATTTACACCTTTGAAGATGGCAATGAGCACAATCAAATGGTTTCGGATGAGTTAGTGAGCAAACGCAGCAGCAGAGCAGAGGAATGTAACTTTTCAGTGAGCAATATTCATTGCAAGCATTTAAATCAACATAACACTTGTAGATACATTGCAAAGTAACTACAAAAGCCCAATGCTCACATTCATATGGAGCTGATCTGTCCAGTGGCCAATGATTTTATATTCAGCCGTTTGGTTTCGGATCTGGTATTGGTAGATCTCGTAGCGTCCTGGGGCATCTCCATTTTCGTTGAAAAGCACAGGGTTGCCAGCTATGCCTAAATGAGAAAACAATCATCATCACCAATTAGAGCACAATGAGATTTTTTTGTCTGAGTTATCATGACGATGTGAATCGAAAAATGCTGAGAACATGCATACAAAATGTTACATATCCTTTATTATCGTCACAATTAACACTACAACAGTTACACAGGGTCCCTGCGTTGCCGTTTTAATGTGTCAGAACGGGACAGAATGGAAGACTTGGACGTTGCATGTTAACAAACGCATTGTACATTTATTTTATATTTTCTTGATGCAGAAAGCGCCACTACGGTTGCCTTGGTTTTAGACTTTACAGCAACTGTTGTCTAGATTGTTTCAGGTAACTGATACTGTAGTTGTAGGTCCAAGTAGGTCCATAGTATTTTTTTGGGGGGGTCAATACAGGAGGAGTATTAGAAAGAATATGTGCGAAATTGAAGAAAACTGTTCTTATTATTAATTGCTTTATTTAGAACCACAAACTATCCATGTTAATGCTGTAAGAAGTACAGTCAGGGAATAAAGACCACATAAAAAATATTCTACTGTGTCCAGTCTCATCCCTTCAGACCAGGCCACACATTTTGGTGGGATCCTTGTTTCATTTCTTAGTTGTAGATATTTCGAGACAGTGAGTGTATAGACAAAAGCACTGCGGAATTGGTGTCCATTCCGGTTTCCAGAGGATGTGATGCGGCTTTTGCTCTGCGGTCCGGGGTTGGTGTGCAAGGACGAGCGGGGTGCCTACACTCTGTAGAATACGTAAGTTAATAGAAGTGGTGGAACGGGCAATGAACACAAGGGGTACACATTGGGAGGATAAAGTAGACTTTGTCCTGTCACTGTTGAAGAGTTCAGCCTTAGAGGATGTTGAACGACAAATGGGGACAGGCTAATCACCTTAGTGATTTTTGATAGAAGCCTTTAGAGGGAAGCGACGACTTCACAACTATTACAAGCCTTCAATTCTTGCTAGCAGGTAAATCAGAGGGAAATCTTGCGAAACTACTCATCTGCTCTTTCTCATCTGCTTAACTCTCCCCTTCAACAATCCCCAGATGCAGTATCTGATAGACAGTTAGCGCTGAGGGACACATTTATTTATTTATATTTATTATTCGCAACTCTACCCTCAGGCGTGAGTTGCGTAAAATGCGATTAGAGATAGACCAGACTATGATTTGTTTGATATACGAGAGGAGGCATCCATGCGGACCATCCCCGCAAGGGTAATGTAGCAAGACACAGAAATCTAGTCAGATGCAACACGGATCAGGTCTCAGAAAAGACAAGCCTGAGTTTTAACATGCAGACGGACATAACCGTCACTCTGCAAGAAGTGTTACAATTAATGCCCAGCAGGGTAACGCTGTTGCTGAATTGACAAAAGCAGTTTGTGAACTCACAATGTATCCTACGTGCACAAAGTATGAAGGGGTAGTAGACTTAAAATCCAGCCCAAGTATAATGAAGATGCTTAGCCTATTGTCTATGGTGTGAAGGTGTTGGGCATATGGCTTGACAGTGCAACATGTTAGCCACAAGGTCAGTCTCCTGCAAGGCCTAGTCCAACTATGCATTGAAATCTCCAGTTGTTATGAACTGAGCCATGCGAGGCAAGTCAGAAAGAGCCCGAACCCAAGAGGATTTTCTGGAGCCTGCTGTAGGCGAGTGCCCTGAAGTGGACATCTAGAAAGGTGGTGTTTATCTCAAGTGTTTACTAGGTAGAGGGAGTAATACAACCACTAACTTACTAAAGCTATGTTGAGTTAGACATATGTGAGAGTTAGACAAGTGATAGGGCTTATCAGGTGCTCCAAAGTGTGCACAATAAATGGGTAACCAGGGCATAGAGTGTACATTAGGTCTTCTTGAACATATTGGGGTGGCATGAATGCAGCTGTTGAGCAGTGGGTAAAGACATATCTGAGCTGTGGTTTGACAAAAAGGCCTCAGTCCAAAGTTAGGCACACCAAATTCCGTTCTTGGCTACTTGCCCTTTAAAGGTGGTTGCAGTTGACTATACCCCACTTAACCCGCTTCTGAAAGGAAGTTCCCCAAGATAATTCTTGTTTTCAGTGTTTTTTTTTGGTGTTTAAATATTCAGCTGCATTGTATTATACAAACCGTGATGGCTAAGTGTTTATAATAAGTGCTGATGTGAAGTTTTGATAAGCTTGTGAATAAATGTCAGCAATGTTATGCAAGTAGCTCTTGGCCACTTTCATTTTTTCAAAGTAGCTCTCAGATGGAGAAAGGTTGGAGTCCCCTGATCTATTGTCTGCCCAATGTGTCCTCTGCTGTGATAACAATGTTCAACAATGTGTTTCCTGTGTGCCATTTTAAGAAGAGCTGTAATGATGAATCATAAAGAAAGCACACCAAAGTTTTCTTTGTGAGCTCTCTAATGGAAACTAGACGAACCTCACTTTTAGGCCAGCAATCTGTTTAGTCATGATGGGACATGGAAAGGTTCTCTTAGGGAAGGAATGAGGGAACTTCAACTCCAATTGCTTTTCACATCAGCTTTCACTTTTCTATACCAAGCTGTAAGTCCCTATATTGTTGTTTGTTTATTGTTTTAGCCATGGCTGGTTTATTATTAAATCTCACAAATCACAATGAAAACCCCCGTTAAGAACAAAAGGGTAAATGTGGCCAATTGCCACTGATGGAATTCTGCTGATGAGCCTGTTTTTTTCTCACTCTTTGTTTACACCCTGGAGGACGCATAGCCCTAATCCACATATCCGTGAGTCAGCCATACTGGATTACGGCTTTGCCTTTTTTAATCAGCCTTGTGCGACAATACCGCCCACATCACAAAGCAGTTGGTGATCATGGGAGGATTAGAGTGAGTATATGAAGGAGAGAGGCATTTTGTTTATATAAATATAGTAAGCACATCAATAGGGCTAGTAAGATGTCATGTTTTAAATCAAGGATTTCAATCAAGCCAAGCTATCTTTTCTTTCTTTACCTTTTTGTCCAATTTCCTGGGCTTTTAAAAGATCTTTCGAAGCTGTCTGCCTTTCACTGTCGCGGTTGGGGTTATGTGCTGGAGCCTGTAGGTGCTTATATGGACACCGCTGCCAACGAAAAAGGAAAAGGGACCCTGAATGCTACACTGGTGGATTTGAGAGAATAATAGAGCAGCACTGCTGATATGATTATATTAGCGTTATGGGTCTTTTGGACATGCTTGCTTTTTGAATTAAGACCTTTCACAGCTCTTTTACTGTGCCTCTGAGCTGCCGTAAATCTGCTTCTATGAGCCCTCATTACACCTGTAACTACATCACGTATGTCACACATGTTAAAGTCTAAAAAAGCAATAAGCCCCATGAGAGTTATTGCAGTTCCATTTTCTTTGCACTACAATTTAAATGACTTATTTTATTTTTTTGATTATATAATTAAAGAAGCTGACCAAATTTATTCACATTGTTAATAAAGACTTTTGTCGAGAGACATTTTGCTGTGTCAGATTATGCAAATGTTTTTCTGGTAAAAATCTTAAAAAAATAAAATTTCAGTAACCATCCACTGCACCAATTACAAAGAACTGAGAACCCGAATAATCACATTGTTTGAACAGGAGGTGGTCGCAGCTTATCGTCAAACAGTTTCCCATAATATAATGTGAGCATTTACGTTTAAAGCTATAATGTATGCATTACTTTTGTAAGCATCACAGATTCTTCAGGTTTAGTCTGCATGTGAAAGCTAAATATTTAAATTTGTATTTCTTCATCTTATTCCAGCAGACTGGTAGGTTATGTTTTATGTCAGTACAGCAGAACAAAGACGGCATCCCATTAAAACAAAAGAAAAACTAAAATGTTTTCTCATTTTGTGATTTACTGGTTTTCCGTTGAATCCTTACAAATTAAAATACCTAGAGATAATGCATGCTATGATTTGGAGCTACACAAAACTGAATAGAAAAATTCCTTTATGCCTGTGAAATGATGAGTTAAGGCGTTAGGGAATGAGGAGACTGGTTTCTTTTGGGGCAGTATGGTCAATGATGGTGAGGATCCGTCAGTCAGGATCAGGAACGGTCTGCTCACTGGTCAGGTTAATAATGAGATCCCCTCGGGCCACCACTGCATTGTGCTGAGCTGTACCACAGGCTACGTGTTTGCTCATTGCTTTGTATGCCCTCAGATACACACTGGGGTTAATGGACTGCTTGTAATTACATGTAATATCCAATGATTGCGGAATTGCTCAGCTCCATCTTCCCCCGGAACACACAACACACACACACACACACACTCACACACACAAACCAACACACCTTAATAATTACCCAAGTGTGATCATTAATCCAACATGTGCTTGTTCTGCATGGATGCACAACCAGGACACCTTGGTGAATGGCAGCACAGCTTGCTGCCCTTTACACAGGTCATTAACTCTTAATGACCAGTACGCAGGTAAGTCGTGCAGAATTGACCATGGATCCACTTCAGTTTCCGTGGTGAGTTGAGTGTGCGTTTAGGTTTGTGTGTCTTTTGTGTGCCCTGCTGCCACTGTCGCTGACTTTCAAGTTTCTGCTGTGGATGGTGGTTAGTCTTTGTATGTTGTCCCAGTGATAGGCTTGTGACCTTCCAAGGGTGTACCCTGCTTCTTCCCAAAAGTCAGGTGGGATTGTCTGCAGTACCCCGGCTACCCTCAAAGTACAAAAGCTATAGATAATAGATAGCTGGATAATATTAATAAAATACTATTATGATGGACCTAAAAGACATTAGGCTAGCTCAAATGTATCTTTGTTTAGCCTCCCTCTGACATCTTTACATTTTTTTTTTGGTTTGTGCAAATAATATGGAAAGGTCACTGCTTTTTAGACAGAAGCAAAGCAAAAAAAAAAAGGTTTTCTTTGATGTGATGGCAGGAGACATGAAACACTGATGGGAAACTTTATTCAACTGTGTCCTACTCAAGTGCAAATGACTCAGAAACACTGAATTAAGAGGTTGGAACAGGAGCGAAGAGAGCTCTAAAGAAGTGCATAAAGATGGCCAAGAAGCATTCTATTATTGTATTGGCCACAGCCTGAATGAGCCAGAAAATAAAGCAGTGACCACTTGCTAAGTCTACATCCACAACTTTAGATTTACTGGAGAAAGAACACAAGATATTGAGTAAGAAGAAAATATCCTGGCCGGATTGGCAGATTACTTGCAATCTTTTCTAAAAGGTTATCTAGATTATTGTGTCCCTGGTTGAGACTGTCCGCTGAGATGTCATGGATAAAGAGTCTTGTAAGCATGTTTTTTTTCTTTTAAAAAGTGTTTTTGACATTCTCCCTTTATCAACTGACTTTCAGTTCATATGTAACCTAAGATGCATTCCAGCAGCATTGGATATAGTTTTACTGGACTCTTGAGAGCTGTGCAGCTCTGCAGAGAAAGACACATGAATTAATTTTAGCAGATGTCCACTAAAGCTGCTGACAATGACATTATATGTGTAACAATAGATTCTTACTGGCTTTGCCCCATCACAAAAAATACCCACTTTTATATCCATCGCAGTTTTGTAAAAATTAAAAAGAAAAAAAAAGCTGAGGGGGCTGACTGCTTCTTTTGTTCACTGGCGTGTAACAAACTAATCACAACACATAGATAAATATTGTCTTGGAAAATACAATAAACAGGCCAGCAAGTCCACTCTCAGCAGTTAGGTTGTTGTATCTGGACAAGTTCAATATAGTGCTGTGTGCTGATGCAATTAGATGGAGTGTAGTGTAACCTCAAGGCAACCCCTCTGGACAGATAGTGTTGTAACTTTTATTCATTTTGCCTGGTTCGAGATGCTCAAAAGGATCTATAGTGCTGCACTGGAGCTTCTCATACCTGCTTGAAGGCTTAAGACCTTTCCCGGCACTTAATGAATAGCAGCACTGAAAGTAGTCCTCAATTTACAAACGATGGCTATCATAGCAGACTATTGTTGTGGATGTAATAAAAAAAAACATTTTTTTTCTGCTAATAATCATTAAATCATTTTAGATGAACTGAGACTCTTTTACACAACACGGGTTTATTTAGTCCAAAGCCTCAAACATCTCCCACTGAGGACAGCAAGCGCCAGTGCCAAAGGGAGGATTAAAAGCTGCCATGTCTTCCCTTAGCGGCTGCACATGAAACTCCTACTCTAAACTAAGCTTAATTCTCTCAGAGTAAAGGGTGTATACAGACATGGAATAAAACAGCATATGCTTATAGAAAGCTAGAATGTTTCTTAATAGACAATTACATAAACCTCCTCTATCTAAACCAGGAGTGGGGAACCTCCGGCCTCCGGGCCATATACGAGACCGTTTGATACAGCCCGCAAGATAATTCACAATTAGCAAAAAAAAATTGAATTAGACAAAAAAAATGGGACCCCACTTGATAAAATATGCGAGTACTTGTCTTTCCGGGCTAGAGTCAGGCTCCTGAACACAACACGTATCATGGACGATGTTTGGTACGCACAATGTGATATTCTCGTGTTTCTTGACGGAGGGAGGAGGGTGCGATTAGGGGTGGGCAGATGGAGCTAAAATGTTGATGTATCGATACAAACGTATGGTATCGGTATCGGATCGGCACTTGCGCGAAGAGATCGATTTTTTAACTTAGATTGGCATGCTGTCACGTCACGATGGCAGAGAGGAAGAGGAGCGCCACTGGGTCTTAATTTACAGCTGCAGACCAAAATACTGCAAGCAGACCAGCTTATGATAATTAATTCGAGGAAAAATCACAAAATCCTTCATTTATCATCAAAATGTATATTTGTATGATCGTGTGAAGCTCCCACCCGTGTGTGCTGACGGAGGGAGGCAGGTGCGTTACTTGCGTGAACCTATCAGGTAGGCTAAGTGACACAGGGGACATAATGCATTACAGACTTTTTGCTGCGCATGTGTATCAGCACCAGTTACGTGCATCCTGATTATAATATCAACCAAAGGAAAGAATAGAAAAGAAAGGTTGATGCAGAATGACACGCTTTTCTGGAGACAAATGGACAAACAATTACTTTTGGTGAAAGTAAAAGGCAACCCAGTGTGTGGGGTGTCTTGGGGAAATTTGGATCAACGCACCTTCATTACACAAAGTGCTCAATGTGCTTTCCCAGTAAATAGCAAATCAACAAAAACACAATATTGAAACCAGAGACAACACGAGGTATAGACAATTTAAAAAGCAAATAGGAAGGTAAAAAAACTATATGAAGTAGTTAGTTGAAATAGTTTTTTTATTTGAATAGCATGAACGAAATGTAAGTAGGCTGCGTCTTAGATGTATTTAAGAGGTCCTGGGGTAAAGTTATTTAGTTTGGCCCTGATAGGATTTTCTTTAACTCGAAATGGCCTTGGATAGGATAAATGTTCCCAACCGCTGTTCCAGACATTTCCTCACGGCAATACTTTGGAAATGAAGGAAAAATGAGGCTCACTGAAACTAAAAGATGTGAAAAGCAGTCCATCAGTTGTATTTCCCCACATGCTCGTGCATTCGGGCACACACAACACAAAAGTCAGTAATACACACTGCTTATGGAAATAAATTAATCATTAGCAAGTGATGTATTTGTCCTAATGATGTAGCTGTAGTAGATGTTTGCTCAGAGTAATTAAGTCAAGGTTACAATCGCATGCTTGCAAGTCAAAACAACATGAATTGCTAGCTTATTCTCATCCACGGATAATTATTATTGACTTTACTGAGGTGAAAGCCTGCAAAATCGGACTTTCATTTTTTTCATTTTTCTTTTTTAACATCTCAGATATGAATTAAACATCACATTGATATTCTGCCAATGAAGCAGTTAGAATGACAAATTAGATTACAGAGCAGGAGTTAAATGAATAATTTATCTGTACAAACACTGCATACTGAAGTGTCAATGGAAGAATTTTAATTGTCTTTAATTGCGTTGCGCTTTAAAACGGCTTTTTTTCTATACAATAAAACGCCCTGGCTGCATCACCGCTCTTGGTGTGAAGGTAGTTAATATTGATATGCCTGTCTTGCATGTGAACTTTAGTAATAGTTGGCTATAATGTGGGGCTACACGGACCAAATGAAAAATAGGTCACACTCAACAACTAGGTAATAGGCTGTGATCCTCAGGAAATTACAATTACATATTTAAGTGGAAAATGTTTTCCAAGATGTCTTGTCACATCTTTCACATTCAATACTTTCAAACAAAGTACTTGACAAGAACGTCTTTAGTGAAACTATACATACAGTCGCTGGTAGAAGGAAAATACCCTTATCAATGTATTTGTATGATTGAGAAAACTAACTGCATGATCATTGTTATCATACATCAACATCAGCATGTCTCTGTGGGAGTCCAATTTGGTCCAATGTGATGGATTGCCAGAAGACTTTGTGAAAACATCCATGCTCGCGGGGGATAAATCCTAATGACTTTGGTGGATACCTTTATTTTCCCTTTAGCTCTACGAGTTTTCACTCTTCTTTTGAAATATTACAACATTTACTGTATGGGTTGCCACTGGGTGTTGGGGTGGCATTTATGATTCCTAGAGGTAGAATCCAACAGACTAATGTGATCAGCCGACTCTCTTCTATCGTAGTGAAGTGATAAAGAACTTTTCTTTGAAACCTCTTTGTTGAAAATTGACTTTTTTAATAACCTTTGCACGCACTGTCTCGTTTTACTCTTTGTCTCTGTGTACTTGAGATAGTATCAAAATATATCAGCTTAATATGATTGTTATATGATATGGGTCTTTTCAATGTTTTTGAACCTGAAGGTCCTTCCATTGAAACAATATTCGGCAGTGCTTGTATGTGGCACTACATTTGAAACACCTTAAGATATACATACCCTGTGGCATATGGCATGTACAAAAGATATGGAAAAAATAACAAATCTGATTTAAACCGATATTGTGTGATGGTAGGTTGCCTCAGGGCACAGGCAGTGCATGCATATTTATTGCATGTTGTGGTAGGGATCTGTGGCAAGTTTGCATCCAGTGTCCAAATTCATTAGAATCCATCCATGGGTAAACTAAGATGGTTTGTGAACAGCAGCATAAGCTAAGGGAAATCTTCGCAAAGTAGGTGGTTGGTGAGAACGGTGCGAAGCTGAACGCTGGGTCGTTTCGCCAGAACCACAATGATACTTGAATCGTTGCAAGGCTAGTTCTTGAAACCTGACAACACGGTAGCTTTCAAACATACACAGTATTTTTTTCTGCTAAAACGTTTGAATGTTTTAAAAGACAAACCACTATCAATAAAATGACTGACCTGCAAAGTTTAGCCGGCGGATGTGCTTCAGCAGATGAGTGCCGTTGATAGGATCCATTTTAGCGCAGAGGCCCACTTTCCCTGGGCAGAGCTCCTGGTGCATGTTGTGCAGAGCATGTGCCATTGCATAGACAGCATCGATCACAAACTGCACCTTCCCTTCCTGCTCATAATTTGAATCCTTTCCTATCCGCTCCTGATCTGTAAGACACATTAGGGGTTAGACACATCGCATGCATACACTGTACTGTATGTTTGCGACTTTGTCAATTGGTTACATGGCTTCATGTTTTGACAAAAATTGCATCAAGTGGGGCCTCTCCTTTGGCTCATTGTGAACCATGCCAAGTGCAAGGCTGAGTCAGAGACGGAGACTGAAAAGGATTTCACAAGCAGATCTACAATACCCAATCAGGGAAAAGATCTGCAATTCTATCAGCCCCATCATGCAATCAAGACAAATCTATTCACATAAAGACTGAAGTGGATTCTGTCTGAGGCTCCACCTTAAAGAGTTATCTACTTGCGTTTGGTTTGAGTTGGCAACGTATGTAAAGCTTAACAACTCAAATCTACCAGAAAGATCCATAGGAAAATGTAAACATACTGCTTCTGTTGTAAACTCTCAGCGAAAATGACATTGCTCCTTGGTGAGTCATGTTCTTTTCCGTACTAAGTCGCACTTGCCTCTTGCAATTAGCTGGAGGGTAAATATCTGCATCGCTGCGGGGGAGCAAATCAATTCCAATATGAGGAGTGCAAGGTTTTCTCCTCTGGGAAATCTCATCAGTTTAAAACAAAAAAACTCTTTCTAGTCCGTCCGGCAGTAATATAATCGAACTCACTGATTTTCATCCAGACCTGGACCCTACATGCCTATGCCATCAACGTGCAGGGGCCTCGTGTCATTTTCTATTTGCAAATTCAAAATATGTTCCAATTGAATCAAACCCAGGAATCCGGGCCTGTGTGACCGAGTGTCCAAATGGGAATTTTGTCCAAACGCCTATTGTCTGAATATGTTTCGAAGCAAACACAGTGAGGCGGGAAATGGAGACATCCATTCATAAGACAGGGATAATCTGCTCATAGGCTTAGTGTAATAACTTGTGATAGGAGTTTATTAATCCTGGCACAGGTTGTTCCCTAGCTTTCTGTGCTTGTTAATTGCTGCGAGGAAGGGAAGCGGATTCTGAGAAGCAGGTACAGCAGGACAATCCTAACTTCTGCTCTGTCCTCATGAGCATCCAATCTTAATGCAGTCTCTGCTGTATGTGCACAGCAGGTGCATTCAATTTGGATTAACTATGGACTAATTACCAGGAAAGCGCTAATGATAGAGCTGTATAGAGCTATATGTATATACCTGCCAAATGGAGTTCAGCAAGGCTTTCTTACATAATCAGCACAGTGCAGTGAATCTGCTGCTATTTTTTGTAATAAGGCTATAGTGCTGTGTGTTGTAAAAATCACCATTATAATTTGTAAAAATGGGAAATGTTGCCAATTGTGGTTATCATTTTTTTTTTTACAAACAAACATGGGTGTACAGTAGACTACAACAAGAAATACATGTCACCGTAAGTGGCGAGTCAGCATCATTCTAAAATGCAGTTTAATGCTATTTAATCTATTTCTTATATATTTTTTTGATTTATTGAAATCCAAGAAAACACAATGACTCATTAACTTTGCTCCTTGGGGTCACTAATAACTCAACCTGCAGTGTAGCTGTGGATCACGATTCTGTCTCCTGGTTTCAGTTTAGACTACCATACATGACAAGCAGCAGAATAAGAAGAACAACTGAATCAAACTCATCTAACACAGATACGGAGCCCGAATACGTGTGGAACAACGTCACAGTTGGACATTTCCTGCTCTAAAAGCATGTTTGAATATGTGACTCATCTTTTTGACATGTTATTGAATTTATAAAAATAAATAAAACATTTTACATTCACAAATTCAAACACTTATGTTATGACTATTTTAATGACGGAAAACAGTGTAACTTGATCTACATCCGGCTAGATCATAACACGTTCATTAAATGCATTTTATGGGTTTGTCTTAACTGCTCTTTAGCTTCTCTCAACATTTCTCTTAAGGTTCTAGCAATTTCCAACAGCCACTTCTGTCTGAAAGGGTGCTAACCCCTTCAAATCAGTGGAGGTCTCCTTCTGTCAGCCGTCTTTCATTCATTCACTCTCCAGCTCTGACCAGAGGCACTTTAATGCTCCCGATTATCTCACGAGCTTTTGAAATGCATGAATTATTCTCGGGGGTTACGGCTCGGTAATTAAGGGCCACGGGGCCTCGATTGGCCAGAGATTGTCACAGTTCGGCCGACATGCTTATGCCACGGGGAATCCTGTGAGCCAGAATGGGTGTGAGAGTGATATTTCTCTCCCACGCTTGACAGGCCTCTCACACTAACTTTGTATCGTCTGTTCTCTGTAAGACCATCATTTCCCTTACTCTGTCTTCCTCACTTTCTTCCTCTCTCTCTCTCTTTTCTCTCTCCCCCACCCCTCATTGACATTTTGGCTCGCTCACACATATTTTCCAGGCTGCCGTTTTGCTTTGAGACAAATCCATTCAAATTAGGCAAAGCATAAGCAAAGTGTGGTTGTCTTCCAATCCGAGTTGTCACGCAAAACATTTTGTGACAGTGTGTGTGGGCTCAGGATCTTTGACCCTTTTTTTTCAGGTTCTGAACGGCCACAGGCAGTCCAGTCTTTTCCTGCCACGGGAGTGTGACTATTTGTTAAATTGATTTGACACCTGCATTATGTGTGCAACTTTCATTTCAGTATATACAGTATGTATATTCATAACAACTATATTCCCTGTTAATCTATCTAACTGTTTGAATTAGCAATAAATCAACTACCACACTTGTTAGGAATAAGTTCATTAATTTTTTAAAAACGTTACTGCACTGATCTGACACCGTGTCTTTAAGTATATTTACCCGATTAAAAGAGCTATTTTTTACAACCAATAATTAAGATAAGGGGATTTTCTAGTTGTGTAACTACATTATGCATACATAATTATGACTATGTTTAGTGTAATACTATCTTTGTAAATACTAGTGAGAAAACAAATTCACATCTGAAATCTAATTTGAAGAAAACAATATTGATCATAAAATGCATTTAACATTTTTTTTCAGCCTTGTTCTATATTATAGTTAACTAGAGCATACAAAACAATGTGGCCCTTCAACACACTTGCCTCCTTTCCAAAATACTCCTCCAATACACCCTCCCCATCTCTCAGTGTGCATGCTCGGGAGGCTCTGGAACCCTGAATAGTATAACTTGTTGTAAAAAAAAAAGATGCCTAAATGAAAGCGAAGCACAAGCTTTCTTTATTTGCATTACTGCGTTTCCCTGCTGGTCCCTGCACATCATTAATATACAGGAGAAATAAAAAGCCTCTGACATGGCTGCCTGCTCTACATTACCTTTCTCGTACACATTAATCCATATCAGTTTTACATCTCCTTCTTTCACAGATAAAAGCCAAGTCTCCCTTTTTTTTCTTCCCCCCAGTCACTCACACCCTGCTTATCCTCTGATCACGTCAGGGAGCTAACCCTCTACAGACACTGATAATTCCGCAGCACGCCTCATGCGGTTCTCTGTCAGAACCACGGCGGGGCTCTCCACCAGTCGAAGGCACGACGAGTGTCACAATTTAACCTCAGACAAACGCTGAGAGACAGACTCTGCCCAGGAAGCAGATCCGATAGTGGTATTCAATAGTAAAATGTCTCATATGAGAAAAAACGAGTGACCGAGTAGCTACTGACTGCTTTATTCACACACTTCTACCTCAGCCAGATGCTTTGTGATGCTGCTGTGAGTATGTATCATATCATAATGTCAGCCCCTGAAGCAAAGAATTGAAAAAAGAAAGTACATGAACATTTTAGAAGCAGATGGTTATTTGAAGCTTGAAATTATTTAAGGATCATATTCAATTATATTGACTTAGACTAGGTTTGTTATATTTTTCACTGTAGTGATCATGGACAGTATAGTGACACTACAGTCACTTTTAGGCTGCTCAAGTTTTATGGAAGCTAACGTATGTCATATACTCACTTTATTCAGCATTTATTCATAGCAGATATGCTTCCTTTCTTCATTTTTTGTTATTTTAATTTGTATAACATTTTAAAATAAATGATGTAATTATTTTACTGTGTTAAAATGACTTTTGAGTTTACCTATCAAGATCAGCATTTTAATTCCTCTTTGTTAAGAATAGACCACAAATTGTATTTGTAATTGTAAATTAAGTATTTTCTAATCAATTCAATTTTAAAGCCTTCGTTATACTCCACATGTATAAAATATTGCACTTTCAAAACCATATTTCAATACCACATTTATATATAGTTCATTTTTTTAGTTCGTGAATTTCCATGCCCTTCCCCTTCCCGTTATTTATTCTTGAAGTAGATTTCGTTGATAAATTAAGCAAGGTTTATAGGTTATAGGACCTTGCTTCCACAAGGGTTATGAATATGAACAACATGGCTTCCGGTTATATCTGGTGAGCTGATCAGACGACAGACTCCTGAATTGTCACTGCCACTCCCCGAGGAGCTTACCGAGGTTCCTTGACGACATTCCCGCTGTCAGTTAACCCCGGGGTCATTCCTTCCAATCTCAAGACTAACTCATCTATCAGTATAATCTTATCCACCTGAGGGTTGTTAGCCTACACATAACCCTCTGTGTTATCTCTTTAGAGTGCTTAAAGTTGGGATTTACTGCCTGGGAAGACAACGCCAGCTGTTGGTTTTGCAGCCCACCTCTAGAGTAAAAGTTGTAGTTTGTCTCTGGTGTATTTAGTGAATCTGTGCTATTTCAGCAGTGCTGTTTTATGTGGTCTTTGTTGGGCTGTGCATGTGTGTGTGTATGTATTTGACTTTAACTTAATTAAAAAAACTTAACGATGAAAGTATCACATGGGAATATTTGCTTGTGGGCCACTGAGTTAACAACTGTTCATAAACATTAATATTCATCACATTTGTTTCTTTTCAACGGGGCTAATACTAATACTATTGTTTTTTACTGAACAATAACATTACAAGGAATATATTTGATTCCTCCCAAAGATACCTTGGGATATTATACTGATCGTATGTAATTATGCCTCATGTAATTAGCATGTCTTTAATCACAACACGCACTCATGCGAGATAGAGCATTCTCTGATGTGACCACTGTTACCAATGTTAACAGTTAGTAACTGGCGGATTCTTGTTTATGTCCAGATATTTATATATAGGAATATATATGTTGTTGAGCTACTTAATTGGTGTTCAAATCTTAATGCAACATACTGTGTTTTTACATTTCAGGACAGATTGTGTTATCCACAGCTGAGTAAGTTATGGCACTGAGCCAGAAGCTTTTACTAGCCCAGCACAGCCATTCGCTTGTTATGGCCATGTGGCTAAACACACTAGACTCAGCAGAAACGTAGTGCAGCACCAAAATGAGCAGCGAGATGAACTGTGATTTTGAATATTGAATATGTAGCTGTTAAAAGGCCATGCAGCCAAAACACATTCGCTGTGAGGAGTACGCCTCCCCTTAAGCCATCAAAAGAGGGTTTCCAAGTTAGTTAAAAGTCTGAACAAAAACCTTAAATAGCTTATTCCCCAAACAAGAAAAATGCCTTACTTGTGCACTTTTTAAGCCCGGACCCTTTCTTCACAGCATGACGGCTGAGTTTGCAGTTGAAGTTGTTCTCCCAGAACTCGGCAAACCAGATATTCCTTCTGTTGTTCTCCAGCGTTCGGCTGATGAAGTAACGATCAAACCCTAGACGAGATCCATTGTCATTGACAGACACAGTGAACAACAGCGTTGCTTCAGCCTGTGGACGCAACTGAATTGAAATAATGTTGAATATGTTCAATTTCATTTATTTGACCGAATTGTAGACAAGTGATGATCAAATGATGATGGCTGTGCATCACAAACGCAACCTTTCCTCTTACACAGCGCTGTGTCACACGAAAAGAATGTTTCACTGCTGTATGCACATGTTGTTGTTTTTTCTAAGGCTGCCTGTATCTGATGTAAACACAATGGCCGACTCTGTACCTCTGATGGACTGACGCTTGGGCAGGATGGTGACGGCCCCCTCTGCCATCTCCTCTTGATGCACGACCGGAGAGATCTTAGAGCCCCAGCTGTCGGACCCGACCCAGATGAAATGACCTGTCTGGTTTGCCTTTTTAGCTGCGTCGAGAAGCTGCCTGCAAAGGTGAGGAAACAGATGTTGCCGTGGATAAGGTCAACATCAACAGATCCACTTTGATTTGTTTTTGTTGCACTTCATTACATAGTGGTTTCGCTGAGCCGGAGTGGGGCGACAGTGTTCAGACATGTTTGTGTGCTGTCTGCTGCAGCTGCGTTCCTCTAATCTTCAAAGCATTGCTATGTAGCTATTACTTGGACTTACTTGATATCATCTTCGTTGGCGAAGATTATGACAACTCTTGCGTTCGGGTTTTCTCTGAGTCGCCGGATGACCTTGTCAAATTCTCCCTTTTTGGGCTCCCGGGGAATCTTGACTGATTGGGAGATGCACACACCCCCTAAACACACACGGGGACAGCAATAACACTTACAGTTGCGAATTAAACATCAAAAAGGGCCTCATTCTTATTTAGTAGCGTGCACTGAATTTTTAATACAATAAGGTGTTGAATCAAAGGCTCATTTTATCAGTTTACTCTGGTGACTGACCAGCTGAAGGAGATCCAGCTTCAAAAAAAACAAAGCAGACTTTTGTGGGCCAGGAAATGGTGTGAATGGGTGCAAATTGTTGTGTAAAAATGATATCATCATGATGATAATGTATTTTTGTGGTACATTACAAAGGGAATGTTGTGTGTGTGTAACGGAAGTTAAACACACATCCTTCAGTCTGCGTACTGTGAAACATTTCACATCTGTCTTTATGGTATTACACCGTCACAGAGGTGTAATGTTGTGTAAGATGTAGGACATTCATGCGGTTGTCTGGTACCTTGCAATAAAAGTCCTTATCCGTAATACATTGCAGAGTTGGACCCACTACATATGCACATAATACCTCAAAATCCTTGCAAAAACACATTGAAATGTGCTCTGTGTAGTTCTCAGTGCTTCTCCAACAGGATTTCTCTGGCAAGATTCAGAGTGCCTCAGTGTGACGTGTTTGTCTGATGAACTGAGCTCTCAGGACATTCGTGACGCTGTGCCAAGACGTGGCTTTGTACATACTGTACACTGCAGATCCAATACTAAGACGTACTGGAGCTATCACTGCTGAAGATACCGAATATTTTTAGACTCAGGGTGGCTTAAATATCATGATCTACAGTGAGTGTGTGCTGATAAATTGCTCTTAAAGGATTTAGACTATTGGAAAGAGTTCACTGAAAATGAATCAAAGTTACAAACCTCTCCATCTGCTGAGTCATGAATATAAGCACGAACCACACACCCAGTGAGTTAGTGCAGGAAAAAAAAAGGTTTCTTCTGATTTATTTTAGGATGTGCACAGGAAATGAATGTCCTGTGCGTGTGAGACTGAAACATAACTCCATATTCTGGACTGTCAGCTCAAGGATGGGGCAGCTGTCCCAATGTAGCAGTCCACAAACATGTTGAAGTGTGATGGACTGAATATTTCACAAAAGCCTCATTAAGTTAGACAAGTTCAGAGTATCAGGCGCAGTCCTGTCACATGTAAAGATAGAACATTTTGATGGCTAAAGAATAAGCAGTAATCGTTTTTGAAAATATTGGCCGGAACAAGCCAGTTAGAGTGGATGACAAACAAATCTTCATAACGTTCATGGCCTAGTCCTATAAAGATCTTCTCAGTTTGCGAGGAAATGCATATAAGAGGTCCCGTAAGCTTCTCTTCCCACTGAAGTTGAGTTTTGACAAAATGAGCTAAAAATGAATTCAGGCTAGAGGCAGTGGTATATTGAGATGAGACAGGATGAAAACCAAACCAAATAAATGTTAAAATGAGTGTAACAATCATCTGTTGATAGAAGAACTACTGCACCGATTTTCATTTAATTTGCGTTTAGGGCGTGGGGCAATTTTCTTTAACATTGTGTGACACGGCAATTTGAGGTTTGGCATAGGTGAATGCCCCGTTAAAACCACGTTATAGGATTTGCATTGTTAATAAACAAGCGTAAAAGCCTAAGTACAGGGTTGATGCAGCTCAGTCAAGTTGTGACATGGCTGTTCAAACAACAGAATCTAAATTTAGTTTTTTCAAAGATCTTTAACTGGTAGGTTTCTTTCTACAGGTTTTGGGTGGCAAGCTCACTGTTTTTTTTATTCATGAGGTTGCCATAAGTTGGCAGCACTTAATCTGTCTAAATGCTTCAACTCATCTTTGAGTTACCTATGTTACGGGATGTGTGTCTGTGTGTCTCCGCTGCAGTCCTGGCAGCTTTTCATCATTTCAGCTATTTGTGTGCGATGACCTACATGTCCCATTGACATCATTGTGTTCATTTTGGCGTTTTTATTCAAATGCATAGTTTTGGTCCTACCATAATTATGTCCTGAACATAGTTGCTCGTGACAAATAGATGCTGCAACATCAGGTCAGCGACAGTCAAGCATTCCGTCTTTGCTACAACGGCTGAGCAGTCTCACGTTTTATTGATAGTGATATGGCTCCCAGGTAAGAGCAACATTCTGTATGTTGCAATTTTCAAGTCAAGCCAGTGTATTTAATATGCGATTATCTTGCAATACGTGAACTTTGGATTTCACCACCACAAGTCGGATTATGTCAAACTGGACACGGCCTTTTATGTTTGCCACTTGTGCAAATAGGCTATTGGTTAGATTTAGACTGGAGAGGGGAGACGTGCTCATAGATAAGCTGACACGAGAACCTTGTCAACTGATTTATCTTTTTAATGGCATCAATTCATCAGAAAACAAATGGTGGCCAGTCATCCAACCGGTTATTCAGCCTTTTTTGGGCCTTTTGAAGCTCTTCCTGCTTCCTCTATATTTACACCTATGGAAAAATCACACCTATAATAAACCAGGTTTCAGTGTGATATACTGCTGTTTTGCAGAGCGAATGCAGAGTGCAATTTAAATTATACGTCAAGATTCAATGAGTAGAAAACTTGAATAACTTAGCCAAATACAAGGGCAACGACAGAAACCACAAGCATATATACTTGAACACATCATATTTACAGGATTAACTATCGCTGCTGTCCACGCAGAGCAATGAATGTTAGTCATAACTCGTCGTGCCCTCAACCTCCAGTCTCTCACGTGACCATTCATATGTTTTCCTTCCTCACATCCTCTTCTTCATTTTGCCTTTTTTTTGTCCACCCCGTTAAGGGAAACTCAAAACTAATGGCTAATAACATTTTGAAAAAGGCTTAAACTAGACAGTTTAGACCGTATCCTCTGTAATATCTCAATCCAGCATTTGTCAACTCAACTCTTTAGCATATATGACATATATGTGAACACATACTATATGTGTATTTCATGAACAAAACCTAAACTACTGGCAATGATGCATTTGGACATCTTCGAGCTGACAAAGGTTCTTTATTTAAACATGAATTAAAATGTCACTTCCTTCATCCCCCTCTCCGTATTTTACATTACAAACAGCCCATTTCCTGTGTCGCGCCTATCGTATAATAATCCAAGGTAAAGTACAGAAATTTCCTGCTTAAGTCAGTTCTTCAGCAGCAATTCTGCTAACCTTGCAGCAGTGCTATAAAACACGACTTCTTTCTAATACCACTGCAAACTAAAGCATTCCTGCTCTGTGCTCTAATTTGAATAACATTTGTGAAGACCTCTTTGTCACTGAGTTAAATCATTCCTGAATAAAACAAAAACAAGACACTTAAGTTCCCATGCTGATTAATGATACCACCATTGATGCAGGATTAAGGACGATGCCTGTAACATAGTACATTTTTTAAGGAGATCAAAAAGGAATCATACTGTATGTTCATCTTACATAACATTTGAAATGAGAGCAAAACCTGGACTCTTAGAATTTAGAAAGTTACAATACAATGATAAATCTTCTAGATTTTCTGTTTGCACACTTTCTGTCAGAAGCTTGTTTTATGAGGATATGTGAGGAGCCAAGTGTAAACTTTAATCTTCCTATGCTACGTGTAAGTGAGTTTGTTTTTCAAGATACACCCCTTCAATCCCTAGAAGCGTGGCTTGTTGTTCACTTTAATCTGTTATCTTGTGTTCATGCTCAGTTCATGTTCAATTAAACCAAAACAATACAACAGTATTGGGTCTGAAACACAATTTGTTGTTTTTCGCTCCACTGAGCTACCTAATTGTACATCTTTCCCCTGTTATTTGTTCACCACACGTCTTTGTGTGTGTTTGGTCTGTGGCGCCACTCGAGTAAATAATTAACATGTGAAGTCCGCCTTCTTGACTTTTTTTTTTTCAGCTCTCAATGTGTCCGGCTTTAAGGGACGGTTTCAGTTTTGTGCATTCATGTTAGTTGATCTCTCACTCAGTATGAGATAACAAATGAATAATGATATAGTAGTATTTATTGGATAATGTAATAACAGTAGTATTGTGATAGGCTATGACTGTGATTACGATATTCTCTCTGGAGCACATGTGTTGGTTAACCGACATATTGAATCCAGCTGTTTTGATCAGTTTCTCCTAAAAGAAAACACGTTCAAGTACCAATCAAAAAACTGCCAAGATTCAATGTATGTAATACACGCTGGTTCACCCGGCAAAGTTTTCTATATTTTTATGTGTTAACATCAGAATTCTTTATTCTTTATAGAATGTTTCCTGTAATGCTTAACGTACTGAAGCAGAAAGCAGGAAGGACATCTTGCTTTACAAGTCAGTGTGAGGTCTGTACAAGGCTGACAGCATTGTATCTGGTTTTCAGCTTTTGTGCTTTGGTTGTAATTGAATGGGATCTTGCCATTTAGCTTTCAGGATAATAAACACACACCCTTCCTTTCTTGGCACCACCCTTTTACGCAAGTCAATGTGATTAGAGTTGGTTGCCAGAAAAAGTAACAAATGGTAGATACTTGTATCATAATCATGTTGCACATGCTGAAATTCCTTTCATTCACTGATATGATCTAAACATGTAAAATTATAGAAAGAGTCAGAGCCGATGATGTTTATTTTCAGTGAAATTTTAGCCTTTCGCAGGGATGCATTTAGAACAGAACAAAGTGCCGCAATAAATCATTTTATAATCACCTGCAATGTTGAATTGAGGTGGGGTCTGCCATATCATATTTAGGTTCAAAAGGGAATTGAATTACGCCTTTTGTCAGGCCAGGCACTCTACTCCTCTGATACATCACCAAACATATCCTATTAAGAGATGGGTCGACAGAAACCCTTTACTGTTCTCTTCATGGCTGTATCATGCTCTATTTTATTTTTCACCTCTCTTCTAAAGCTAGGGCAGCTGTTTCAATCAAAGCAATTGACTTCTGCCTGACCTCATTTTTATGACTACAGTCCAGAAATGCCACAGGCAAACTTGAATCAATGTACTACGCCCTAAGAATAGGTGTGCTTTAGACTGGAGCCTACCTAATCGACTCTGCCATGGTCTCGTAGTTCAGTGCCACCAAATTGACTGAGATTTCAAGCGTGCCTTGGACACAGTGATACATTGAAAAATGCCAAAGAAGCTTTCCAGTCCAAGTTTACCCCTCTTAGTAGCAAAAAGGAACAAAAACCAGTGTCATTATAGCACGTCATACTACCGTACACAGCATTTCACGCCCAGCCAGTTAAATACATATGTTAAAGAGTCTGTCCATTCCAATAGGTGCGTTGCATTATTTGTGTTTACTTAACGCCCCGCAAAACATATGAACAAGCAAACGGTACATACTCAATTCTAAAATACTGTATGTAAAGTAGTTAAGCATATCAGATTCTGTTCAAATGGTTCTGAATTTTACCAAAAAAGAAAGGGAGTAGGAGCAGTTTTAAGGATTCTTATCAAGATAATTATCAAAAGAAATTGTGTGAAAACTTGGTCAAAGATCTGCTCCCCAGTGATCAGAAATGGTTGAATGAATTCTGTTTAAACTAATGAAATCATCCTTCATTAAAATCAGCACTTTTCATAGTGGCGGTAATCAATGTTGTTTAGTCCTCTTTATATTTAATTGACCTTTTTTTTTTCCCCACATGAGAGTATTCGAGAAACATTAGATAATTTTCCTGTTAATTCTGACTGCTCTGCCTGGATCTCCTGTCACCACTCTTGACCTGTCCTTACCAAAAAGAGACTGCTGCTCACCAAAAGGTGTTCATTAAAAAGAAAAAGAAAAAGATGTTCCGGCATATGGAAAAGGCTGCCCAACAGAGGGCTACCACTGTTTTGGAAATTCACTATGCTGCTCCTTGACTGCTCTTCTCTGAGCTTCTGTGGAGTTGAAGTCATCCGCAGTGACAGGCTGACAATGATTAGGTAATAGGTCTTCACAGACCTCTGCTGCTCTGCAGGTTCACACATGGCTCACTCAAAAAAATGACTGGCTTTCGTTCTCCATCTTATAAAAATGTAAAAATGAAATGCCTCTGCAATAAAGATTTATTGAGGGCTGGTTCTCATGGGGTGTATGCAGTAGAAAATATTTTCTGTTGCATATTTTAGAATGTTTTATACATAATTTTTGTTCTCCCTGTGAGTGGAAAGAAAACTGCCATCAGAGAAAATGTCTTTTAAGAGAAATGCGAAGCCTCAAGATCTAATCCTAAACTGCTCTGGAGTATTTTTGCACCATAATTGATATGCCACAAGCATTATTTCCCATCATTAGAGAGACCAGTTGTCTGGCAAGACAGGAGCTTCCAAGGAGGAAAATTCGAGCCCCTAAGCATCGAGCGTCGGGAGATAACCGAGCTGCAGAATCACAAGTACAGATACTTGGATAAAATATGCGGACAACAAACAGGCCCTTTTTGCCCATTTATTATGCTAGGCTGTAGAAATCATAGCATTCATTCTGTTATACATAATGTAGACCCCGAGGAACAATTCCAAAAAAACTCTGCGTAGCAGTGCAAAATAAGAAGAACCGAAGACCAATGAGTGGAATAAAGTGTTTTTTTTTTCTTCAAAATGGTTGAATTATGTGCCTGGACTCTTTGCTCAAAATCTCTAAAGTGATCCACTCCGTTTGCTTAGAGGCGATGTTTGCAATTGTGGCTGTCTTGTAGAGCTAATCTCTGCTGCTGCCGTTTGTCCCCTCCTCACCAATTAAACGCTGTCAAAACACTGCTGTGGAAGCAGCTGCTTTCCTCTTCTAATTGACTGATTGATTTGCCTGTTTTTCTATCACCCTGTAAGATGTGTTTTTTTGATGCCGTGCCAACAGGGCTTCATTTGATTAAGCGGACGCACTGATGTGGGAAGGTAACATAAACACCATTTGACAATACGCACTGTTACGAAAAAATTCTGCTGCGGAAAGAAAAGTCAAGTGTTTTCCTTTGCTAATTTGACGTTGCTGTGTATTCCCTGTGGAACACACATAAACGTAGACAGATATGATGCAAAAGCCCGAGTACATTTTCAATACGATTATAGACATCCAAAATCCTAAGCTCCAAAAGATTGTCTGCCCAGTGTGGGAGTTATTTAAAAGATTTTGGTGTAATTGTTCATGCAATGAGAGCTGTGTCCAGCCCGGAGGATGAACTATTGTTTAGGTATTTTTTATTCATGTCAGAGCTATATCCTACCCACCCTTCAGGATAGTTGGTGCTCATGAACCAAACTTTGCTATGAACTGGTTTGTTTTTCAGTGTAACCTCTTAGGCTAAAAGGAAAAATGAAATGATACTTAGGTACCAAAACTGGGTTCGTCTTGGTTCAAAAAGATTCCCTTCTAATGGATCCAGTATACAATGACAGTGGGAGTAAGTGCAACTGTCGTGTCCTAATTAGCTTTAATATGTCACTTATACTGTGTATGTTTCAGTGTGTACATGTTTTCTTTTTTCTTGTGTCTTTCTGCTGATCTAAGGATCCCAAAAATACAACCAAGCCTATTCTGCTGTGTGGAAATTGCCTGACCATAACAACAGGGGTTAGAGTTAATCATGAAATGTTACATGTCCTATTTGTATTACCTTTGATGGTATCTTTAGTTTATACAATACACACACACAGTTACTGCAGCAACATTTGAGTCACAAATATACACTATATTTACATATTCCATTTTTACTATATGTATATTGAGAATAACGTATAAAAGATGTATTAATTACTTGTCAATTAGTTGTCTGTAACTGACAAACTAACACTATACAGCAAGTGAGTGGTCTCTAAGACCAGAAGAGTGCTACATAAATGTAATCCACATAATATACTGATGAGAAAGAAAATTGTTTTATAAATGACAATTCAAGCGGAGACTGGAGATGATTTTTACTTTATGGAAATGATTGAAGCAGCAATTTGTGGTCGGGCTTTTTTCATTACCTGAGTAGACTGTGCCTCATTTTCACAACTACAAATTCACATTAACAAAGCCAATTGTAATGTTGGTGGTACACTGTGATGCAGATGAGGACGAGATTTAGCTGTGAAAACTTGATCCATAGTTTATCTTATCTGTCACAGTTTGTGTAGGTTGGCGCCCTCAAAATGCATTCTTAGAATAGCTGTTAAATGTACCAGGAAGAAACTCAGCGGGGAAGGCGCTAGCTGCCCATTTCAGCACAAAATACTCACAGAGCTGTTTGGAAACTCCCTCACTCCAACAACACAACAACTTTACAGTGACTATGCCATCAACAGACTGAATCGGGTCCACAGAGAGAAAGTCCAAGTCAGGTTCTCTGAATGTTCTGGGTTGTCTTGGATTAAGAGCTCTGTGAGACACTTAATTGACTGATTTCAATTGTATGTCTGATGAAACATGACAACTCTGAAGCTGCCTCAATATGTTGACTATTAGTTATGCATGCAGCATGGTTACAGGTGTGGCAAGTGGGTCAGTGTGCCAACTATGAAGTGAAGCTCCATGACATAGAATGTTGAATGGATGTAACATTTTGGTAGACCAAGATTCAGTTTAAATGTATTCTTATGTACCCCCTTTTCTCTTGCTGTGTGTGTGTGTGTGTTTGCATGTGTGTTTGTCATTGATTATAGTGATATCCGGACATAGATGATTGTGAAGTGCTAGTCTTATAAAGAGTATGTGTCTAGAAATCCTTTGTTACCCTTTTATTTTTGAAAACTAGCCATTAGACAAAGAAATGTGCGTTGTTTTTCACAAAAGCAATATTCTAAAACAGCTTTCTAGTATTCAGTCTTTTGTGCGCCAAGAGGAAAATATTCCTCACACCCAATGATGTTGTTAAGTGCTACACTGCACCAAACCAATTTTGCATCAGAGAAGGAAGATGAAAAGAATTCAAGGCAAGAGTGATACAATTTTTCACTGAAATCTCCCTTTACATGCAACATTTTTGATTAGGCCAAATTTATACATGATTTTCTATTCATAACAGGTCTATTAATATCCCATTAAATAATACAAAGAAACTGTGTATAAATATATATTAAATACGCTAAAACCTGCTTTGCATTTGGTTCAAACTTTATTTTACATTTTCTATGCCTAAAAAAAATATATATATATTTTAAAGCATCAGAGTTTAATAATAGTTAGTAAACAGCCAAAATATACATGTATGTGTATGTACTTTGTTATTGGGGTATTTTTGTAGACTAGGGGGATGACCTTCATTATAAAGCTGTAATGACATCAGAGCTCCTGTTTTCTGGAGCATATCTTCATGGTCTATCCACATTCTTATCCACAGAGACGGCCTCTGTAATAACATGCAGGTTTAGTGACAGGCATACAGACATTCACACATTTGCACATGGCAATTGTCCCCACTGCCACAGTGCATCTCTACTGGGTCAGCCGCACAGGCAGCAAAATGGTTTAGCATTGCCACGAGAGCACACATTTTTACACATGCATATATTTTCCCTCTAATGGAGTCACTTTCCAAGCCTTCAGGGTTCAAGAATCTGGCTTCAGTGCCCTTCTCAGGCTCACGCTGTTCAGCCCCCCACAGTCAGCCCCTCCCAGCTCGAGCGAGTACCCAAACTGGGAAATTTTCTGTGACAATCTGGATCCATCCAGACCAACGCAGTACCCCACCTGATGTATTTGTTTATCTCTTTACTGGCACATTAAACAGTGCCGTCAGCTACATATGCCTCGACCGCTCCTTGCCGACACAGTTCCACTCATTTTGTAAGGTATAAAAAATATGTGTAAAGTCAGATAATGAGGAGACTTTAATTTGCCAGTGGCCTCAGGGCTCCCTACTGGAAGACTCTTCTACAGACAGGGCATATCAACCACTCAGGCAGCACAATCACTTTTCATGGGCTAATTACTGTTTAGTGTGCATAATGCAGTAAATAACCCAAATATTGTGACTGAAGCCAAACTATGGTGGCTCATTGTATTTAAAGATTTGGATTAGCAAATGTGCAAAGAAAATGTTCTGCTGCTTTGTTTAGAATGGGGATTAAATGTGTGCAGTGTCTACTTGAATGTTACTTAAATTGGCTCTCTACCTTATTTGAAGCCTTCATTACTGTCTGCACATAATGTTAATTAAATATAACTTTTTTGTTTCACAAATGGAGATTTATGGGCCTGATTCTTTTTAGAAAAGCGCTTCCTTATAACTTATGGGTGTGTTTTAGGTATAACATCAAATACACCAATTAGGGTGCTATTTCCTATTTACTTTAACAGCACTTGCAGTATATGCTGTTATAATGGTGGTTATGCCCGGTAATAAGTGAGAACACGTTTCTACTGAGGAAACCGACTATGCCCAAAGTGCAAAATGCACAACCTTACACGCAATTATGCAGCTGCAGGTTCTGTACATGTACGGAAGTCTTAGTCGAGGGGATGAAGACGAGAGGATCACTTAGAAATCTTTGCAGGCCGAATCAAGTCTGCGGCCCTAAAGTGGAAGTACGATTTCAAGTCAGTGGGTCAGCTCAGTGGGATGTGTGTTAAAGAAGGCTAATCCCGTGGACATGGGACAGTCCCCTGAGGCTAACGCCGCAGTCTAATCTGTGTGAAGAGCAGAGAGCCCCACTGAGCAAAAGCCAGGCTTAGTCCACACAGCCTCTGTCATGGATCACGAGAGGAGATCCTTTTATCTTATGCGATCCGTTTTGGTCAATGGCTTGCCGACTGAACTAGAATAGGTTAAATGCATTTTTATTCGGACCTCTCTGTATAAATCATAAATACTCCTTTGAGCTCTGAAATAGCAGACCTTTATGCCATTTCTTTTTTGTCCATTTATCATCAACAGTTTAAAAAGAAGAACTGGATTGGTACGTTTGCTTTACACTGCCATGATATCTGACAGAACGGAACCCCTTTTCTTCATACAGAGCTGCCACATCCAGTGGAAACGACTCAAAGGCCCTAAAAAAAGAATTATTGTTTCTCTCTGCTTTCTGAGGTGGCAGATGACACATCCTGTACTCTCTAAGTAGACACGCTTTTTACCAATGGGAAATTTCCAGACTTCCACGAGGATGGGCAGCACCTGTTTATTGTAAACACTCACTGCCTTACGGTTTTGTGACTGATGCTGTTGTCAGCCGTGAACAGATGGATGTATCTTTTAAAATTCAAGAAAATGGTGTTGAGTTGCAGCAAAGCACAGCAGTGAAGGGAAGTGAATTAAACAGAGCTTTCTCTGCAAGCCTTTAGACTATGACCCGTTCTAAATCATCCGTATACCCCGGCAGACTGGCCACATAATTAATGCCATTCATTACATGATTGAGGGGGGTGTTTTTCTGAGGTGAGAGGACGTAGCCAGACCACTGCTGAGAGCAACTTAAAGTGTGATGATTGATGGGAGGCGAGCTGCATAAATGGTGGAGTGTTGGTTGCCTAAATGCAAGTGAGTGTTTTGCTAGCTTGGGGCAAAGCCATTAATAAACCCCGCAAATGATGATAGCTGTTGTATTGATTTTATTTTTCACCCTCTTTTCCACCAGCCCCCTCTTGCTCTGATCCTCTGCCTCGGTAAACACCAGCATTGAAATTGTTGACCTGGGCTGTCATTGATCACCCTGTTCAGACACCACTTTTTTTTTGTTCGGGTAGTAGCTTAATTCATGCGCAAAGCTCGCTGATCCTACAAAACGGATCAATACGGGAAGAACAAAAAAAAGGGAAGTGTGAGATTAAAAATGCGCCCCATATGTGCCCGCTCTGCTGTTTTGTGAAGGACCGACCCGAAAACCAGGAAAAGTAAGTACTTTTTCAAAACAAAATCCTGCAGGGAAATGCTGCTCTTTTTATTGTGATCACGACACAGCTTGTTTTCTGAATTGAAGAGCAAAGGAAGAATACATTTAATTGTGATCACTTTGTCATCACGCTGACAAAAAACAAATTGGTAAAGAAGTGCAAGTGTAACAGTAGCTTGCATTCTGCAAACATTTTTTTTTCTTCCAGCCTTCAAATGTGATCTTGCTGGGACCCACCCACACACTCTCTCCCCTTCCTCTCTTTCAGCTGCTTCTAAGCACCATCATCATTTGTAATGGAAATGACACGCCCTGAGTCAAAGTGACATTATGTCAAAATTTTACCCAAGCCAGACGAAATCATTCTTGCTATATACCTCATACAGATTTAAATTAGAAACACTCTTGCAGAGCCCCCGTAACTTCAAAAAATATTTGAGTGTAATTTCTTCGGTTACAATATAGTTCGGGAATGCTAGCTAATGTCTTTCCCCCAAGTTTTCTGAGAAAGCTGCAAACTTGTAGTTCAGCTCTGTAGTGGAAACCTTCCAGAAACAAATTTGGGGATGATGTTCAACTCTTAAATGGCAACAAATAAATAAAGACTGTTTGTTTTCCTTCCACTGAAAAGGCTGCCTCTTTTTTATCAATGATATTCTATTATGGCCACAGACTCCTGCTGTTTGTCTCAGAGACTGATGGGCAGTGTAACATTTTTATGAAGCTTTGAAAGGTCTTTTTTTAACCTTTTTCTTTTTCGAGAAATCTTGTTTACCATAGGTGTAGCAGGTGAACAATGATTAAAATAAGGAAAAAGCTGGGGGGAAAATATTTAATATGTCGGAATGCCGAGTTGGCCATACAATGCAAACTGGACTTACATTGTTATCAAACACATTAATCAGCATTTTTCAGAATATAAATCCCAATGGAGGGTGTTTATCTTATATTTTCTCAACATTTAGTTTGAGGAAAATCCTTCCCAGAAGTGTTTCTTTTCACCTAATGCTTTTGGTCAGAAATAACTATATCCTTTTTAACATCCCCGGCAATCAATTATGATCCTTTCCCTTGCCTACACATTTTCCTGATTTCATCAAGGCTAATGGGACAATTGGAGTCCTATTTGTGCCTCACTGTGCAGCCTATTACCATATAGAAATTGTGTTGAAAATAATTTTTTTTTTCGCAAAATGAAATTCAGTTTCTACCATCAAGGTTATTTCCGCATGCGGTGTCGTGGCTGTATAGGGTTCTGCCTATGTTTTCCCATCACATAAAGCTCTAAAACCTCTATTCGACCCCCAACTTGTCCTGACAGAGCCCCCCCCCCACCGACACGCAACACCTTTCCCTCTGCTTCCAAATTGACCTCTCAAGGTCCCTGAGTAAGAATTACAGTACATTAATCCCACATAGGAGGAAGTCCACTTTTCTTTTTAATTACTGCAACTCAGAGACAATCACAAAAGTGTGATACAATTATGATGGAAACAAGGTGAAAGGCTGGTTTCCTTTTTAATGAGAGACTGTGGACACAGTGATTTTGCATTATATTGCGCAATTATAAAATTTTATCCACGTTTCAAAAGGTGTATGAAAAATATAAAATATAATCCTACAAGTATATCATCAGTGTTTTCCAAATCAAATTCAGTTCAAAGCTAACTAATGCTTTTTTAAAGAACATTTAGGACCAGCCTTAGAAGAAAAGAGAAAGCACCACATTTAGCCATAACAAGTCACCTCACAAGCAACAACATTTTTTTGAACGTTACTCCTTGTGGTCTCGTGCTTTTGGATCCACGCCTCGTACAGCCCTAACAGTACGACCTGGCCATTACATGGATCCAGCCGAGACAGACCCGGTGAGAGCAGCCCTACAATTTGGCGCTATGCACCACGCCGTTGAAGACCTCCAGGAGCAGCAGCAGGGTTTCCAGGCTATGACCAACCGAGTGAGTCAGCTTGCAGAGACACTACACCTAGTGCTCGCTCGCATCGAAGCCGGACCCACCACCACGACGCTACCTGTCATTTCTTCCCACCCACCGGCGACACCGCAGCCAGCGGCCACGCCACCTCCGGGATCGGATGCTGTCCCGATGCCCCGCCTAGCTGCGCCTGACAACATCTCTGGGAGTTGTAGGCCTTTCCTGATTCAATGTGACATGCACTTCAAGCAAATGCCTTCAGTGTACAGCAAGGGCTATGCTAAGATAGCCTTCATCATTCCACATATGTCGGGTTCAGCGGCCGCCTGGGCTACGGCTGAGTGGGAAGCAAACTCAGCGATATGCCAATCCGCTGCAGTCTTCATGGACGCTATTAAAAAGGTGTTTGTTCAGACCACACCGGCCATAGATGCGGCGCAGGTATTAGGGCAGCTAAAACAACGTCAGCGCAGAGTGGCAGAATACGCCATTGAGTTTGGCACACTGGCAGTGCACTGCGAGTGGAACAACGCAGCGCTCTTTTTTGAACTTCACTCCTTGTGGTCTCGTGCATTTGGATCCACGCCTCGTACAGCCTTAATTAGCAAGCAAACTTGCTCAGGGGCAAGCATCATCGTCTTGTTTTTACACCTGCTTGTGGAATTATTAAAGCCCCTGTGTGTGCAATTGAGTGTTTTTCTAAAACACCAGCATTTTGCAATCACCCCTCTCTGCACATTCAGTAAGTTAAACCCTGTTTCTCGCCACTGCAAACATCCCACAGGTTTACAGGATTAAACACCACCTGTTTCAACACAAAACACATAGGTTCAGCATACAGAAGTTCATGGGTTTTAGCTCAAACCGCTGTCTGATTATTTAGATTTGTATGTATCATATTCCTGCCTTTCTCTATGTTAAATTGTATTATTGTTGCTGCTGTAATGACCTAATTCCCCAGTTGGGATCAATAACTCTAACTCAATAGTCCAATTTCAAGACTGATGCTGCTCTACTTTGCCTCTTGTTACATGGATTTTGTAATCCAGATGCCAAGTGTGCACATTTGAAACTATGTGGAAAAAACTGCACTGTCAAAGACAGTGTCGGCAGATAAAAATCAATGAAAACCTTATTCCCAGAACAGATGTAGATACTAATTAACAATTTACAGACCTCCCAGTATCAACACTACCAAAATAGAAAAACATTTCTGGAATTGAAAACATTTATCAGCATGGTACCAATTATCATTTTTCGGGACCCTTCCCAGCAGGCACAATTGCCTATCACAGCACTCAGGTGTTTGCCTGGCACAAAGAAAGAGATGCACTTTATTCAAAAAATGTTCCAAAATATTTTTAAGATGCAATGATTGCAATGATTTGTGTCGGGATTAATCCGATTAAGAGTTAAGCATGTTCGGATGAGCTTTGATTTTATCGCCGTGTGACCTCAGAGCCACATAGTACAAAGGTTCCCCAGATTCAATGGATGCTTAGAAAACCTTTATTATGAAGGACCTAGTTGGTCATGGTGCAGCGCTGGACAATATTATGTTGAAATGTGTCAAATATTTTCATGTTTTTAAATCAGGCACAGTGTTATATTACATTGTCATAAAGTGGACCCTTAGTCTAGGTACTGTGAGCTCAGAAAAGACCTAGTTGGATCCAGTGTGGCTAATTTTATACCTGATACTTTGTCAACGTGATCGTGGATCTTCTCTCTTGTTAAATAAGCCATGAGATCTCTTTGCATAATTAATGTGTAAATATGCAGGAGTGGCTGACATGTCAAACGTGTTTAACTCCTGTATTGATTAAATTACCGTTAAATCATCATTTTGAACCACGGAATTTTATTTTACTTGAAGATATCAAGTTTTCTGACAGGTTTTATCAAATATGAGTAAAATATTAATTGTGCAGACTAATCAAAAGATAATTAAATTACATTCTGTTCTGACTGTATAATGTCAAATCACAACATACATTAGCATAAAATGAAGTGCTTATTGGAAGCTGGGAACATCTTATCCTCCTGACAAAAGTGATACGGATATGTTGTAATGAAGACGAGCTGTAATAGAATGTGGATTAGTTTCTGAATTGTAATCCAGATTAGCTGCATTAACTGTCTAATTTAGATTAGTTTTCTATGTTGTCTAATTGAAAAACGACCCTCTTCCTATCAGTTGGGGAGGACAGTGGCTGAGTTGAGCATCTTTGTCTCTTGTCTTCATCTGTTTTCATAAAAACTTTGTCCTTTTCTAAATAAAATAAGCATGGAGCTAATACACACTTGAAATAAAATGTTCTTCAAACCTTTCCTATTCCATACATATAATAAAAGTATTATTTTATATAGACATATTATAAATGTGTGAAACGTTTTTATAACATATTTATAACATTTCTGCTGATGTATAAAAACTGACAAGCAGTGAATTTCATTACCTCCATTTTTAAGACAGCAGTCCATGCACATTTGGTGTTGGAAGTCTTTTAGTCATCATCCATTTCTTCCATGTAACTATTCATATACTGTATTAGCTTAGCAGCCACTAAGCTAATCTGCACCAATTCACATTGCTTTTTGTGGCCAATTTGTGCAGCATCCCACAGCTACTTCAGGATAAATTAAACTGCCGCACCGCCATAACCTCCCCCACACCCAAATCCATTGCATGGGTTTACAGTTCTCTTGATTGGACCAGCAACACAGTTTCTCAATTTCTCAATGTCTTCTGTTTGAATATTTATAAACATACATTTACACAACAATATGATATGGAAGAGTGTGGTCACAAGGGATATTGTTATATGTCCATATCCCTACTTGCAGCATGATGTCACCTGAAATACTGAGGTTGTTGAACATTTACACAGGGTATCTACTACCAAAGGTCAAGGATAAATCGGTAGTACTCGCTTAAGGAAATTGGCATTTACAATATGTCTGCATTAAGGGAGATACATAACCATTATGTCTCTGACAGGAAGCCCCCCAGTGAGGGAGAGAAAGGGCGAGAGAAGATGAGTGATTCAGCCATTCGCTTTGCCCAATTAAGCAATGACAAGTAATTGTTTAAACAAATTGTATCAATACATTGCCGAGGCCCTCAGGGGTCATTTGCGCGATGTCGAATAATAAATAAAGCCATAACTGGCTGACACGTCACCCAGGGGTGTGAACTGGAGATTAAAAGGCCATATAGCTAAAAGCAGGAACATCACTGAGAGTGCTGTGATCTCCTCCCTAGGTGACTGCAGCCATTTATGGCTTTATTTATCATTATACAGATGTTGGAAATGTGGTCCTGTTGCCCTGATTGGAGCCATGCCTTTCTCTAATCCAATCACCACAGCCTGCTATTTAATCCATTGATTTACTTTGCAGCCAATATGGCTGGAGCAGTTGCTGCCAAAGTTTGGCCAGCTCTGAGCAAATCACATAATTTATTGATTTTTGCAATGAAAAGTAAATTGAACCCCCAGAGCAAACATACATTAAAAAAATACGGCTTCTTCAAGTGTTAATGTGCTGTTACTTTTTAATTAATGTACTGCAAAAATAAGAAAAAAACGATGGCTGTACATTTTATTAAAGTCCCAGGCCCAGTGGGGCCCAAATCCTTGTAGACAACTGTACTTGGAGGATGCGCAACATGTGCATTGAGTCACAGCTGAAAGTTATGATACACTATTTAAATAAAACAACAGTTCCCTGTTGTTTGAACAAATGATTTGACTCTTAGTTTTTTGTGTATTATTTGGCTCTCAAAGATTTCAACTACACACGCTGTAGTACGCTGTAGTACTACCCGTCATATCATTCTGGGGGCACTTTAATAATTCACTGTTGTCTGATTTTATGCTGCACACAAAACAAGCCTGTGAACAGCAAGACACAGTCAAAGGAGTTGGTTAGCTCGCTGCGAAGTCGGAGGTGCGCAGCCTGGTGCCTGCAGCTTTTCATCCAACAGCTCACTGTGGCCTTTTGTTCATTTACTTTCAGCAATATTTCAAACTGATCCGCTGTCAGAAAGATGGTGTACTTGTTTTGCTGATATTAATACATATGAATTCCAAGCTTAATGAAAGACGTTGTTACCTCCTGTACCACCTTCATATTAAAAGTAAATTTATGTTTAGCGGGCGATTCCCCCCCGAATTTTACTTTTAGTTTTTTACAATAATCTTTCTCTCTACAAAATGAAAGTAAATATTAATAAAGCCACAGCCAAAGTCTAAAGGGATGGATTAACACTTTCTTGGTTTTGGTGGAATATTGTTATTGTTATTGTTTTTGGAATGATTTTTTCAAAGAAACAACTTGATGTAAAAACAACACTTTGTTGGTAAGAATGAGTTAATAAAACATCGTTTTATTCTGCAATCTTCTATTTAAGCTCATCATTGACCTCATATTACCAGTAACAACCTCAATCTGGTCTAAAATTGTCTGTTCTGGGCATCCACAAATAAATCACCCAGGAGCGATGCAGATTTATGTTTGTTCCCCTCTTCTTCTCCTTCATTTTACATTCCTCACATGCGCTTATTCATCCCAGCTCTGTGGCTAATGCTTGTAATCCTGCTCATCAAACAGCGACGGCAGTTACTCCATTAGCAAGGTTTCTCATGTTGATGTCAGGCAGGCCATTGGATTGCAAGGGAATCTTGTTAGGGGTTCTTATTGACATTGTGTTTCATTAACTTGATTAATGACATTTATTGGGGCATGCTCCGCAGTAATCAACATCTCTGCAGAGAGGCGCTGTCTGCAGCCAGAGATGAGACGCTGTTGGCATCTGCTGCCCTGTGGTCAACACTTGAGTGGCCTCTGTGTCTCCTGTTTGTTTCCGATAGGCTTCGCTCGAAAATAATCTTACATCATCATAAATATTAAAGTAGTAAATGAGTTAAACTCTGAAAGACCGGCTTGTGCCCACATCAGCCAGGAAACACAAAATTAAGATCCTCCTTCCTAATTATCTGGTGAGATGGGCGCACATGGCGGAGACTCGACGCCTGCAGTTAAACTATAATTGCGAGACGCTTATTGCCAGGAGAATAACAAGTCCTCCAACCTGAACAACAATGTATGTAATATGTCTCTACCCTAACACAAAAAAAAACACTTGGTGATGTTGAGGGAAAGACTTTTGGGCTCATTTACTCATTCAGTTATGGTGCTAACAAACTGCTGTGTGTCCAATATTGTTTTTTAAATCCTTTGCATCACACTATTTCGGTTTTGGGGTTATATTTGAAGGAGGTAAAGGTGTGATGAGAAGCTGCTCACCTGAAACACCCCCGGAAGAAAACACTGCAGGTCACTTACCCATCTCTAAGTGCTGTTTGTCGGGAGAGACGGATACTAAGGGAGAGATTTAAAAAAAAGGACCCACCTAGAATTGATATTTAGCTTTTATCATCTGCTTCTTACTCAGTAATACTTTCTTGCTCTCTTCGGGGAGAGTGGGGAAAGCTGAGCTGATGCAACTCAAAACAGGTAGCTCCCAGGGTTGTTGCTGTGGGAGCCGATTATTTGACGATTGGATAATTTTTTTTGTGTCACTAAATACTGAGAACAAAGCTATATGTGATAGAAGTGATACGGAAAGTGCAATAATGAATACAAAGTATGTATCTGTAATCCAACATATTAACATAACCTTTTCCAAAATTGAGGGAATATACTGTATTAAGCATTTACGATTATGGGATCAAATTAATGCTTAGGGTAGGGAATACTGAATAGCTTAGATCTGTTTATTTTTTTCATGCAGATTTTTTTTTCAATCGGAGATATTTATCTACTTAGACATGTACTAATGTTGAAAGTCTGTTTTATTTTTTTATGCATGGAAATGGAATTATTTTCAGACCATGTTGTGTGATTTCAGCTCACCCATGTCCTATAATATGACCTCAAGACTCCTACCAAACTTGGAAACTATCTGCAGGAACATGCACCTGCGTTTTCAACCCTGACAATTTTAACCAGAATGACTCACCTTCCTTCCCTGAGCTGTCCCTCACTTGTGCCCGGGCGATTAAGTGTTCAGAGAGTAAGAGACGTAATAGATGAACTACCACCGCCAAGTTGGTCTCATTCTGTCCAGGCACAGAGCAAACTGGAGACATTTCCAGGGCACCTTAAACTCCCATCCTTTTAATTACGCCGGTACTTAGACGACCAAAGCATTCATACTCCTTCAGGGGAGTAATTTGCTGGACAGGAGCAAACGCAAAGGGAAGAGAGGACCCAAAGACTCCCAAGGTAGACAAAATATTAAATCTTACTGAATACAATATTTATGGGAGAAATTTGGTAAGTTTAAGCCTTTCCAGTTTCACCACAGTTTGAGTGAGCCTGTACATTTTGCCTGTTTGGTTTTTATCTTTATGAGAATATCTTGTTTAAATTTAGGTTAAATGGATATGTGATGTTGCAGCACAGCCAGTGTTAATCATTTTTGGGTTTGTAAGATACATGTATACGATATTCATTACAGTACAAACTGATGCTGTGAGGCATGAGCCGGTCGAACAAAGGGTATTTTGCCTTAAAAAAAAGAAATCCTGTAGTAAATTGCAAGCATGTGGCTACACTGGCTGGTATAAACACGCTGTATATATAACCACAGTTTTACGACTTCTGTATGAGCATCTAGGCATTAAAACGCAGCTGAAATGCTTTGTTTATATAGTGATTGAGGGGTCACAGTGTGCCATGGAGGAGGGGTGTTTTTTGAACCAATGAAAGGACTTCTTTGATTCAAGCCAAAATGGGGGGTTCGAAGTGAAGCCTCAGAGGGTTGAACAGTACCAGCAGCCCCTTCATATTACACAGTTAGTAAGTGAGTTGATGCTGTAGTTTGAGTTGCACGTAGCTGAAAGGAGCTTCAAAGCTGTTCACATCATGACCAAGGCCCTACCCTTCACACAGGTCACTTGAGTGAATTAACTGGCCAGCTAGCTAACACCAATTTCATTAATACCTGACAGATAAACCTTCGGCATGATGAAGATTTTTTTTTTGATTTGTTTGAAATGTATTTTAATATGAGAGTTTAGTATATATAGTTTTATATTAGGCGTGATATAACCCTGCATATAAATATCAACCTCTTTCTATTGGTTCTATTTGTCACAGAGAGATGAAAAAAACAAAAACAAGACAGAGAGAAATCATATATAAGACCGAGTTTACTCACCATCCTCCCGAGACTTCTGAATGAAAGCATCGACGCCGCTCTCTCCGTAGTTTCCCTCAGAGGCCACGGTGGAGACGTAGTTCCAGCGCATGGCCTTGACAATGTCCACCATGGCCTGGGCCTGGTAGGTGTCTGGGGGTACCACCCGGGAAAAGAAGTCATAGCGGGTGTTGTCACTGAGCTCTGGAGCTGTGGAGGCGTAACTCACCTGGGGGATCTGTACAGGAAAGAATATAGATAACTGTAGGACTTTCGAGTAGCTTCAATAATCAATAATAATCGATCATTCTATGTGTTGTGGTTCTTACATACATTAACTCTGCTTTCATTTCAGACCCTGCCACTCCCATCTGTCAATCTCCTGCCTTCAGTAATCAACACACCTGCTGACCCTCCCGACACAGCTGCCTCTCATTCCAATTTATACCACAGTATATAAACTGGTTCGATTCCCCTTGCTTGAGCCTGATGACATTAAACAGTGTTTCCAAATCTGCTGAGTCATTCATTTTATTGATAACTGTAACTTAGAGACCGTCTCCAAGTGCCTTCTTCCAAATAACAGAACTAATTGTTATTTTTTGATATGCTCAAAATCAATGGAATACACATGAAAAAAGCAGAAATGATGACCAGAACCCCCACCGAGTGTGTTAACACGCAGCGTCACTACTCCACTTTGCTGCAGCTGGTTGGCCAGTTTGCCAGATGAGATGATAAGCATAAGCATAAGTTAGATTCGTGGGCAGTGGGTCACATACCCTCATGAGCAGGCATTTTAGATCGAACACATTACACACTAGAAAATGTGCTTGCCAAGCTGCGGCATCTTACTCGGAAAAAAGAAAAGAAAAAAGGTTTAATTAATTAATTTATTTATTTTTTATTCCACAGGGTGCAAGAAGCGTTTCTTTTGGTAAAGCTTTATAAACGTGAGAAGTTGCAACATGGCAAACTGATGCTGCTCCCACTGCTTCAAAGATTTTACTGATGTGTGTTAAAGAGAGAAAAATATTACATAAGAAAAGTAAATAGAAAAATAAATAGGTCAGCTGCAGCTCAGTTTCTTGGGTGACCATCATTTTATGAGATTTTCTGGTTGTTGTTGTTAACAATGCAAAAGGGCATTTTCAGGGGATGGACGTCAATTTTTGTACCTGGTAAACTGTGTTTGTGGAAATGGAATTGTAAAACGCCATTGGCATGTTGTGATTCACCAAACAGAAGGCACAGGTGTTTTCTGGTAATAATACAGTGTGCCTTTTTAATGAGGATCTGTTGTTGTGTTTTTGCTGCTTTTAACAAAATGAGGAGGAGGTGCACTCAGTCAAACATGATCCTAATGAAAAGAAAACAGCCTGGTTTTCCCTCTAGATGCCTCTCACATGCAGCATTTCATTATCACAGACAGCAGACCTTTCAGCTAGGATACGCACACAGGCAAACACACATACATTCACAAAGATAACCCTTTATATTAACATCTGACTTCAAGGCAATTTCTTTCTACCACAGTGGCCCTTATAATACATGTAAATCATAATCAGATTCTGAAAAAGACAATTCTGAGTTGAAACTGAATTAAAGTTAGAAATTAAGTAATTATTAGTAATTAAAATTACGAATGATTTACTTATTTTTTATTTTTTTACACATTTATTTTCTCAACTCTTAGATCAGCATCTGTCCAATGGCAGAGGGTTAGATTGTTGATTGTTGATTAGGTAAAAATCTATAATTGATTTAAGTGCAAACAAAAAAAAAATCAAAGGGGAGAGGGAGGTGATTGTTTACAATGTATTGTAATGAAAATATATACTTTTATATAATACTTTGTGTCATGTTCACTTTAATTGAATTATTAAATTAAGTTTTAACTTCTAGTGTTTTCAGTCTGCTGTCTATACATGCATCCCCATTCTTCAGTTACATGCTTTTTTTTCCTTTTTTTTCCCCACTGAATCAGATTTTTTTTTTTCGAAAGGTATACATTTTTTGCTTAAGAAAGACTCAATATTATTTCTCAGATATTGTTCTTTTTTCACATTTCTTTCAACTCACCTGGAGACCCCCATTAATATTTGACCAGCAAAACCTCTGAACCCTTGAATCAGCGGGTTCTTCACATGTATTGTGTTTATACAAAAAGGGTACCAAAAAGTTTACATTCAGAAAGCACAATGCAAAAAGGAAATAGAATAGCAACTCAAAAGTGAAGTGAAGTTTTTTGGATTAAATCATGGGTGGTTTCAAGAATCTTTGTTTACTAGAATGTCTTCCTCGCTGAAGTTTAACTGGAAGCAGCTCTGCATATTTGCCTTTTTTCCTCTTTGTTTTGTACAAGGAGTTAGTGGTGGAGTTTTTTTTTCCCCTCTGCAGTCTTTCTGGCCCAATCTCAGTCATAAATGTATTAACATTGACAGGCTGGATGCAGGAGTCTCTGGAACTTCAATTCAGTGACGGGGCCTTAAGACGAATCCCTGAGTGACCCTTGGCTCAGGGAAACATGAAATAATCATATAGAGAACATAGTGGTACTGGAGGGGGGATAAAAGATAGCAGATGATTTGGGTTCAGTGTACATCCATGCTTGTTTCTCTTTGTAATAAGGAAATGTAATAACATACATTGAGTCTATTTTGTCATTATAACTTTGTATAAGGATATAGTTTTATCTGTGAAGTCACAATAACCTTGAATTGTGATATTTGACCAGCAAAAGCAAATCAGTTCATTCTCAAGTCTAAGTGAACATTTATACCAAATTAGAAGAAAATCCCTCAGGAGATATCGTGTTCACTGGGGTGGAACAGGATGGACTGCTGGACGGGTGGATGGACAACTTGACAACATTATGTTTTTGACTAGAGCTGTCACAGGCGCAGAGGCATAAAAGGGTAATGCCACTAAAAAGCTCCTGGAGAAATGTTCAGCTTTTTCAATGCAACTCACGACAATGTTGGAAGGTCAAAAGCATCGTTGTACATGGTTTTCATTCTTAAAATTGCTTTGTTCTATAGAATTGACGCCACATGAGAGGTGTAAACATTCTTTCTGTATATTTCTGTCATTGAAAAGTGTTTGAATTGTTAAGGACTAGTTTCTGCAGCCTCCTTTCTCCCGGTCCTGCTGTTCTTTCTTGTTCCATCCGGTGTTGCGAATTGGAAAGAGACAGATTACAGTTAAGGTGTCTGCAAAAAATCCGATAACTCATGAATATGCACAACATGATCATCGATTTAAGTGTTGAGCATCTTATGTTTCTTGCATCTGAAATAAAAAGTGTTGAAAAGAAGTCCGTGAAAAAGTGTGATCTTCTGCCTGGCATGTGAAATTCTCAGCTATGGAATCAAAGGTGCCCACAGCCAAGGACTCAGCAGAGTGCAACGCTGTTTAATTGTTGTGACTGTTAACAGGTACAGAATGGGGCTGAAAATAGCAGATTCGTGTAACACGGTGTCAGTCTGACAATCTGTCACTTTCACGGAAAAACTGAAAAGTTCCCATTTTGCAAAAGAAAAGTGTATCTTTCACAACTTGAATATTCATATTTCATGATCTTATACTAACCAATTGTAATCTTTAGTTTGTGAATGAAGTAAAAAAATATATAATTTAATTCACAAATTCATTGTTTACGACCACCCCTGTTTAATTAGTAACTTGAATTGCCATGACAAGACTAAACTTGAGTATCTGCTTAATGATAATAATGGTGTGACTAAAAGGGTGGGGGCAGTATGTTTTCCTCTGCAAACTATTGTATGCTGGCATGTAAAGTAGCTGACTATATTTGCATCCCTAATTCAGGCACTCGACAGATCCTTTCAACCTACAGTGCAGTCCAACTGCAGGACACCTGCATGATGGAAAAACATTGAATATACTTAGTTTATCCTTACGACTTGGCCGACTCATTTCATCATAGAATATACAGTATATACTTTCATCATTGTATAAGCAAAGCCAATACATGTTTGATAAATAGGCCATGAGATTAAAAAGTATAATATACAACGAAACAAGGAGGCGTATTCTTATAAATAAAGTGTAGGTTAAGTTGCTTTTCATGAAATGTTCAAAACAAATTCATTATTTCACCAACAAGAACTCACATATTCAAAGGAAGCCTTGTAGCTTGTGTTAAAAGCTGAAACAATGTGTTGATCAACAGATAATTAAGGAGCAAATTTGATAATTCCATTGAAGTATCCATTGTGCCACCACACACGCCCATGCATGTGTCATAATACCAAGCTTTGTTCATTAATAAGAACACAATTGTATCTTTATGCTTGTGACATCTTAGGGACACAAACTATATACATACTAAAGCACCAGTTCCAAAATGCTGTGGGAACGTGTGATGGTAGTTTCTGAAGTCCAAACTATGAAATGGTTTTAGACAATAATCCCAGATTAATTTGATAATGAAGCTTTAATGGTGATTGGTGACTCTTTAGGTTTAATGAATCCATTTCACACTGGCAGCACTGTCACAAATAAAAAGTAATGTGAAAACCGTTTCATTTGAAATATCTTTGTATATTGGCTAAGAAGTAAGTTTGACTTTTTCCTGGGGACAGCATTGTTTAACATGTTCATGTCATCACAGCTTTCTCATTAAATAAGGGTATGCAGTATTTTTAATGTAATGTAATACTTTTTTTTCATCAACATCAACATCTGCTCAGACCCAGATAATAAAGACATGCGTAATAATTAAATTTACATACTAATGCTTTTTAATGCAATTGGGAGCCTGAGAGGAAATGTGGGTCAGTGGCTACAAACACTAAGAGAAGTTTAACATTTTGCACTGAGCGCTGGGGATCAACTCCTTGAGTCAGGTTTGACTCAAGTTCAGTTTCCAGACTTTCTCCTTAATTGCCGTCAGCTGCTGTTGACACCGAGGGGAGATTAAAGTTTCACTTTGTTTCTGTCAGGGCAAGTGAAGCAGCAAATAGCTGAGCTTCCTGAAAAGAAAACCAATACCTGCATAATGACGTAACAAAACAGATTCTCAACAACATAGCACTAAACACAATGGGGAATTCTGGCTATGATTCAAACTTCTGTGTTATTTTTACATATTGGGGTCTGTATAAAAGTGGAAATCAATTCATTAGCTCAATTTTGCACAAAGGCAGGGTCTCATTTCTTCAGTCTTCAGTGTTGTGCTTGTTTCCATGTGCAATATGGTTTTAATGAGTTAGGTCAACAGTTAATTGAGCTTAAATGGTAAACTGGGAGTCTGGATAATGCCGTCTAATTTCAGCTGCATTCATGCGATATGCTCGTGCTGTCCAGTATGTTCAGTCCCGGGAGGCTGGCGATGAAATCTCTGTGCATGCTTTAGACCTTTTCATAATGTTTCCATCTTTCAAATTTGACCTTTAATATTTCGGCATTCAATTGAATTGAGAGGAGAAGACAAAGCCTGTGACACTGAACTCAACCTGCTTTGTCTTCCAGAGAGATTGACCCTGCTTCAATCATGCAGATCTTTCTGGGGAAGCAAAGACTCAAGAGTCTCCCATGCTTACTTGAAGTGATGGTAACTCTTCAAAAGCTTCTTCAAAGATTTTGGAACCAGGCTGAACCTGCCGGTGATGTGACCATTAAAGATGAGGAAGGGTGAGGGGGTTGCCTGAAGATGTTTGTCCTCAAATCTGGGAAAACCCATCTTCTTCCACAGATATACTGATATACTGCCGGCCTTTATTTACGAAATATTCTCTTGCGGAAATGTGCACTCATTCAAAACAAATTCGAGTTCAATTTTAAAATTTCAAATTAGATGATTTGACTTTGACGGGCAACATTAAGTAGAATTATTGACAAATTGATGAAGAATGATCAATGACTATTTTTGATAATTAATTCAAGTTTCAAGCAATTTTTTGATACCCATGGTCTGTGGCCCAGCTTCTCAAAATGAATATTATAATATAATATACAAAGAAATTATAATATTGCTGGGGTTGTGATTGTCAGACAAAACAAGATATCTAAAGACGTCACATTGGCCTCAAGAAAATGTTGACACATATTGTTTATTCTTTTCATGATCATTAACAGTACCTCAGTAGGATCTGAACTTGCTTAAAGTCAGTTTTCTCTTCATATCAATCTGTGAAAAAAGTTTTCTGAAGGATAATATGTTAATGACTTGGATGCCATATTGGTCCTTTCATTGTGACCATATGTTTGACGAATTGTTTTAAGAAGAGCTATGTTCAATTTTACTTAAGGAAAACTACATATGCAGCCTCATCTACACAAATTACATCAGGGCATCAACATATTGATACATTATACATGTGTTGTAAAGCATCAGTTGTGCTAAGGTTGTGTATATTTTGTTTATTTCATGTTTTGTCCTGTCACTTCATGTTTAGTTATAGCCACACCTTTCCATATGTGTCTGGTGAGCACTTCTGTGGAATGAAAAATAAAGAGGACTTGACTTGACTGGAGACCATTTTTTTATAATAATAATAGTTTAAAACAACAGTATTGAATGTAGTCAGAATTAAAGAGTATCCATTAGCTGTATTTATGATTCCATATATATAGGAGTAAGGAGGGCAGAGTGTGCAGTGCATCTAACTTTTCTGCAGAAGAAGTAAGGACACATCCTGTCCTCAAAAAAACGTATTCGACCATCACATCAAGACACGTTTCTGACCCCTCTGCAAAAAACAAAAAACAGTTACTAGTTAATAGCAGACTCGCTCTGCCTGTTTCTTAGAACTGAACAGGTAGTGTGCAGTGTTTTTTTTTTGCAGTCACTTCTCTGAAAACAGCGGCCTACTGTGAATTAGAACGGTGCCATAGGAACCGTGAACAAGAATTTGTGCGTCATTGTTGAACTATGAGCTATAAGGCACTAAACAACAGACTAAGCTACAAGCTGCGGATTATCTCTAGGTTCAATGACCCCTTTCTTATTAATTATTGTATTTATACATCTTTAAGTGAGAGGTAATTGTTCTAAAAATATGAACACAGACGTTTTCAATTCACAGGAACATTAACTTTAGTAGTACTATTTACTATTTATAGAACACCTATTTATAATACCCCATATAATGGGAAAGGGACAAACACACTACAATCACAGAACAGAAAAAACAATAACAACTACACTAACTTTTGAAACAGATGAGTTTTAACAGCTTCCTGGGGCCGTCACCTATCTCGGTTTGGTATTCAGAAACTCTGCAAGTTTTTAAAATAAATTGAGACACTTAGGTTAGGTTATATGCCGCGTACAACTCCTGATCTGAGGATTTCTACAAAATGTGTCAGTTCTGACGTTGTGGATTGAGTAGGGTCGTGTTGTAATGAAAGAGACCGCAGCATTCATCTTTTGTAACCAGCCAATATTCACACCTGACCACTTTTGAAAAAATATTGGGCACAATATTCATGCATTGACGCAAAGTGAGGTGTTTCCTGACGACAGCGGTAACTCACATTTTCACACATTCACTCAGGCCCCTTGATGTTCCAAGGATGCCTTCAGTGCTCCTTTGAAGTACTTCTCCATTGCTAAAATGAGTTACCCCCCCTCCTGTTAAAGAGCTGACCTGATGACCGAGCGTGTGGGGAATCGACTCCATGCCATCTGGGTCTCTATCTTTTTCTCCTCTCTGTGGGCACCGGTGACGCCACCCCTAGACCTTCGAAACCGAACCACACTTCGGTGGTCTGACAGCTGTTTTGGCGAGCCAATTCCCCTCAATACCCCCGGTACATTCGAAAAATTAAAATCGACACCTCCCTCCCCACCTGTAGTTATCGATGAGAACACCAGGGAGTTGTTGGCATTGAGACAACTGGATGAGACTGTCTCCAGGCTGACCACAGAGGTTGTTTTGCGCCTGCAGCTCAGTGTGTCACAGTCATTCCTGGTTTCAGTCCTACTCATCCGTCACAGGGAACATTTTCCCACCATCCATCACTGTCTCATATGGCGGTGGCGCCTTGCTCTCCAGGGGAAGCATGTCATTCAAGCGTCTGAGGGTTATCAAGTGACTGTATCACATTCACACACACCTGCACAAGAGACTTCTGCCTACTGGGACTCTTCTTCTCAACTATTTCAATCAAAACGAGGGATCACTGACATGTCTTGTCGTTACAAGACTTTAATTATTTATATATATTACATTATCAAAATGAACGCAGCCAAACGCCTTCCACAGATTATTTTCTTTTTGTTGTCATTAATGAATACTGTACATGAAAAGCTTGATCAGGGTATAAAGATGATTTCAAGAGATATAACAAAAAAGACATTTGCAATGTGTGGGCCATCGCAAGACTTTTGTAACTAGGCTGTAATTGTTTTATCAAAACTGAGAAGTCTTCTTTGCAGTCCGTCAGTGTTTCCTCATGAAACAGCAAAAAACATTATAAATTCTGTAATATGGAACCAAAAACCTTTTGTAAAAAAGTGAAATCCTGCTAGAAAGTGAATGCAGTCAAAAAAGGAATTGATAGAAAACCTACACATTTTCCCTTTCCACCCTATTCAACATAGTAGTGCTGTGAGGCATAAGCAGGACATGAGTGAGTTTTCTTAAGACCAACCTAATCTAATTCCGACACTATGATGAATCATGAAGTTTGATGACCCTCTAGACGTACATAAAAGTCCCTGATACATCACAACAATTGGTCTAAATTATTAATCTTGGGTATAAAATAAATGGACGAGGAAAAAAGCAATTCTCTGCCTGGTGTCTATCTCTGCAGTGTGCTTAAAGGGCCACCAAGATAAAACCACACAAAGCCATAAAATACCATTTAATAATACGTATACAGAATGCTCCTATAAAGACTTTGATAGATTGTCAATATCAAACCATGAAAGTGAAAGCACTGTTAGGGATGGAGCGACAGGAAGGGGCAAGATTTCTGCTTTTGCCCTAACAGTGGAGACAACAAAGCAGCACAGTGTCAATTTTTCTCACACGTAAACAAGGGTGTTGCTTGTTCGACTCCCATATCTTTACTCTCACACAAAGTCTCATCGCCGGGGGCAGATCATGTTCACCCCATTGTCCATCCTAAACTTGCAGCTATCCGTCCATAAAAATTAAGTGGCTGCTTTTGAGGTTTTCTTTAGAATTTGGTAATTTTATTTTGATGGGTTGCTGAACAAACACGGACTGCCGCAGTCTTCCTTTTGCATGAGAAAAATACATTGCATAAATAATTCAGGATGCATCAGTAATATTGTCTTTATAATTTGTATGTGGAAGGGAGAACACTGGACAGCCCCTGAACTGAGCTGTCAAAGTAAATGCTGATTATCTGCATTAAGTGCCCATTGGTATCACCAGCCCAATTATTCATACCACATATCTGTCATCCTCCTGCAGAGCCTGTCTGCAAACCGCAAGAGGCATAACTCCCACAATGCAATTCATAAACGTGTTAAGCCCATCACCAGCCAAGATCAGGCCTCCCTGTCACCTCTGCATACATTCTGAAGGCGTCTTTACTGGCTCTGCCCCTGATGCTTTCCTTTTGTTGTTTAATGAATAAATGAATCAATTATTGATGATCTTGGAGTTCATTAATTATAAAAAAATAAGCCTATAGTTGAAGGCTGTGCTGGGGTAAATTATACGGTGGCTTAAAGTAAAGAGTGATTTGTATATTTGTTAACCTAAAATGAAATGGTGGAGTATGTGACAATCTGGCCGTTTACAGATTTAAAGACAAACTAACATTACCTGCATTGTAATGCTGCTCCAAGTTGGAATGTGTAATCATTAAACTCCGCTCACATATATCATACCGGCTGCTGCGGTAGAGAGAGCAGGGACAGTTACCCACTGTTAAAGTCCCAAAATGCAAGCAGAGGAAGAACAGGAGAGTAAAATAACTCACCGAGCCACTGCGGCACAACTACATACAGTGTTTATCTGTGATGCGCTACTAGGTAGGTGCAAGACAGTTTTTTACATTTCTACCAGGGACCAAATGATCCACAGTGGTCTTCTCCTCTTCAGTTAAATACTCAATATAGCTGTTGTCCACAAGAGGAGCATACGTTTTTAACATATTAACCACAAAGGGTAATGTGCTGTATCACAGTGTTTCCAGCCAAATCAAGCCTCACATGTATTGAGCTAACACATCTGTGTGACAATTACATGTTATAATCATACATGATTATTATTGTAAATTAGACCAATATTATTACAAATCTTATTACGAAAGCAAATATTCCAAATAAAAAATGTTTTCCTTCTTAATGGTATTTGATTGTTGGCACCACTTTGTAAAAGAAACCAAAACGAAACAAGACAGGTAATAAAAATAGATGCAACTGAGTAGAAGTTCTTCAGAAACATATTGGCAAGCACAGAGAGACAATATTTCAGAACAGAGCACCAGTGAGCTGCAGCAGCGATAGAAAACAGCTGTCTTCGAATGGTGGATCAAGATGTTGGATATATCATGCTCTCAACATGACCTCCTTGGACTTGAAATACACAAGTCCTTTGATTGCTTCAGCCTCTCTGACATGAGCTTTCAATCAGGCCCTTTGAGAGCAATTCCCCGGCCCGGCTTTGTCATCTATATTTCAACAATTGTTTGGAGTCCTGATTTCGAGGGGCACTCAGCGAGCCATCGCTTTTACCACACCTCACCCTCGCTCTCCTTTCAAGAGATAAAGATATATCCTGTCATTGGCAAGCACCGCACACACACACTCAATTGTCCATAAGACTATTGATATGACCTGCAGCTCTTTGCAGTGAAGAGACATACTCCTATTAAATGCACATTTAGTAATACTTTGATGTTCGGATGATGCATTAGAAAACTACGCAAAACGTGGGACTAATAGGGTGCATATGTGTGTAACCTACCGGTTTAAAATGTGTTTGATGTCTTTGTTTGAAAACTCAGCATGATCATTTATTCTTAGTCATTTACTAAATTCCTCAGGCAGAAGAGGGAGGATGGGGCGAGAGTGAAAAAAACTATGAAAAAAAAAAAAAAAAAAAACGCAATGAAAAAGAAATGAGAAGAGGCATGAAGTCGGCCGAGGCATGTTTAAGGTAGATAAGGTGAAACCAATTGACGGTTCCTGCTCATTTCCCAGTGGCAACAGACGTTTTATTGGCAAGTCGGTAAGATAGTCTCCCTTCCGCCAAGAATAAGCTTGAGAATTTTAATAGCTGGAGAAAATGATATTGGTCACAGAAACTCATAGAAAAATAGATGTCCATGAAATTGTGCTTTTGCCCTGTAGAAAGGCGTGGCATATTTCTAATGAGATCCCTCTGGCACACTTCAGGTCAGAATTCACAAAGTAATTAACAAATACAACATGTGTCTAGTGTCTTCTGTTCAGCCTGCACAAACTTGTCAAACCGAGCGACTTCATGTACCCTTCTGATCTTATCTCAATGTGAGAAAACTGTCGATTCAGAAACGGTTCCACTCTCTTGAACAGTTTGATTGTGTTTCCTAAAATAGGGTTAAAAACTAGAGACCGACTAATATAAATCATATTTTGGAGTATATTTTGGACTGGAAATGAACCTTATTTAATAATAATAATTAAAAAAAATATATGTGAGATTTAACAGAAATGCACCTGGTAAACATCTTAAGTAAGCATTGTATTAACCCAGGCAAAAATGCGCGTTATTTATTTTGTGAAATAAAAGTTTCCGTGTAGGAGCTTAATAGAAAACTGCTAGATGCAGCCACCTATATGTCTGTGAACTATAGGTCCGGATCAACTGATAATACGGTTATGCACTTCTAAAAACGAAAAACCTGCACACCAGCATGGCTTGTATTGTTAATGGGTGTCAAAGACGCAGGCCTCATAGGTGTAGCATAGGAAACGTCATCATCACTCAAGCATTAGGGACTACAACACACAGTTTAGTCAAGGGAGGTTGAGGGAATTTGCCACCACAAACCAGAAATATTCCTGGGATTATGTCCTTGCACACAGCGGTTTCTGACAGGTGCGCCTTCATCAGCAGGCTGGGGCTGCCGACACATAGGATGGATTGGCATTTCACAGCTTGCGCTCGGGACAGGTTGGATGAATGATTTAAAACGGCATGATGGGCAGCTTCATAACATAGAGCAGGTCACAGTCAAGTCACAGCCTGTCAAGTTACTTACTGACAGTCCGACAACAGAGGAAAAAAAAACACATGTTCACGAAGCCACCCGTGGCTAATTACATATGACGGGCGGTAGAAAGTGAGTTAAAATGTAATCTATTCATAGTGATGTCAGGATTAATATTGAATTTTGACATGTTGGGATGAAGTCAACCATATTTTTGAAGTATGAAGTGAAGTAACAGATGTTTCCAAACACAGAACTAACCCCGCAAGGTTACCTGTAAGTAATGAAGCCGCAGCGAAAAACATCTTTGAAATAACAAAGCTAATAATGCAATTGTTTGAAAAAATATATAAAAAATTTCATGTTTGACCATTCCCCCAATATTGTCTTCCACTGTCTCCCCAACCAAGCTGACCCAGCGCCCATTTGTCTCTGCTTTCTCTGTAATATGGCAGCATAGAGCGGGTTGGCTGTAACAAAAGGAAACATATCTAAAACTTGAGATAGATAGCAGTTTATCCTCATATTTAATTTCAGCTCACAACTTTCTTATTAATGCTGAGCGTTGTTCCTGCCGCGAACTTGTGATTTTCATCAGCTCATTAATGATTGCACAACAGATCATCGGGGTCAGGGTGACCAATTATTGTGCTACAAGTTCAGGAGCCAGCCTATGAAAAAATATGCAAATCAATAATGAATTTAAGCAAACTGGATTATGCTCTAAGAGCAAAATAATGTGCCAAATTTAGTTTGGGGATGAATTAGATTTGAGGGTAAGAATATAGGTTCTCTGAGCCCACCCTTGAATCCTCATCATTTAGTGTTTCTATAGAAACAATTATCAACGAGAGCAGTGTAGCATTGTGTGACCATGAAGTTCAAATTACAACCAGCAAGGCATGTTCTACTACTTTTTCATCCATTTGGATAACATGACCTGGGGAAGGTTTAAATGAAGCAGAGCAGCTACAAGGAGGACCATGGGAGAATTTCTCCTGGTCAGGCTGTCTGAATGATTAATGGAGGTGTTCAGGGTAACGCTTAACATCCTCATGGAAGTTAAACCTCGTTAGAGGGTAAACAATATAATTTGTGATAAGTAGGCCTCCTACATGGTGTCAGTAATGACTAGGAAATTATTATTATTATTTTTTTTTGGGATCGTGTCTCCCGGGTTAAGTCCTTTCTATGAATAGCATTTGTCATTTTTGTAAATCATTACTAATTCAATACATAGGTTCCCAATTGAGTTTAACAAGATAAAAGGAGATTGAGGGCGTGGTTATTTTTGCTTCTGTTATCACTTGCTTTAAAACACAGAAATCAACGAGGAAAAACATGTCGCTCATTTTCTGCGGATCTTTTCTCTAATTGTATGTGAGAACGTGTTTACTCTTCATGAGGACAAATTAAAAGGTCAATTCAAGTGTGAGATCTATAGTCCTTTTTTCACGATCAGGTAAAATATTCCATATATGGGAATGCCCTTACCTGAAGGGTGAAGTGGATAATCATTTCAAACACACCTGTTGTAATGGCACCACAGGTATATAAGGTGCAGGTGTGCGTGATTATCTGGTATATATCTACATAAGCAGTTCAGACACACGTGTGTATCAACAGAAAAAAAAAAGTGGATCATTACCATGACGTCAGACAGACATATATCCACTGCCCTTTTGCAGATGAGGGCTGGCTTGGTGTCTCTAATTTGTGAATTATTCAAATTCTTTTTGAAGACAGAAGCGTGACCGCTTACGCGCTCAGGTGGAGCTCCGTCTGAAGCAGCAGAGCGCGGTGCGTCTATTCAGGGGAGAGAGAGGCACCAGGCAGGTATTTTGCGTGGCCATGCGTGCTTACGCACCCTGGTGCAACTCCGAGGTGGAAACTGGCGTTGCTCGGTGGACCCCACGGTGTGTGTTTCTCTATGCGTGTCCACTTTGCGTGAATAAACAAATAAATGCATAAAAATTATAATTCACTAAAAATGGAAGTGAGAGGGGGTCACTCGTGTTCTCCATCATGGCACAATGGGTACTGCAGTATTTAGATCTGCCATTTAAAATCTTTGGACAAAAAGAGATTTCTCAAAAACTAAGCTGATTAACAAAGCTGGTGGCGATAACGGATACCTGAATGAGTGGTGCATCCCCCAAACATTGAGATTATCTTTCTATATAAACATAAATAAAGACAGAAAATGGCAAAAGAAAAACACTGTAGAGCACTCCTCATTTCCTGTATCTGCTGTACTTAATTGACTGGTGACTGACTTATGTTTTTATTCCCCCCCCCTTCCGAGTTTTTGTCCATTTCTAACTAGCTGTATATCTTTGCCTGGATTATAATAATAATAATTATAATATGTAAGGAGAATTAGAGACACGTGTAGCTTTATCTATGAGGATTCTATTTTCAGGTATTAAAAACACTGAGAATGAGCTCAGCAGCAGAACCAGCTGAAAGAGGATATATAATACCATCCATCCAGCCCCATAAAATGGTGGTTCCTGTATATTGCAGTTACTAATCTCATTACAGCCATTTGGTTCATATGGCTTCATCCACCAGTTCCAGTGGGCTATCTCAGGAGAGAAATAGAGCGGTGCACTTAGCTCTGCTTACTTGCTCTCTACCCCTCAAAGCCCAGTTCTTTAGAAACACACTGAGGAAATGTCATAGCGAAAAGCTCTCTTTGATGCACATCTGACAGGATATACGAGTATCACTGTTTCATAATTATTTTGAACCGAAGCTACTCAAACAAAATAAACAGAATCCTTCACGCAAAATAGTCTGTACCTCCAGGATTGTTAGAGAGTCATCGGGATGTGTGCCCTACTCGAACGCGAGCGTCATAGAATTGCCATGTGACGGCTTGTTCAGGCCCACTACTGCTTGTAGTAGCTGCAGGGGAAAACCATTGATCTGGGGCCTCAGTGTTTGAAATGGAAAAGATCAATCAAAAGCAAAAAGGTTATCAGATTGTATGAAATCTAATAATATGACGCACAAGGAGAGCTCTCTGCATCAGTGTTACTATTGATCCTTTTTCTCAACTTTCTGTTTTAATTAGACAGCTCTCGTCAATGGCCTGTCCATATGGAATAATACCAGCCAGAATAGATCAGTATATTTTATGTGCTGTTCAATATTACAACTATGTCCAATATCATAAACAGGGCCACCTGAGCCAAATCTTTGTATAATATTGTCATCTGTGTGTCAAACCGTGGCACAAACAGTTCACTTGACAGGGTAGAGCAAACAAAATAAATATTGGCAAGTGAGAACAGTTCCATTTTGTTGCATCGTCCTCTGCTGTAACATTAAAGATTCCTTCTGTGACTCTCAGAGTGATGGGGAGCCTTACAGATTTGGACACTTACAACAAAGAGCTCAGGTTGCAGAAGATTTATTTTCTTTATTGAAATGTTGTTGTTTAACTGAAGTATTTTCCCATAGGCATCCATTTGTTACTGAGTGGACATTTTGAAGGCAATGGTCCCTGAAGATGGAGTAATGACATCATCTCTTTTCCCACTTACGAAAATGGTGCGCACTTCTCCAAATAATACTAATAGACAAGTTGGGAAAGGGCCTTGCCACCAAATCCTCAATCTTTTTGTCTACAGTGAATTTTTGAAGTGTCTCCAAAAAGCATTTATGTGCCCTTTAAAATCTGCCATAATACTGTGGGAATTCATAGTTGTGTACATAGCCTTCTCAAATTCCCAATTTAATGTGAACTTCTTCTCCTTTCATGGAACAGGGATGAGTCACTTTAAAGAGCAGCTCAAATTCCATTACTAAGGATGAGGCTTTGGGCATGAGCTAAAAGTGAAAACATGACAACACCCAGCCAAAAGGAGTCCCAAAATAATTAGGTTGACTCGGATTACGAAGATGTGAAAATAAGGTATTTCTATGATGAAGGAATACATTATATTCCTGACACTTTTTACCAACTGATTAAAAGAGCCATGCCCTGCAAATACGCATTTGCCGACATTTGGCAGGAATTGAATGTTGCATTTGACTACGCTCACAATACTAACTCTTTAATTTTACTACCTCTCGAACGTGCCATTCTCTCCTCGAATCTCAGCAGCTTGGAGAATATCTGTCTTGTTTATTATGTATTACACTTTCCCGGATAATGTCTGGCACAACGTCTCCCATCAGCTTTCCTCACCTCCTGTAGCTCCTGCATGTGTCATTTCTGTACCAAACGTTAAACAGCAAAGATATAACGTCAGCATGGCCTGGTTGACTATGAAAATTAGGGGGGGAATTTAACATCGCCTTGTTGGATGCTCTTTTCTTTCATGATTCTAGCTTATCCAGCCCTCCCATACTTCATCACAACATCGCAGAAAGATGGTACAAGAATTAATTTATTGCCTTGAATCATACTTCAGTCGCTAAATTTTATTTCGGAGGGACTTGTTTCAGGGAACTGAGACAAATGTTCATGATAGAAAGGTGAAACTACAAAAACGAGGTAGTGAGTTGCAATTACAGATTTAATTGGCTGAGGTTCATCAGGGGATTACAAAGCAACATGTGTGGGGATTACTGAATTATAGCAGAGTCACTGAATAAATTAGTGATTTTATTTGTCTAATTTAAATTTTGATTTGTTTAAATTTCTCACAATACTACTTTCAACAACCTGGGCGAAAATGGAGCCTTACAATCCCTGATTTGATATGTAACAAGAAGCAGCCTCATTGTTTCTGCTTGTACATTTTGGGGACACAGTCCCTAAGTTGGAGTCGTAGTGCACAAAATACCTTTGAGGTTTAAGCGCCAAACAGTCTGGGCCTAAGGGATTGTGACACACACCACTGAGTCTGTAACGTGTATATATAAGCATGCAACACACCCACACATCCATTCAGATACTCCCCCTCCTTGTAGAAACACTGACGTACCAGGTACCACGTACGCATTGTTTGTCAATGTCATATTTTCCGAGCCTCAGCTTAAAGGTGCATCCATGTGCAGTCTGCCCTCATGCATTTTTCATGAATGCCTACTGGAGCTCTTTTGAAGGACTGTGTTCTATAGTCACGATCGAGGCTTGATTTTTGTGTCTGTGATATGTGGTGGATAGAGGAAAATTGCATTGCCCCCTGATAAAGGCCACAGAAGATGAATACGCCTAGCGGACGTGGAACCTTTCACAGTAGGGCAGATTAATTAGAATAACTATGGCAGAGTCTTCGAACTTATCCCAAACAGAGGCAAAGTTCAGTATCTTATTATTTCTCTGGAGAAGCAATGGTGCAACCAGAGGCGTCATAACGGGGCAGGCAAACGAGGCAATGGCCTAGGGCCCCCCAAGCTAGAAGGGGCCCCCAAGGATTGCTGATTACATTGGTCCACAGCAAGGACAACCTGAAACCCCCTTAAATGTCTTGCCATGAAGAAGACACTGCAATGACACGTTCAGGAACCCCCCTATAGGGGGCCCCATGGTACTTGCGCGCTGTCCAAAGCTTTGTTTTTTTTTATTTTAATGTTTTTTTGCTTGGGGCCCCCAGAGTGTCTTCTCTCAGAGGCTCCCGAGCTGAATGGGACCTCGCCAGCTGAAGAGAAAGCGAGGATAACAGAGAGGGAGTGAACTCATTGAGCCATTGAGAAGCCAGATTCAACAGCATGAAGACATTTGTTTTGTAGATAGAAAGAAGAAAACAAAGATGGGGATGAGAGGCAGGAGTTTATTTTCTTAGAAATGTAAATGCCTCAAACTTTTATTCCCATAGGTTCAGATCTTTGCTGGAAGGAAACAATGCTTAACTAATCTCATCTTACTCCCCCCTCTCAACTGAGAGCCCCCCTGCCGAATATCAGAAATACCATTATATGCTACATTAAGTACTGACAATTCAATTATCATCATACTCAAAAAGTCCTAATTCCACACACACAGAACATTTTCAACAGCTCCATCTGCTAAATGCTTTATGGCGTGTTAAAAACAGCCAAATTAGGATCATAAGAGTCGTACCTGTCAGCAAAACATTTGAAAAAAGTTTAGCTGTGACTAGTGGTTAACTGTCACATGCAAGCTTGAACAGGCTCTGAGGCCTGTAAGGGACAGATAACATTTCCACCTAAGATCATTTTCAAGTCAGTGGTAGCCGCAGTGGTAGGGGCGAGTAAAGGAAAATCCCCTGCCTCGGCATCACATCACACAAAGATTCGATTTACTGTTGCATGTGTCTGCATCAAAGCGATAAACACATCTCATTCTAGCTATTCTGGGGTTTCCTTCTCTTATCCGTGTGGTGGGAAATTGCAGAGGAACACGGAGAATGAGCAAATGATTACAACTGTGCCAGATGTTACAGTAAGCTCGATTTTGACTGGGTTATTAACCGATAAAACATTTATGACAGCTTTATTACATATTTATTTATTTAGATGGTTACTAAGAAAGCTTTAAAAAAACTAGCATGCCAAGTGGAGCAACAGCTGATTAAAATTACATTAGTCATCAGTTAAGGGGGGAAAATAAAACAATTTAATATTCAGTTGTAGAAAAATTAAAGTCACTCATCAGTGGAATATGTCATTCACTGTTAAATGTATATACCATCTAATGTAACATAAACGTGTTTGTATTGCACAAACTGGAGCATTTCTTTAGAATTGAAAGTGACTTATTAACAATAATACGTTTTTAGACACAAGTAATCATTATTAGTCGAAAAGTCGTTTTCACTTTAGTGCACTTGAATGAACTCTGCCTGTGGGGAAAATGACACGCTCTTCTTTTAGAAAACCATCAAGGTGTTTATATTCTCTTGGGTTAAACTTCTTGCTTAGTATAACACCTTAAATGGAACAACAAAATCAGAGACAGGTTATTAATCAGAAAATATACATTTGTGTGAGTTGAACGATTTACGTTCTGACCAAAATAAAAGCTTTTAATTATCTGAGATGAAAACTAAAAAAATTAAGCAAATGAAAAGCATTTAACGAGGCTCTAACTGTAGAAAAGGTCATGGTTATATGGTAAGATGGTATTGGACACCTACTAGACTTACTATATGTGATATTAATCTCAATATACTTATTACCAAGTGCAACACATACATTATAACATAGATGGCTAAATAATGCATGCGCGACAGCTCTTGTTTGCATCTATCCACAAAATAAAGCCACATCACTGTGGCTTTACTTTATGCCGCACGTTTTTAAACTAACACCTGTTCTTACGTTGTTCCTCTGTCATGTAATCCTTTCATTCCTCCCACATTTGTTTAACAACTATGCCATAACAACACCTACACATATGCACTATGAATATAGGCATATATAGGCATCATCATCACACAGCGCATTTTTTTGCTTAATGGGCTGCGATGGTGTGTGTGCGCAACATATTTCATGAAAACAAAATGGAGGTAAATGTCCCTAAAGTAGGCCAGGCTGTTTCATCATCACATCTACAGTAAAGAGAGTTCTAATAAGATTTAAAGATAATGCTACTTCTTTTTCTAATTCTCATTTCTGTATTAATTGTATTTTTTTCATCATGTTGCTCGTCATCCAGGTCTGGGAATGCATTGACATTGCTAAAAATAAGACAAAGTTGCATTAGCCAAACATTTTCAGAGAAGACAACCAAGGTATACTGTCAAATCCATTTATAATTTCCTGGCTCAACTTTGAGCTGACATATTATAATGGTGTGAGCACACAGTTCAGCAGAGCAACGAGACATATATGAGCAAAGATGTGTGTTTTTGCCTCCACAGAAAAAAAGATTACATAATCCCCTTAATCATTATCCTATGCAATGTGTCTGAAATAGCATTAGATTTGGAAAGGTTTAAAGTTACATGCTCCTTTGTGGTGAATTTCAGCAGCTTCAAGTGCAATTAAGACAGGACCAGCCTCCATTTTCCATGTTAACTCTCAGTCCAGAGATGAACAGAGCACTCAGAGGTTGTAAATACACTAGAGTGGATGGATCATACCATACAGCTCTGCCCTTTGTTTTAAGATTGCTGTGGCCTTGCTGATGAACTCCCCCCTCTTGCACATCATCCATCTGGTAGAGTCAGTGTGATCTAGGTGAGGTCCTGGGGTCCCAGTGGCAATATATCCCCTTCCCTGTTACTTGCTATGTACTAAAACACCTTGCGTTGGTTCAGTACCCAACGGAAACATTTAAACAAATCATGCCTCATGGCCTCAGGATATGTTTTAAACTTTTTTTTTTAATAGTTTGCCTCTATATTATGGATTACCATTTGGATCATATTTCTTTTTTGTTTTGTTTCTGTTCATCAGGAGACCGAACACCAAACATCTACCACCATTGAGGCCACCATGACAATCCCTTCAGAATCCTTTGGCTTAGTGCCACTTCTTTTCTGTATTGTGGTCCTTGTACACTGGAGAACAAATAAGTAGTACATATTTAATGATTGCATTCAATAAGCTTCAATTGAATGTAATTCAATAAGACATTTTCACGTTCAACATCCACCCAGAAACTGAATCTAAAGGTTTCAGCACTCACTGCTGTCTGGCTGGATAGTAAAGTTAACAAGGTTATGTATGTGTGTTGAGCTCAAAAGTTTAATAACCTGTTTGTGACAACCATGTCCAACACTGCTAACAAATGTGTCCTTATTTACCCAAATGGCAATATGAAGGTCTCATTCAATGCTTAACAAACATGAATAATTGTTGTAATTGTTTTCAGGTTATCATACATTCAAAAAATATTTTGAATATTCGTTTACAATTTTTGATTTGATTTTCAAGATACCACACTAGCATACACACCAGTTCTGCTGGTAAACTGCTTGACTTTTAAAATGATATGATATTATGCACATGAGCTTATTTTGTTCTCCATTTGCTAGCCCAACTGTTTCTCACTCTCTGCTAAGGTGATTTGTGAAAACAAAGTCTATAGTGCGTCCACAGCTGTTTTATCAGCCTGAGAACAAGCTGTCAGCAGCAGGCCAGACTGTAGTCGGTCTTCTGCTCTAACTTGTCCAACCGCGTTCATGAATGCACATGACGTAGCGCAAAACAGCATCTCTCCCAGTGACAGCAGAGCAGCGACAGTCGCTGTGGGTGAGACAGCGAGGAAAGTTGAGTGACGACAGCTCCGCAGAAAAAGAGTGATTTCTCAGATAATGGAGAAGTAAACATGCCATACCATACTAATATATTTTGGTTTCATTTTGTCTACCTTAGCCCTAAAAAAATTTAACTGAAGTTGAAATACTTTGCATGAAATACTTTTTTTGCTATAGGAATTGTTATATATGTAAATATGTGTTTACTCGAAGGCCAAATGCAATCAGCTGTCCATGTTCTTGTGGAATTTGATTTAGGGGGGTTCCAAATGTAATCTCCTTGGTGACACATTTTCTACGCTGTGGCTGATTCTCCACAGATAAAGATTGTTGAATCAGTTTACTGTGTGTGCAATGTCCTTGTAGTGAAGAAATGCTTTTTTTTATATTCAAGCAATTGGATCCTGCATTTTTTTTTAAATACTAAATGTTTAGGGTATGTACTGTATGTACTTACATTTTTCATGAGAGATATTAATGATTGTTATTTAATTGTCATTATACTGCAAGAAAAAGAGAAACTCTATCAAAAAACGATGCAATCCTCAATAGCCAAGAAGAATAAGAATTGTCCTTTGATCACCTCAAAGAGCCCTGAATCTTAAAAGAAATTGTGAGAAAATCAGATATTCCCACACGTACCTTTCCAAGTCACACAGGAAAAGACGTTGCCTCTGCTGAAGCAGCTGACAAGATATCGGAGAGAATTGATCAGACAGATGCTATGTGACTACTTAACATTCCCGAGCAGTCAGGATTCCTCTAATTGCTCCACTGATGCTGTTCTCTCACTCAGAACATGAGCCTGGCATTCCATCTCCACCAGAAGTGAAACCCAGGAGATTATTATGATAATAAATATACTTTTCTCAACACCTATTGCATATTTATCCTTTCTTTTTTTAAATGTGTCCAGGTCTCGGGGTTATCATCCTCAGTCAAATAAGTAAAGAAGAAGAAAAATATAATGAATATAATTATTAATATTTATTCTTTGTATCCTTGATAATAATACATTCGAAGTCTTTTCTAGTGCATATTTAGAAGCTTTATAAAGACCATCACGGAGCTTCCGGGAACACTTGAAAGGGACACAAGGCGCCTTCCGCCATGAACCTGGCAAAGTTTGGCTGTGGCCTATATGTACAGCTTGCAGCAGTGTCTCAGTCATTGGCAGGATCCATGGGAGGATGCGTTCCCAGATCTCTTCATCATCTAGATTGCGCTAGGCGTGTGTGTGATGGTCTTTTTTCATGCCTCACCGACACCGCTTGGCATTTGTTGACTTCAGTGAAAAACTGACAATCACCATGAGTCAAACTCGAAGAGCTTTTTGTCCAAAGTCTCTGGAAAACAGGTTTGCCTTAATAATGACTCGCCCAACCATACCGCGGTAGCCTAAGGAGGAGCACCGGGAATATTTATGTTTACAGGGGCTGTGGTGTCAGATTTTTTTTTCAACCAGATGTCAATGTGATGGGGGAAAAAAGGATTTAATAGGATTTAATCTGACAGCATATAGCATCTTGAGCATCGATCTCTGCTGCTCAGCTGAGCTGCTTGATAAGAGGCGCTCACTCTTCCTATAGATGGGCGATTATGTTTCGTGGCACAACCTGTCCTTTTCCCTGTCTGACACAAGTCTGTTTCAGCGTTGATCAGTTAGCAGCTGTAATTACCTGTGCAGGGAATGATAAGAATGAAAAGATGAAAAGACACAGGAGACTGGCCCTCTTTATCAAAGCTCAATATATTATCTTGCTTCCTAATAAACAGAGCCAGACTGTTTTTTTTTTCTTGTGAGGTTTTGTTTTAATTATGACTCATCAGATTGTTCACTGATCAGTCAATCTAGCCGAGAACATATTTCTCAAAGAAATGTTGTTGTACCCTTTGAGAGAAGCATTAGCCAAGTAATGGTGGAGCTTATAATGTGCTTATTTCATTGCCCACCAGTGGCAAATCAGGAAGCATACAACCTAAGGCTGCAGGGAATTGTCTATTGAAGCTACAGTCAATAAAATAATTGGTATACACATGTCCTCTTTAATTAAATGTTCTCTTAGATTGTTGCAGCTTGGAAACACACAATAATTCTAAAACAACTAAACAGATACCGGACATTTACCACTTGTATGTATATATTTCTTCCATGTCCACTTCTTCCTAGAAGTGTCCTATAAGGGAAGGAGGAGAGGCATCAGGCATAAGGTGGAGAAACTGCTCTGTCAAATAACACGGACACACACTCACACCTATGGGCGATTTACAGCCTAGAATCTGACGTGACCTACATAAGTGTGGAGAGTGGAAGGGAACTGGAGCTCCAGGAAGCAACACAGCCAGCAGGAGCTGAACATACGCACTCCTCAAAGAAAAGACAGAGACTGGGGGATTTAATAGATTGTTTGCAAATGGTCCAAGCAGACTCCCAACTAGATTTGGAAGCAATTGTGCTGCTCCAGTGTCTGATACCAATTTTCTTATTTTCAAACCACATATAGAAATAAAGTTAAGACAAGTAAATCTCCTTACACTAATAGTTTGTTTCCTCATAATCACACTGAATTGGCATTTTGTTCCAATCACTAGAGACATGTAAGATGTGGCCTTTGATTCAGAGGCCTGCACGAGGCTAACGTGTTAGCTTCTCATTCCTTTGCACTTGTTTTTTTTGTCCCATTAAATGGTCACTTTTTCAAAGGAATCAACATTGAGGGCGTCTATGCAATAAAGATCGGGCTTCTTATGATGGTATGCTGGGCCATGGGAGAATGCGCAGGCAGCTTTTTCAGTTTTAAAGAAAAGACAAAGGAGAGACATTGATGTAACTGAACCGATATACACACTTAAATATGTAAACAAACAGGCTGTAAGACACGCATGTACATATGGACACAACGTCAGCCACCCCCACGCACAGAGACAGACAAGACTGTCTGCCATGCGAAAAAAGCTGACAGATGGTAGAAGGTCTGGATCTGGATTCTGAATGTGTGTTTGTCAACATTTGACGAAACAGAAATGGTGTTATGTGTGATTTGCATGGACAACCAGTCACTTGTACTTGGTGAGATGAGATCACAACTGAGGCGATATACAATTATAGAGCAAAACAAACAACAAAAAAAAGAAATACACAACATAAAACCAAATGGTGAGGCCAACACTTGCCTCCAGTAATTTGCCTCTTCGATGCAAGCAAAACAGAGGGAAAAAGAAAACACTCATCATGAAGGATCACAAGAGATGTAATCACGTATTGCTCCGGATTTAAATCACTTTCCATCTTTCAACTCTGTGAAACGTCCGGGATCTATTTCTCATATATTCTCAAAGTTGTTGTTATAAAGCGTCTTGTGGCCTTTCTGTCAGAACTGATCTTATCCACACAAATGAGTCACCATCAACACTTATGAATGCAGTAGCAATAATAATAAAGAGATTGTGCAAAGGTAAAGCAAGTGTGTTTGTGTGCGTGCATGCCCTTAGCACAAAGATAGCTCTTGGATTGTATTGTATCAATTGAACCATTGCATCAAATCAGAAATATATATATCAATTTGTTGTAGATAGTCAATCAACCTTTAGTTAAATAACACATCATTTTCTAAATTCCTGTGATCCAAATTTGTCAAATTTATTCTCTTTTATTACAAGTCTAAAACATGTTGGACATCTCAAAGAGGAAGCACTGCTCCACACTGTTCTAGTAGATGGTTTCAGTTGTTTACATATGGAATCATTGATTAAAGTGTCCTGAAGATGGTAAACAATGTATGACATTACATCCACAAGCAACAAGAGGCCTCTGGATAATGACTTCGAGACACAAAGCAAAGTGTGTCCCACTGAAATTCCAGTAATCAACTGTGTAAATCGTTGTTGTGCTCCATTTAGTAAAACCAAAGACAGGCTGGTTTATGCATCAGCCAGAACAATTTGGATAATATGGATAAATAGAAAAGCACCATTCAACCAAATATGTTCAACTTGAATTAAGAATATAAACAAATAAACGATTTTAAATTAAATGGAAACATAAATGGACATTCGTTTATGCATTGTAAACTTTTAACATGTTCATACATAAACATAAATAAAAGTCCATTCCAACAGGTCTGCAAAATGACGATTTTATCGCCCAAAGAGATAAATCGCTTAGGCTCTAGTTTACAACCTAAAACAACCTGGAGTTCACCAAGGAGTTGTGAGATACAGTACATTTAATTGTTAGCTTTTTTGAACAGATTGCAAGTGCATAATTCTGTCTATCTGCATGCACACAGTTCTAATTTAAATGTACACAGTTAGTGCTCTACAAATGATCCAAATTGAAACAAAATGAGAACACAGAATCATGTTTTTTTTTTTTTTTTTTTATCAAACTATTTCAAGACCTTAATATAGCTCACAAGACCTATGTGGTTTGATCAAGTTGAGCATTTGATCATACTTTGGAGAAATAATAAACCTAAATGTGGAGGCAGACTGAGCCTTATTCTCTGCTGGCAGCTATTTAGATGAGCAGAATGAAATGCTTGGAGGAAGTGCCTCTGTTTGTCAAAAGAACAACTGGTTACCAAGTGGGATAATTCCTGACAAATCAGTTATTGAGGCAGATCTATATAATTACTGAATATTACATATCAAAAAGCAAGGAAAAATGTGTTGACTCGATATCGCCACAAACAGTCTGCACTTTGTTAATGGCAGAGTCGGAGAGTGAGGGCAGGTGGGTAGAATTCGGGGGGATCATGTCATGAAAATGGAAAAAAAAAATCACCTCCCTGAACTGAAGCGTGATTATTATCTGCAGCCTCCGAAATGACTTTCAGTACTTCGGCCAAAATGACTCATTTCGAAATGACAGAGTAACAATGCCATATACCATCTTTTCATTTCTGCTGCGTTTTCCCTTTTGGGTTCAACAAGGACAGAGTCTGGTCTAATAAAGAATGTAGCATATTCTGAATAGAAATATGCCTATAATGAAGCCCATAACTAAACTTAACAGTAATACCACTCGTGGAATCGAATGTGCCTTTGTAAAAGACACAGCTTTTGTCAGATGTACATCTGCAGCAGCATCTGTGTGCACGAACTACATGATGCGTAATTAATTGGTTTCAAAATGGTTCTGACAAAAGTTTCCAAGATGTTCCTTTCTTGTATAACATTAAAGTACAAGAAAAACTAGTTTTAATGGCTTCGTAGAAACCAATGGCTACTTCCGTGTGAACAATCATATTGTCACTGGCTCAGTGAATGGATGGCATTGCATGAAGTGAGATGCCTCGATGAGCTGATACTAGTTTATCTTGATTTAGCTGTCATTCCCCCAAATGAGCTTCTTAATCAATTTTGACAGAGGGCCGTCATTCTACTATGTCACTGGAAGGTTTATTGGCGAATAAAAAGCCATCAGAACAAGACGAGATGAAGCGTGAAATTTAATGGCAAAGATCTTTTTTTTTTTCCCTCGTTCCAAGAATTCACCATATGAGGCCCGTTACTGGGTTTATAGAAATATACCAGACACTTGGAGGATGGACTTCCATAAAAGAAACCAGATTATCATCTGTGCGATGTATCCAGTTGCTCACACAAAAAATGTAGGCCACCACAATGATGACGCAATAAACAGGGTAAGTATTTTTAACCAAGCAGAAATGAAACTCTATGAAAAGAAAATGAGTAAGTGCAATGTAAAATAAAACCACCTGTGCTAGATTCCAACAAGACTGTCAAACTCGAACCATTTTTTGCATTTATATAAAGAAAACATAGGCAGAGATAAAACACAAATAGACCCTGTTCAACTTCTATTAAAATTGAGAACATTTTCGAACTATGATCTAAACACATCTGAGTCCAAATTCAGAATGAACACATAAAGCATGCATTTAACATTGCTGGATTATTTCTGCCAAGAAAAACGATAATGTGGAGGTTTTGTGGTCCAATAACTGATCAGCGCAATCAAACACAAACTGATTTCACCAAACTGCTCTGAAGCCAAAATGTTTACAGGAGTAGAGGATCAACTAGGGGGAAATAACCATTAACTTGCTAAAAGAGGTTGCCACAAAGCAGATGGTGAGCACCTCTGGGAGGGAGCTTTGACCACAAAACAGCTGCAGAATGGATCCGCATGCTCATTGAAGAAATCATGAAAGAGGCTGTCAACCTCTAATGAGATCTGCCATCCTCCTCACAGTTTGCTGTTTGGCTCGCTTCCCGCTATATGTATATATCTTGAACCGTATTGACAATGATAGCTTTTACCTTACAAGCTGTCAGGTTTTGGCATCAGCGCTAAGTTCCCCCACAGACACACACACTCCGAAATGAGCCACCGTGGTGGCAAAAACAGCAGTACAGACAAAAGACAGCAACTTCCAACAGAAGATTTGATAACTTTTGAGTGATTTGAAGATTGTTTAAGAGAGCTTTTCAAATATCCACACATTGTGCAAAATTGTGTTGGTTGGCTAGCACAACATGAAGGCCAAAATCACAGAATATGCATGATTTCTAATCTGCTGTGTAATGTATCTTTACACATACAGACATACATGTTGAATGTTATTTAACTGTAGATAACTAACTGTAAAAAAAAATACACTCAGAGATGGCAGCTTTGGCTGCTCTCTCATCTGTCAATAAATAGTATTGGCTTTACTTTGTGTTGTGTTGACACCAGAGAGTTTGGGCCACTTAAACTGACAAACCTTCCAGCAATGCCATGTGACAGCAGTAATAGCACACGTCTGGATCAAATGGAATTTAGTTTTTATTCCATGGAACGTACAATCCCTGAAAGATGATGATGTGCTTTAGCAAGACACTTTGGAAGATTCTGACACAATGTGTAGACGCATAACCAACAAACCAGAATGCCAGCTTCTGTGCGTCTCCAGCTTTGAAACACGAACATGAACCGAGGGTGAGGGAAAATGTCTGAGGAAATGAAAATGAATGAGTGGGATGCTGACGGGCCTGTTTGCTTTTGCATGAACAGCTTCTACTTTTCTTCCAATGAACTGATCTTTTTTTCTTTTCAATCTTCAATGGTCCCTGTACTACAGAACTAGCCCCTTCAGTGACCATGAGATGGTCCGTGCAGCCAACAGCAAGCTGGAATATCAGAACAATGAGCCGGCGAAATACTTTCCAGTGAGCATTAAAGGCTAGAACGCTCTGAGATTCTTATTGCTGGGTCACTGCCTCTCCATTGTGCTACTCGTGTGCACCATGGAGTGAAACAAATGAAATGAATAACAATCCTCTCTTTTTTTTTTTTATTTCACTGAACGAGATCCAAACTTTTTCTGCTGCTGAGGCGGATAGAAGGAACCCCCTAACAGGACCTCCGACTGAGTTAAACAGGTAATGGGGAGGGACAGAGACTGGTCATAGAAACTGTGTTGAACCTGCATTGTGAGCAATGTCTGTCAACGTTATCATCTGAATAATGCAGTCATCTGTGATCATGACTTATCTTGTCCCCAAATGCTTGTCACAGTGGCTACTGTGAACGACACTAAAGTGTTCCCGAGCGCCGCTTGCCACTGTTACATAAGGCGGGAGTAAAATATTCATCAAGCAGCTCTGGACCACATCTGTATGCAGCTCAGTGCTGAGGAAACACTTTTCTGTAAACCTGATAACACACCACGTTCGGCTGCTGCTGCTGCTGCTGCTGCTGGATTTAGAGTGGTTTGTGTGTAAATGCACTTGATTGCTTTTGTGTATACTTGTATGAAGGAGTTTATATACATGTTATGTGTTTTAGTAGTGCAGTTGTGTGTGCGTGTGTGCGTGTGTGAGGTAGCTTTCGGTGACACACATATCTAAACAGTCTGCCTGTCTTCATCGCTATGCTGAGCAGGTGTTCCTGTGCATCCATCGCCTCCCATTTAAAGCAAACATTTACGTCTCGCTGCAGCGCTGGCGGACCTGCTCGTTCCAGCCTCTCTCTTTCCGAATGCAAAGGTCTCACTGGTGCAGGGTCTGTTATGAGATAAGCTTAAACCTTCAGGGGTCATCAGCGGGTCCTTCAGGGCCAGGAGAGCCAGCTGGCATCTGGCTGAGCGGTGGATCCCGGGGAAGCCGTAACTCAGGACTCCACCTAAATGACCACACACCACTCGCCGTTAAAGCTTTACTGTTTAATCTATATAACTGACCAGACTGCTTTACGTCATGTCAGGAGCTTAGTCTCTTTTTTGATTGTCGTAATTAATGTTATTCAATTAGAGCGGATGTTGATTGAATGGCGACAGCCTCGGAAAGTGTTTGATTTTCAATAGTGCGACTCAGAGGCCAAAGTTAAAGTGACTGAAGATGGACTGACAATATCTGCTCACACTGCCGTCTGCGTGGATCGCCTTTCGTCACCCCCAGCTGTCTGAATGGGAGCAGACAGACGAGGGGAATGCTAATACTCTGTATACATTGAGGAGAAAGATGAAAGAGATCAGAAAAATCCAAATTAAATATGCAAGGACACAGCTTACGTGCTTTAATGAAGAGAGAATGAACACTGTGCTAATGACGAAAGATTTGAGGCTTCCATGTGAGAGTGGGATCAAGAACGCACTGCAGGAGATGCTCATTACTGTGTCCCACACAGACTCTTACCTGTGCGAGTGTATTTATATGCATATTTTATGTGTGGGAGACAGAAAGAAATATAGAGATCATGCATAGGGCTTTGCACGGTTGAATATCTTTACCAAAGGGGACCCACACCCATGAATAGATGCATACCTAAGCTGAAAGAAAGACTCCTATGCATATATTAGAACATATAAAGGATGCCAAAAGCTTCAGCATGTGTTCCATCACACTGGGTTCTTTGAACAAATGCTAGGAGCCTTGACAAGCAGCATAACGCCGATGTGGACTCATGTTGTATAGCACAGGATGTTGCTTTGGTGTATTTAAATGCATAAAGAAAGGCCACAAAAACTCCCTGAAGTCTAAGGCTGCACTAATCAATACTTGATTGATTGATTCTTGACTCTATTTTCAGCTTTTTTTAACAGATTTTCAATATGACAGCAAAAGGCATACAGATCAGAGCTACAGTATAATGTTATAACAAGGTTCATATTTACTTGACTTGGTTCCCTAGCACTTTGGGATTTGGCTGAAAACATAGCAGAGGGTGAGCAGAAAGAGAAAATGACACAGCCACCATCCCACACTGCAGTATTCATAAGCAAGACCAGAAGGAATATCTGAGGGGCAATCCCTCATTTTCCAGCCACTGTCTTGTCAGTCCCATTGAAAAAGGATTTGAGTTAGATTTATGCAAAAATGTGTAACTGTCCGTGAAACAATTTCAAATACACCAGAGTATTCCGCACAGACAGCACTAAAAAGTCATTCTTCCTGAGAGAAGGTGTATTGTTTTTCAATGGGTCGAGCCGTAAATAGCAATCAAACCTTGAAACTTGCCAAGCCTAGCTGGACAGAAAAAAAAAATGTAATTCATGAAATGTCCATGAAAAAAAATGAATTTTTTTACATAAGCAGATGATCACTGCACACCGATTTGAGAAAGCCTCCTGGGTAAAATTGAAATGAAGTAGTATCATATTAATCACTTCTGTGCTGTGACAGGACAATATCTCGTAATGCTTAGCAACCAACTCCTCCAGGGCAAGAACCACAGTGCTGTGGTCTACCAGGGGATTTCTTATCTAAAGTTATGAAAATGTCCATTGTGTGGCAGCAGATATCTAACGCACCTCACACTCCTCAGCTGCACGTTGCAAGTTGTTCTCAGCAAGTGGTATTAATTATTCAAACAAACATATATGAGGATCAATAAAGCAAAAGTCGTAGTTTTTTATTACATACAGATTTTGCAAGTGCAGCTCGTGTTTTGTTTTTTTTATTATCCTGTGCATGACATGCATGCTTTCCCAATACACGAGCAATCAACAATGAAAAAACGATCGTCGATGTCTTACCTTAAATAGGCGTAGTATGTTGGCCACCATGATGGAGACGGAGCTGGAAGACGCTCCGATGACGCCCACCACCCTCTCAGGCTTGGTGATGATGGGCGCCCCGCCGCCCAGACACTTGACGTCCGTGCCGTCCTTTTCGATCAGAGCCTGCACGAAGGTGAGCGACTGCTCCAGGGCGTGGGTGTCCCGGGAGCAGGTGTCCAGGATCCGTGCTCCCAGTGTGATGTTGGGCAGCAGATTATTGTCATTATTGATGCGGTCAAGGGCAAAGAGCATGGCCTCCAGCCTATGGATGCCCTTCTCCTTCTTAAGCTCCCCGCACGGCTTGCCGTCGTGGCCTCGGGCGTGCACCGGGAAAAGCCCACCTAAGGAGATGTCCCCGTCTATGCGGATGGAGTTCAAATGTGTGTGTCCTGGCCCTTTGGGTTTGGCAGCCTGGGCAGCGTTGAGAGAGCTGTGGAGAAGCAGCAGCAGCAACAGCGGCAGCGGCGGCAGGAAGAGGCCATGTCGCCTACACGCCGAGGGTCGAAACATGGCAGCGGAGTGGGCACACATCCGCCCCGTACGACCAAACCCAGCAATCAGCAAGAAAACAGAAGCCAGGTATTATTTTAGGATTTTATGATTAAGTGCGATGCCTCTAGAAGCCGTTGGCACGGAAAAGGGCTCCTCTCATGTCTCCACTCTCTCCGGCATTCATTTAGTATCGAAAACGAGGCGGGCTCTTTCACTGGATGTGATCCCGTTCTCTTCTCCTCTTTCACTCCCTCGCTACATCATCTGACCACATTGGTGGGCAGCTGCTCTCGTGTCCGCTGCTATTCGCAGACTTTCCTATGGAGATCCTTCACTCGGGGCATTAGGAAGAACAAAGGTAAGCAATAGGCTTTTCCTCCGTGTCCGTTCTCTCCCTCTCTCTTTCCACTCCACCTCAATCAGGACTTTTTAATCGCCCCTGCTCCCGTGGGCAGGGATTTGGTATATGTCACAGCCCTCAGGCCCGCTCAGGTCCACAGGCTTCTGAGCAACTCCTGAAAGATGAAAAAGAGAAGAGCAGTGAGACAGTGGTCAGAAAAAAAGGATACATACTGTATTGGTATGAGCATTTCAACACTTTTCATTTCATTTTTTTTAACCTTTTTACACCGGCATTATGTGGAATAAAGAGACTTCCAAACTATTTTTGTCCATTATATATATACATATATATTGATATATCTATGTCTATAGATATATATATACAGTCTTCCTACATCCACCACAATTCAAAATGTTGACACTGACTCTCAAGGTTGCCAGGGCTTCACTTCATTTTTAACCTATTAACCTTGTGAGCCAACTTACCTGACAATATTTTTTTCATTTTCGGTTGATTATCGTTATTTTGGGTCAAACATTCTTTGACTATTACACATCAAAGGTAAAAAAATAAAATATGGTTGTTGTATGGTTACAGAGCGTGCTGTGGGCATCGGGGTTAATCGTAGACTGCTGTTCTGCTTAGAATTATTATTTTCCAGAAAACGTATCACCGTTGCTGCCATAACACATATTCGGATCCTTTCAAATCTTTGCAGTTTAAAGGGTTTTAATAAAAGGTCAAACGGACGGATAAAGTCGATAGCTCTTTATGCCAAATGGACCATTCCCACCTAACCTAAGCATTTTATCTTACTACAGGCAAATCAATTACATATCTTATCTGTCTGTTGTCCATCTGTTCCTTGCAAGGTATTAAGGTACAACAAAGCAACAGTGGTTGGGTGTGAGAAAGGGAGTTGTAAACTGTAATTATGCTATTACAGCTGAAGAGCTGCTTTTATATCCAAAGTATGCATGAAGAAAAATATCCAGGAAATCACAGCATTCCTGACTGCACCACAACTGAAGATACTGTGGACTTTTAAACATGACAAAATTATTTTCCATCCACTAAAACAGAGCTCCGAGAAACGGAGGCTCATTTCCTGCTCTCTAAAAGAGGTTGTAGCTGAATCTGTTTTGCTGTTTATTGTTTCACTGCTGTGAGGGTCATTAGATGCAGATTCTGCACAGAGTTGAATCTTGTAAACAACCTTCGCCAGGTACATAAAGCAGATTCAAAGTGGAATTTTGAGTTCCTCATTCCCATGCTGCCGTGTACATCCACACACTTATTATTTCCACCTTTCGCTTGTTTTCCCTCTTCCTCTGGCCCACACAAACACACACGCACAACACACGCCTGTCAGATAAACACACACAAACATGCCACCACCAGCTATCTTGTACGTAGTGTCTGAAGGAACAATCTAGCCGCAGACAGTCACAGAGTAGGGTTCCAGACATTGGTTTTCCAACAGAGTGGGTTGAAAGCCTTGGATCTGCAACAGCTGAGATTCATTGAGAGCATATTGGAAGTGACAAGGTCCTTTGAATACACCAAACTATCTCCTACTGAGTGAGAAGTAATTTTTCAGAGTTGATTTACTGCAGATCCCTTTAGCTGCTAGAGAGCAGATGAGAACTGGAAACCTGGCCCACTCACCGGAGCCCCTGCAACCAATCCACAACCCATTGCCCAGCAGAACTAACTCAATATGGGCGACATCTATACAGCTGTGAGCATGTCACAAATAGAGAGTGTTCTCTAAGACGGAACATTTCAAGATATAGGTCATCCAATCTATGATTGTACAAAGAATAGACAGCAATGTGTCTTCTCACTCACACTGATGAACATCCAGCCAATCTCAGAGAGCATCTGTGTGCGATTGAAAGAAATTAGTTCTTACACATCAGAAGATGGAGGATTATTATGTTAATCAGCTTGTTCTGTCTTCTTCCAGATGAATATCTTGTTGTGTATGCTCTTTGACCAAGATGTGGCTAATACATTCCACAATCTGAAAGTGGATTCGTGGTGGGCTGCCTATATCCTTTGAATAAATCATTTCATTTCATCACTCTGTGGAAATCTGTGAATGCCATTTTTAATCAAGCACTGGGTTAGGGCAGACCACCTTGCAATATTGTATTCAACATGACATATGGTGATGGAGAAACCAAATGGAAAGTGCAGTAGTTGCATGCTCATGAAATCATATCACATTATCAATTCTTTTAGCATATGGCTCATATCCAAACCTAAGCTGTAATATTATGCTGGATATAACCTTAATTCAATGCTGTGACTCATTTAACTATGTTAAGGCCAAACAAAATGGAATTCAGTCACAGTTTTGGTTTGCTCTGGAACCACTTCAATGGACACTAGTTACAAGGGCTCCAAATGAGAGGACAAACAGTGTGTGTGTGTATAGTAACAAACTAGTCTTGCGATGGTACCTCAGCAGAGACTTGAGAAAAGAAAAGAAAAAAAAGCTTTGGATCCACCAAATGTCAAAGACAGCTGCAGGAATCACTGGAAATTCCATCAGGAGAACAACCTTTCCTCAGGTGCCAGGGCGTATTTTGGGATAGACTATGCATCCATTTTAAAAGGCCATACAATAACCTTCAGGCAAATAAAGCCTGTTGATTCATGGCCTCGCAAATTGCAACTGCAGCCCACACTACAGCAATACCTTAATTTTGATCAAACCAAAGCTTGTTTGTGTGTACAACAAAAAAATGTCCTTGGTGCACATGCATATATATATATGTGTGTGTGTATAATGCACATACAAAAATACCAATTAATTGGAAACACATCACACTTGAATGGAACAAATATACATATGTATACACAAATAATTTCAATTTTGTCATGTCTTAATATATCTGACATTATTCTGCATTTATTAACATTTTGTTAATTGTCGATAGGAACACATTTGTGATCATCGTATTCCTTATTTCCAGAAAATGTACTTCACATCGGTAAACATTCTACGCTCCCTCTAATTTCTCTCTATAGATTTCAAAACTATGCAGGGGAAACTTTGAGAGATTCTGTAAGTCTCCTCTAACAGATGGGAAAGAGGGGTTCTCTAATTGACACTCCAGCATGTTGGTGCTGCACGGCAGATCAATAAGAAGGTAGAGGAAGGCTGCTCTAAGCAGAATGAAGGGCGAGAGGAGGTTCAGGCTGCATACGAAGAGTGGAGAGCTGAGGAAATGCTGCCATAATGTTCCTACTAATAGAAGGAAATCTCTGAAAGGATGCATCAGTAATGGGCATCAATGTTGGGACATAGCTCTTTGTGCAAGTGGTCTTGACTTAACCTGTTTTTGAGCAGATTATTGTTATTTTTTTTAAATGCAAGTTTGTGCAACATTCTTAAGCAGGTGATTTCTCCTTGACCTTCTTTCCAGCTTTTCAAACCAAACGAATTCACTGAACAATTATTTTAACAGCAAGTGCTTTGGCTGCAGTATCAAATAACTGTATTCCCGCACCAATAATTATCTGGGGCTGCAATTAATTTCTATTGTCAGTATCGATTTTTCGGCTGTTTATTCTATCAATAATTCATATTGTTACTGGTCTTGTGTATACAACCTATTGTGCAACGTGATTTCTTCCAACCTTTTTTTCATTGCACCCAGCAGTCTAAAACCCACAGATAATCAGTGCTCAAGAGGTCAGCGAGGACCTGCCGATCATGTGACCACAGCTCCAAACCCCATGTGGCTGCGGCTAAGACATTAAAAGGTGAAGAGTAGGTCACTGTTGATCAATATTGTTTATATCTGTTTTTCAGGGGTATATCTAATTTCTCCTTCACATTTGATTTGTAGCCTTGCATTTACCTTACTTTTAGCCATTGTTAGACATAGTTAGTGTAGTGTTACCATACTACCATAGAAGGTGTACATTCATTATTATGTGGTTGTTCCACATGTTTTTTTTTCCTTTATCAACCCACATACTCAACCTCCTATTTTCACCATCAAACTGGTAATGTAAAGTTCTACCTCCTCTGTGTTTGATCACCACCCCCTGGCGATTACTTCTTTACCTGTATCATACAGCCTCAACCCCATTCAGTTCACAATGGTATAAAACAGAGAAAGAAGCAATTATGGAGAAGGAAAAGCGAAAGAACTATTGAGGTTTTTCCCTTGAAAAGTCGCTTGAATGAAAGGATCAATTATCAGCACAGCTGTTGAACTGAATACAAGACACTGTATGTCAACAATGCAGGGATCATTGTAATAGTATCATAGGTAGATATTTAAAACTCAATTTATTTTTTAGGAGACAGCAATTTATCAAGAAGAACCCCCATTTCCACCACTGCACAGTTGCTACTAAAGTATGTGCATAATTTTGACAGAGTGAATCTTCAGTCCTCCATACGCCTCCATGCATCACTACGGAAAACGTCTTGATGTACAGCTTCTTTTTTTTTGCCAGCTGTCACGCCATGCATTTCAGACAAAGAGCAATCATGATCCCAGCCTGTGTACCTCACATTAAAGAGAAGCCGCCACTCACTCAGTTCTTTGCAGCCTGAAATGTGGGGCTTCTGCACCACCTCAGCCAAGCCATGCAGCTGGTGAGTGGTGTTTCCCTCCATTTTAACATACTCGTGCTATTAAGTGAACACAGTTGTCGAGAAAATAAACTGTTGGCAAAGAGGAAATTGCCTCTTAAGCTCACAGCTGGTTGAAGTGTTCACCAAATTATAGAAAATAACCACCAAAGCTTTCAAAACAATTGTCATTTTAGCAAACCACGTTTTCTTTTAACTTTCACTATGACAAACCTATCAAAATCCCAAACCATCATCATGCCCCTCTGCTCATGTCAACTTACTGTACACCTTATGAAGAACAAAAAAAATCATAATCACTTACCACCCAGCTCACTGACATTTTTTCCCATGCAGGAAATCAGATGATGATGATGCAACCATGTGCCTTGTAAACTCCATTTATGTTAAGGTTAAGTTAAGTGACGCTTGGTCTGTTTTCACTCATGTCTGGTCAATCACTTCCTGGTTTGTTGTTTACTAGCCTCTTCCCTTTACTTTCTTCCTTTGTGTGTTTTCCAGCCATCGTCAGTGGTCGCCCCGCCCTTAATTGTTTCCACCTGTTCATTCTTATCTCATGCTTAAATAGTACTTGTCTGCCTCTATCCTGTGCAAGTGTATCTTGTTCCATGAGGTGATTTTGTTGGCAAACTAGAAACCATTGAATTGTTTTGTACCTTATTCTGTCGTGGACTGTGACGTTACTTTTGAGTCCTGTGTTTTCTGTGTAAGGACCGGAACAATGCACATTGTGCATATTATTTATGTATGCATATATTTCAGTCTATACATGGCCGTTGTGCACTTGTGAGGGTCATATTTATAAGAATCAAAGCTGAAGTATTTCAATGTATTTTAATACACATGATAAGACAGTGTTAACTCTTAATATGAAATTAATTTCAAATCTGTCAAAAAAATACACAGTATCACTTTAGTCCCCCTCAAACAAAGTGATAAAACACGCCAATAACTTTATTCTTTCAAAATGACGGCATCATGTCCAGCATTATGCATGGCATTTGGATATCCCTGCCAGCAACAGTCTGATGGGGAAAGCAATTTTAGACAAAACAAATTAATTGAAATGAACCAATTTAATCGCCCGAAACATAGTTTGTGTTTTGTCACTGTTAGATATAAACAGAGATTAATTACAAAAACTGCAAAATGCAGTTGACGGTTGTGATTTATTTTGAACTCTGAGATATGTGGTCAATCCTGCTAAGACATGACATTATGCAATAGCAGAACGTGGTGGTTTGATTTCCCTACCGTGAGAACCCCAAGAAATCTCAAGTGCACGTTATCTCTCGAAATATCAACTCTATGACAGCCTCACCAGAGAGCTGTTCCTTTTCTGTGCCAGTTAGAGGAATTTCAAGACATGTAAACAAGGCTTATTAACACAAGGCTAGAGCTGTGTTTTCCCAACATAGCAAACGTAATGTGTGTGTTTTGATGGTACCGTAAGTCATTTGAAAGGCGAGGTTGAGAAGAAAGGGGAAGACGAAATTGGCTATGCCTACATGTTTTGTTTACTTGCAATGGATGCTTTTTCTGTGCAGGCTAATGGTGGGCTAAGATCCCTGAGCTGCAGTAGATATATGGGGCTGAAATGTGAGAACAAGCCCTGATTCGCCTGCCCTGGAAGAGTGGAGGGAGAAATCTTATGCGGCTTAAATAGGATGAGGGGAAAACATTGGGGAGCCAGAAGAGCATATTAAAAATTGTTGTCTTCCCGTTCGCTGACTGACTGATTCAATGACTATCATCTCGCTATAACGATGAAATACAATACACCCACACGTTCCTCAGTTCCCATCCTTTGTAATAACAGAATGCCATTCGTTCATTCTCCCATGCTTTTTCAATTCCTATCTGGCATCACATGCACACCTTGGGACCTTGGATTGTTGGAAGATTCAGAGGGCAGGCTTGAATGTCGAATCTACGGGTTGAAATGTAATCCAAATGTCCTGCTCTCCCAAAGCTTCTGGCACTGGAGGCTGTTCTTACTCACTCTGTGAGCTGTTTAATGGCCCAGTAAAAAAGATGGCATGAGGTGAACCATCTCCAGCCTCCTGTTGACTCTGAGCGGTGCTTGGTAATGAAGCCTAGCATACTTCATCTTGTGGGTCAAATGTGCTTTTTTTTTCAAACCCTTCTTTTTATTTGAATAATAATAAAAACTACTAGTTGCAATGTACACAGAGCTGTAAGGTGAACACAGACTGCATCACAAGCCGTCACTGTTGTCCTAGAAAGTGTCTATGAGGAAGGTTGGGTGCGGGGGCGGGTCACAGTCAATACGGAAGGCTGCTGCTACTTCTCAGACATTGATTTACTGTATGTGCAAAGCTAGACCCGCCTGCCTGTCAGGATTAAATAATGTGTCTTCAAACCTGCTTCCCTGAGAGACCTAGTTCCTGCAACATATGGAAAACTGGGGCATATCAGCAAGAACAAGTGGTTTGGAAGTGTAGTCTGTGTTTCGAAGATCATTGGAAAAAGGCACACTGTCACATCAATGCCTGAGTAAGGGCTGAACTAAGAGTCTCAATCTGGCGTCATATCTGCATTCCACCAACCCCCTATCAAAACATTTTACATAAATTGTTTTGAAAAGAAAAAATTCAAGTCTCCTAAGATTTGAGCTTTCACCTGCATTGCCTACAACTGCACAACACGCAAAAATAAAGAAAATCCACAACCAGATCGCCTCCTTTCAGTGTACAATGATATCATAAACTTCATCCACATTATGGAACCTTTTTTTTTGGTATGTGAGAGAAGAAAATTCACATGTCTGCACCTAAAACCAAGCAACAAACAGAGGACAAGATAATAATTTTCAAAAAATGCCCATTGGAATCCGACTTTCACGTGACCCAGCAAAAAAGCTATATTTGAAAAACCATGAAACCGCTATAGTCCAACTCTCAGAGCCTCTGAACATTAATTTTAACACAGCTACCTGCTGAGGCCATCCCACAGAGGTCCAGCACATCAAGAAAAGTGTACCAATGCTCCCCATTACTTTAAACTGACTGTGAAGAATACTCAACTCTGAAGTAGGATTACTCGGCCATGGATAAATACACAAAATGGCATTGGTTTCTTTTCCAACACAGGAGGACTTTTAAATTTGATTTATATTTGTGTAATAATTGATAATTGGAACAAACATTCAGGTACACTAAGGTAAATGTGTTGTACTGTATTTGTTTTAACCAGAAGAAGAAATACAAATTGGCAAAAGGACGATTAAAATGATTAATATTTTATTCATTATGTAATACATTCTAATAATAATACATAATATTAATACACAAAATAAAATAAAAATCCCCTTTGACTTATAAGAAAATAAGCGACAAGAGTTTTCTTTCTCCACCAGGTGCTGGATCTATAGGTTTCCCTTCAGAGAGACTTCATTTAATTATGCACATGGAGAATCTTTTTTATGCATAATTGATTCAATTATTCTGCCAACTTATGCGTATGAACACCTGTTCCTTAACATGAAAAGTCGCCTTTCACACAGCTTCAGGATGAATCCATGCTCCCAATCAATTTTCCACTGAGAACATCATTATGGATTTAATGTTTTGTATTTTCATGTTATGAGTTCTCATGTTCCGATAGATTTGTGGATCAAATGAAGTCCCACACAGACAAGCCAGTGGTCTATGGCGATGCAGGTCCTTTGAGACCTGCAACAGATGCTGGAAGCACAGGGACTTGTTTTTGATGTACGCTGGAGGTGCGCATGGGCACCTGTCCATGTAATGAATGGTCACCGTGTGTAGGCTGTGTCTCCCTCTGTTCACCAGCTTTGTCTCGCAGCACATGTAGCAAAATGGTGATTCAGTGTGACCACTGACGTCTCTGTTACTGGGAAACAGCAGTGGAGTCCGTGACAGGGTTTGCCAATAAGGACTTCAAAATCTTTGGGGGTAAATGTGACAGGAACTCGTCCAGATCTGAGCTCCACCCGAGCATAGAGGCACATGGGCTTAAAGAGTTGGGGGGTAGCAGCAGGTAATTCTGCAAGTGAGGATGAAAAAAACCCAGGGCCACACAAACCTTTAGTGTGAACAACTGATTTGCAGATCACTGTGGGGACAGGTGGCTGGATAGGTGGATATTTTTGGTCGATTGGGGATTAAACAAATCTTTGTATTCAATTCATTATTTTCTATGTAATATGTTGCTTGTTTCTTTTGTCAAATGTCCAGACAACAAAGGCCAGCAAGGGGTGCCATCATCAACAGTATAGGACTCAGCTATGTACTCTGTTTTAATTGGTGTTCTTGTTTGGGTTTGCACAGCCTCTCATCTGCCGATCAAATTAATGCACATTGCTCCAAGCAACCTGGGTGTGCCAGGTCGTTGGACTAGAATGCCTTTCAGTTGTGGAAGAATCCCTCTGAAACCAGAACATTGCAAAGTGTGGGTTTGTTTAGCTGCGGTCAAGGTGCTGTCAACGATCAGAATATACACTGTCAAACTGGAGGAGACATCAAGAGATCAGTCTATAAAATAAAATGCCTCTTGCCCAACCATATTATTGTGTCAATTTCGAGACACGATTGGTTTAAATGTATGGTTTCAGGATTTTCCAACTCAAGAGCCAGTTTTTAATTTTTCTGTTTCAGAAACGCAGGTAATCAAATCAATCAACAACTTACATTAATGAAGCATTAATACATTCCTTTTAATCTACAAAATAACTGGGTAAATATTAATTTGTAACCTTCCCAACACTATTGGTTATAGAATTGAATTGAAAACGTAAAAGTCCTGATTACCAAATAAATATATTCAGATTCAGAGAGAGTGATATAGTGGATAGTGATGGAGATAATCCTGATAGGATTGAAGCTAATTTAACCTAAACGTTGCAATTTCTGGGCGAAGAGCACATTAAAATGTCAGAAATTCCCAACATATCAGCCAACAAGTGAGAGCAATTAACAGAAAGATGTGTCCGCCAGAAAATAATAATGCCTCTGTTTCTGCATTCATGTTGCAATTCTAGCATCAGTTTACAAAACCATGCCTTCACGAGTTGCCCTGAACACTGTAAGTCTTCAGCGGCAGGAGGAATGGATTTCACTGTCAATTTTATTGAGTGCAAACCTTGAATGCTAATGAGATTTATTTCTCAGCAGAAACAAATGCAACAAGTTACTTCCTGCGTCCAAAAATATTTCTGATTAAAACTTGCTCTGTGCTCTTTTTGTGCACAACTGCGTGGGTTTCATTAATTCTCTGTTTATTGATTTAATTGTTTTTGTTCGCCACAGTTTGTAAAATGTGGCTCATTTAGGAAATTGTTTTGTTTTACATGGTTATACCTTTAAACTCTGTGGCCCATTTCTAATAATTTATCTTAACAGCTTAGTTAGCATTATTTTAATGGTGCTCTGAGCCTCATCCAACAGCAGTGCGTTGACATTGGCTGTTCAATCATGTACTAATTAACTTATGAAACCTTTAAAACTCATTTTTGATTACTTTTTTACCACAGTCATTATCATATCAAACAAAAATGTATTCTGAAATCCATTTTGTAGAAAGCCCTGTTTTTGTCTGTTCTCAGATACTAATGGAAACTAATAAAACAAAGTGTCTGAAAAACAATTTAAATTAAAACAATGATTGAAAAAAGTTATTATTCAGTTATTAAGCTGTCATCCAATCAACTGTGTGAGCATTTACCTATGAAAGCACATTAACTCCTATCCATAAACATGTGAAAATAGAACGACTAAAATAATGCTTGTGAATATGAGAACTGCTTCTTGTGCAAAAAAAAGTGTAACTGAGATGGGAACTCTGAATAAATTCATGAACAGGTGTAACGTGTCCCATAAAATCTTGAAATGACCTTTCAGCACAATATAAGAGTGACTGCATGTTATTTATGTAGATTCTTTTTAATACATGCAATCGCCAGCATTATCAGTGTCAGTGTTATAGCTCTACCAGGTTTTTCAGTAAACAACTGAAGTAGTGGACAACTAAATTGGATTAGAAGAGCACATATGTCAAATGTAAAATATTTCATGCAAATCCATTCAATAGTGATGTTGATGAGGGGGGATTATGAAATTCATTAAGGCTCACCTCCTCATTATGATTCTGAATCTACACATGCACAGCTGAAAGTGTCATCGCTGTCTAAATCATATATTATAACTGGATTTTCCGTATGCATGAAAACATGATCTATGGCCATCAAACTGCTGTGCCATCAAAACAGCCAAATTGAAGAACTGTGCAGTCGATAATATATGTTTCATAGAAAACGCTATCATATATTTTCAAGTTTCACCTTTACGTATTTTCATATCGGTTGAACCACAGATTTAACTGACTTTACATTATAAAAATGAACACAATAAAACCTTTATTGTTTTGTAATGTTTTTTTTTTACATTCATTTTTATTTCGATAGGCTACACATTTTTTTAAATTTCAAGGTGGGTAACCTGCCCATTTGGTCATTTAAATTCTTTCATCATGGTTTCCTATATTTTGAAACAATCTGATGAGAAAGTGATGTCGTGAAAAGGTCCTGCAGTTGTTTTCTTCCACCTGTTTTCTCTCACACAATGCACCTTTCAATTCCCAGCGGGCTAACGGGAAATAAGGGAAGATCAATATAATTCAACACTGTGTGGTAACTGCACTGGTGACTGTAGACACAATCCTCTAATGTTAAAAGGTGCCGCACTCACATGAGCCAGTAATGGTTTAAAGTCGTAAGGGACAAAGTTTGATGATATAAAGCTTTAGGAAATGAAGCCTTTGGCGAACAAGAATCAGGAAGAAGTGCAGGTGATGGATCGCTATTTCTCTAATCTTGGTTGTCATGGAGATGCTAGTGACTTGTCGTAATGTCAGGGTGTGATGTTACTCATTTGGCCGGTAATGATTTGTGGATAGATCGTAGGTGTGGGATCTGTGTCTCATTTGAAGCCATACGCTGGCAGCCGGGGTGCTTCAGACACTAGTGTTTGCTGAGATATCCGAGCAATTTTATGGCTCCTAATGTGATCATTTACATTCTGCAAGTGGACCCTAATGAGTTCAATGCTGCAAATTTTCCCTTTTTGTTCAGTTGAATAATCAATGGGAATGTACATTTCAAGCCTTCTGATTCCGCAGCACACTCTAAATGTTTTACGATTGTATTGCTCTTCGTATACATTTCAGGACTGGTAATATTTTCATCGTTATTATTGTTACTTTTGCATGTTTCGGGCAGTTATAGTTGGTGGTTCATCGTTTCTTTTCTGTGATGAGCAATGGTGCAAACATCGGACAGGGGACACAGTTTGACAAAAGATCTTTCAAAAAGAGGAAGAGCATTGTGACAGCGTGGGGGCTCAAACACTATTTTAGAAACGGATTTTATTCAAAATCTATTGGGGCTCTAGATTTATTTATTTATTTATATTTCTTTGAAGCTAGAGCAGGTAAGAATTGAATTCAGGCATAGAATGTTATTATAAATGTAATATATGTATGATTCATAAAATGAGGTGCTTGGTCGGATTTGAGTATGACAAAAGTGATCTATACCATTACAGCAAGAGGCAGGGTACATCCTGGTCAGGGTGCAGAAAAAAAAGGAGGGTCAGGTCAGAGTAGGTATAATATGGGGAACAAGCACCAACACAGCCGTGAGGAGAACCTTTTCTGTTGTGAGGCGACTGAGGTGCTGATGACGGCAACATGGAGCCGTACCGTGATGCGATCGCATTGACAGTATGTGTCCAAAGACAGACACCTGCCAAAGCTGTCAAGCTTGCCACTGTGGTAGTTCCTGCTGGAGGAGTGTCTCCCGGAAAACATTTTTTTTATCATGATTACACGCAGACTCATAACGTAAAAGCAATACCAGTCACCCTGATACAGCTGGTGAAGTGCCTCCTATAGTTATAGTTATCAGCAGGTGAGTGCTCAGACTATAGAAAAATGAACTGTGCAATGTTTTTGCCTTTCCTGTTTCATTACAGCAATCACACACAGGATTTATGTGTGCAATTTCATGATTCTCAAGCTATGATCTCCTGGTACTGCATTTTAAAATGTTAATATACATACCTCAGTCAGCCATTTTGAGCTGTCACTGCTGTTGGATTTAAACAAAATGGATGCACTATGCATTAGTTTACTGCAGAAACTGCAATGTTTGACAGCTTGTGACAAGATTCAAGCGATTTTCATGAGATTGAGCCAATCAGGAGCAGGAGGGCACCTCTTCCTTTGGATTTTGTGTGTGTGCATTAAAGTGTTATTTTAAAGCATATGGAATTTAGAACCCAAGGCCTCCCGTTCCTGTTCCTGCTCCAATCCTTTGCCTTTGACATTTAGGCCAAAGCATGCTCTCGCGGTGGAACATCCGAGCTTCTGCCTTTTAATGAAAGGTGTTCGTCATCACCTTGTCAGCAACGGTGTGTGACCATGACAGGTTGATGCCACTTAGTCTCCCCAAGGGGAGCTGCTACTGTCGAGCAGAATTTGCAGTCCTGCCGTTATACTGTGACAGACCAACTAACCTGGCCAGGACGGGAGATTGGGGCCGCATAATGGGTCCTCCAGTTGTCTTTCCTTGTGTCTTATTTGAGTCTTAGCTGCATCTTGTTCCACTGTGCAAGTCATTCTGTGTTTACACCAACAGATGATTCAAAGCATTGCTTTCACCATCATTCATCGCCCACGCCATCCCGTCCCGATCCTCGAAAAGCCCCCAAAGGTCAGTGTGGCGAGATGACTGGCCTTTCCCTCGGCTAAGAGCGAATGCCTTCGCTTTCCCCCAGTGCCAATGCATGACTGAGCCGCGATCGCATGCGTAAGGGGGGTTAACATAATGCTAGCTGACATCCTGAGAAGCTGTGATTGCTTGGAGGGCTATGTGTGTGGGGAGGGTAGAGGGTGTGGGTGGCTGCAAAGGGATACGGGCCGTGTATCCTGAGGACCTTTAACGGCCTTTTAAAAGCTCTGAGAGGGCCGGACTGACGCCAGCCACTCACAGGAGAGAAATCGCTGACAGAGCTAAAGGCTAGAAGGAGTAGTGGGGATGAGGCAAGCAAGTGCACCAAGCAGTTCCTGGAATGCCTAAGGGTTCATCACATAGTCCTGTGATCCCTGCAATGATCCGGACATGCCTCTACCTAATCGCCCACAGTAGACTCCGTGTAATTACAACCATTTGCACTAAATAATTCACCAGAAGCAAGCGCTGAAATAACATCCAGCACTCATGGAATGCTCTTCTGTGAGCTTCTCCACCGCAGCCTCTTACCCCACTTTAGTGCCTGTTGGGTCAGCCAGGCCACTAAGATAGAAACATTGTGTGTTACAATCCTGTGACCTGGCACCACTCACATTAAGCTCACTGGCTGTTGTGTTTGACCGATAAAGGTATGACTAAATTAGCTTATACTATGCTCTGTGTTGTTGAATCCTTTGTGACAGTGGATAATCATTCAACGCCAGCCAAAAAAAAAGACATTATCCAAAAGGAACACTAAAGTCCTGGGAAGCTCTATTACTCTCATTTCTTCAATAAATCCCTCAGACTTCCAGTTGTGTGTCGTATTTCATCTCGGCACTGAAGAATGAGATTTCTGACAATGAACATGAGAAATGAAAGAGACTCAACGGGCACTGCTGGAGGGGGGAGGCCTACCCACAGCAGATCACAGCAGTGGCAATGAATGCATCAGAACACACTGCTGTAGGCGCGCATAAGTCAACAGCGCCTAATGTGTGCCTTTGGTATGCATGATGTTAAATAGGTTGTGAAAATGCTCTTTTCATGACTAAGATGGAGCTTTTCATTAATCCTAGAGCTGAACTTGCCTCCGCAGAAACAACGAGCATCCCTCGTGGGAAAGACTAAACACCCACGGTGGGCTCGAGGGGCCTCAGAAGAGCTCTCCATACAGCTCATGAGCTCTCTGTACAGCTCATGGGCTCACTCTCTTTGCAGCCTCCGCCTTAGCTGTGCGAACATTTGTGATTCGCATGTTTGCATGCAGTACGTCATATATGTGCAGAATGCAGTACTATCTCGTGAACATGTGTCATTATCTGTGTGTGCGCGTGTGTGTGTGTCTTCTGCACCACATATGCGTTTGTGCTCTGTGTGCCAAGTGTAGGAGGATGTGCTAGAGACAGATATTTCCAGAACTTAAATCATGTTATGCCTTTTATGTATGCACGCACAGCATTTGGTCAGAGGAGATTTAGGTTTTTGATTGTATTGTGGGTAGTCCGTGTTAATGATACCCACACGTAGAGGATTGAATCAAATAGCATGGCGATTCAATGCATATCCACATGTGTGACAGCTGATAAGACTGCTCAATCTACTTTTTCATTTGCTATGATATGAAAAATACTACAGGAATAACTTCCACACCTTAATTTAGCACAAATCCCTCTGCGTGATCCTTGCCTTCTCCGGCTTCCTTCCTTTCTTGCTTAGTTATGTCTTCCATAAATGAAATATAACGTTTGTACACATACAATTCCACACATACACAAACATCGATTTGTGACCACAATTTCAACCCTAAATTGCAGTGTTGGTGCTGCAATTGTGAGAGAGATTATCACATAAATTGCCTTTTCACCTTCATGACCCTCCGTGTTCATCTTTACCGGTGATTGCTAGTTTCACTTTAATATCCCAAAGCCACACATAGATGTAAATTGTGCACCACATAGTCGTTCTGTCATGCCTTTAAAAAAACAACTTCAAAAACCTTTTTCGTTAGCAGTTGCTAAGTTAAACTGGAGACCATTTTGCAACAGGGTTCCACCAGCAATGAGCATGTCAAAATGCTGACATTCAGACCCATGAGCACACAATACTCATGACCAAATTATGGCATGAGTATTTGGCACTTCATTTCAATCTCAACTACACACACCTGTGAGGTGCAATTCCTACATCTTGCACGGTCGGGATGTTATCGCCGTGAGGCGAGAACAATACCAGCAACACTGTTGTGGCTGACATTGAATCGCCACAGGAACTCAGAGGAGTCTGTCGTTAATTGGGTGCCAATTGAAGCTAATTCTAAGGCATATCAGCTGTATAGCAGTTATTAGCTGCGTTCATGTTGAGTCAATTCTTCCAGAACCCGCACCACACTGAGGTCATCTTACTAAGCCCAGAAATGTTTTCCTATGCTGGGACCTTTTTTGAATAGAACATCTTCCTGCTGAACTGCAGAACCAAAACAGGCCTCACCCTGATTTATCCACATCTGCGTTGATGAGTGATCACTGCATGCCACTTGCCTTTGAAACAATCCAGTCACCTTAAATGTATTGTATGGACAGAATCAAATAGAGTTAAAAAGGGGGAATATATAATTTTGACTTTAAAACAATTAAACAGACATTTGGAAGACACAGTATTTTATTACACCATATAATAGGCATCCTCACATCTGTGTGTGCTCTGGACCCATTTGACACCAACCATCGGGGGACCTATGATCACTAGAATGGAACCTATTGTGCCCATGTCTGCAATAACAAGTGTGATGAATTTTAAAATAAAAATAAACCATATGGATTTGCAACCAAGTTATAATCGGGGGGTGCAGTTTGAAACACATGAAAGGAATCGGACTGAGCTATCAGTGTAGCATAAATGCTTGTTGATTGTCTTATGATATTCATTCATAATGTTTCAATGTTGATGCTGAAAAGCATCGTCTAACTCCCCAAAATGTTCTTGCAACCCTTTCCCATGAAAATGACGTTCCTGAATAACAAGAAACAGATTGTTTTCTGTCAACCTAATGAGGAGAAATTAATTAACATATCTGCCAAGTCACAAAGGTTCATACAGAACTTAACAGCGGAACACAATTAGTTTGTTTTGTTCAACTGGATCTGCTCATAGCAACGAATGCTTCAAACTGTCACGGTAGCTAATAGGAGCACAGACAGCGAGGACACGATGGCAGACTAACAAGACTGAACAGAATAGTGAGGAACACGCAGATGGGATGACAAGCAACAGGCAGGCACACAGACAGGTGGGAATAGCATTCTACAAAACGTAGCTTTCCAGACACAACCACGCAAGACACAAGGGAACATAAACAGATGAACCGACCAAAAGCTGGCGACAAAGGCAAGTTAAAACATTGACTGCTGAGAGGAAAAACATAGTATATGGGAGTATGTGCTTATTCCTCTGAACGGTCAGTGAAGATATATTACTTTTTTGGTATTCCTCAGAATATTTCATTGACAACGACCGACACCAGTGACAAGTCAAGAATCACAAGCTACTCTGAATTCTCCCTAAAAGGAGCTGTGCTAATTGTGCAACAATATTCTTCTGTATATACAATTTTGAATAGCTTTTTATAGTTATATTGTGTTAGGTTGTAAATAGAATTGGGATAGTTGTTATATATGCAAATGTGTGTGTGTGTGTGTGTGTGTGTGTGTGTGTATGGAATTGGGTCGTATATATCATAAATTGTAAATGAAAATAGGTGTTGTAATAACTGATACTACTCCCTACTCTTTTTCGAACATTTATTAAGTTCATGTAGCTATGAGTGCTGTTTATGAGTTGTTATATGGATCCCTTGCACATTGCATTTTATTAATAATTCTGTTTGTGTTACTTGCCTATTTGAAATAAAATAAATCCTCATCATCATCATCATCATAGGCCGTTTTCTGCTGGCAATGTCATGTCGAGCCTTTGCAATATTGAGAGTGGAGTGGTGGCAATGCACTTGCCTGTTAAATCATGAGACAATCTTTATTGTCCATCATGACATCTTGCCTCATCTTTATAGATTAAAAATTCAAGATTACTTTATTTGTCCCGAGGGAAATTTGTCTTGGACATGAAGGCTGCCATACTCACGGATACATATGTACATTAAAGTGCACATGCAGCATTAAATAATTTATTCCAAACTACTTCATGTGGAAGGGGACACCAGAAGGCAATGAAACTGTTTTGGCTTCACTTTTGGTATTTTAATTTCGGCCATCTTCAGAGCACAAAAACACAATTGGATACCCTGCATGCACATATTTCATAAAATGTAAAATTAAATAAAACCCCATAGTTTGAAAACCTCCTACCACAGAGATATGGTAATGCCCACAAGTAACATATCAGATACAATGGTTGGTTGCTTTTATATATAATAGCCAATCAGCACCACTAGAAAAATGGCAACATACTGTATATGCAAAAAGACAATATCTTATTCTTTGTGTGATACAATGTTTTTCTGAGATGCATATAGCGATATTATATGTTTTGCTTACAGTGGTCAAGCACTGCTTGCCATGTTTGCCCTGGCAGCTGTATTTCAATAGGAAGGAGCAGTAAACAACACATTTGCTGTATTCACTTTAGTGTGACGACGAAGGCAGTGGGCGGAATCTTGATTTCTGGCCAGTCCTGTGGTTAGGTTAGGTTAGTACCTTCAAATTCTGCACAAAGAAGAGGAATGTTGAGTAGTTGATGTGATAAACTTCTGCTATGGTTACCCTTGATTTCACCATTTCATGTTTTTTATTTCATGTTGTCAAGGTCTTTGGTCTCTAGTGCTATCAGCAGAGCATTGTCCCTTCGCATTTCTTAAGCCTTTCATATGTTCTTCCACTCATTTATTCCTGTTTTTCTTTCATTTGTCCTTCAAACGGCCATATTCAGTATTTTAATACCAACAACGATCAAGAAACTTTCTTTAAATTATGAAAAAGTCTCTCAGATTGACAAACCCATGGGAAATCATCAGCCAGTTCTGCACTTCTTAGCTCAATGGCGCTTTTTAGTAGCTCTTAGCCCTGCAATAGAAGACATACACATTTAGTGATGACAATTTAACAACTAAAGGACCAGCAATTTTCTGCAGAAATTGTGGGCGTCAAAAAAAGACAGAATAAAAGACCTATATGCATTACTGGACTCAAAATGAATGTGCTTATGAAATGTGACATCTGCTGGTGGTATAAGAAAGGCAGTACTCATGATATGCGGCGGAAAATCATATTTATGATGACTTTTTGCATCGTAACGTCTCACCTTCTTGCAGTAATTTAGAGGTGTAGGCCACATTGGTGTTTGCTGGTAACGTGACATCACTGTTGGTTGTAGTTACAAGTGCAACAGAGAACATATTGAAAAACCTGTTATTCAACCTAAAGCTAATTTACTTTCTAATATTCTACTTGCAGGTTGTATCTACTTTGGCATGAAAAAGTTTGTGGCAAACATGTCCAACATTCCAATATTAGATCTCTCGAGCAATTTGGAAGGGAAATATAAGGTTATTTTAGCTGCTAAATCAGAATCTGAATTTGCAACATGATCACAGAGGACTCTATATTGCCTCTGTCCAGTTAGACTTACATTCAGAGGTGGAAAGGATATCCACGCAGGCACGTTGCTATGCTGTTCTATTTTACTCTTACCGCACTTGAGCTCAATCACACCAGAAGAGATGGTAGTTTGGAGGTTGGCACGGAGAAAGCGGGCATGAGGGGAGCTCAGGACATCAAAAGAGCATTAACATGGCCTAATGAACTCTTAGCTCACTCTTTTGTTCAATATGTATAATCATCCCTTATACAGCTCATACAGTGAACGTACTGGTGCATGTTATCAATAATAAGGATTCATGTTAAATAAACAATATTTCATTGTGCTAGACAGATGTATGGGCATACCTAGTATATATTTTTTTAAATTACTAATGAAAACTATTAAAGAGTATTTTAGTTTAATATTGTTACCACAGTGTGCGTGTGTTCTATATTGTCATCCATCACAGCTCTGTGGTGGGTGTCTACATTAGATAAACTTGTTAACAAATACATTAATAAACACTTGAATTGGCTTGCAAATACTAATAAGCACATTGTGTTTAAAACAAATTATTCAATGCTCAATCTAGAGATAGAACTAAAGTGAAGTGTCACAATTATTCCTGTGTAATCAATGAGTCAGAACATTACTTGCATATAAATGTGCTTTTTATAATAAATAATTGTGCTGAACTGAATAAGATAATTATCACCTGATCCTGCAACTTCTCTCAGCACTATTGAGCTTTCTTGGCTGTCAGCAGATTACTGATGGTTTTCCAAAAGACTGTCTGGGCTCACTCTCAATACTTTAAGAACATTGATTAAAGCAACGGGCAGGTTCTAAAACAACTGTGTTCAGTACCTGCTCAGCACCAGACAGCAGAGTGACACAATTAGTGATTAGTTGATAGAGACCAAAAAGAGGATGAGGAGGATTCATCACCGAATGTAAAGAAACGTGGTTAATAGTTAAGCACACACTTCCCGTCCACCTACTTCTTCAACCTCTACTACAGCCTGTTATTTCCTTTGGATGTGGTTTGCCAGAATTTTGACAAAAAGGAAGCGTGAATGCTACAGTAATTGCCAGCTATTATGGATCTGTGGGCGCATTTATACATTTAGCAATCCAAATACTTTGTGAACATGTGGCCGTATCTGTAATCGTGGCTGTTCCTTTTCACTCAAAATGCAGTATTTTCCCCTCTGCATTTTGGTCTGTTGAGGCTACTTGAAACAAAGAAAGTCAAAGTCAAAGTGAAAGAGTGATGCATCTTTCGTTCTGTAATGTAGGCACAGTGCTCCCTTAACAGTTGCACTAAGAACTGCTCGTCTTTTATATTGAAGGACACTGAAACTCACAGGTTTTTCATGCATTTTGTATCTGTTTAACCTAACTTACTTTAATACATAATTTATTTATTTTTGCACTAACAATTCATCATCAAGTATGAATAGCTTGTTGTACAGCAGTGCCAGGAAATAGTCTCTTAATTGGTCAAATCTGATACAGATGATTTGTGTTAACATCACTACTGCCATTCAGTCATACATTAAGCAACCACAAAACTACATTTAAGAGTATTAACATAATTAATAGAACTCAGTTAGTGTATAATAATGGAAATTATGATATCTGTTATAATAAAAACAATCCTGACATTGTCGTATTAATCAATGTTATTAATAATTAAGTAAAAGTTATTTGTAGAGGCTACAGCCCCCTCACTAAATAAAAACATCTTATTCAATGTCAAAGATATATATTTTTTATAAATGATTTCAGTCCATTTTGTTAGTTCTTCTCACACTGATGTCAATCAATCAATCAAATGTATTTGTATGGCCCACCTTCACAAATCACAATTTGCCTCATAGGGCTAAGCAACCTGTACAGTGTGTGACATTCTCTTTTCAGAACACTCAACAAGGGTGATAAAAAACAATGTTTAAATGGCATTTACATGTCCAAGTGTTAATTTCCCAGATAAGATACGCTTGGTATTGGTTATTTGATGCTAGAAAAACAAGGCGAAACATCATTATAGACAGCTGACAATGACAAATGATAGGTTGAGTGGGTGTACTGGTGGAACCCGTATACCCCTGCTCCACTCGTCAATTACCACTTTGGAGACTTTGGTTCAAAGTGATGTCACTAGGAAAGTGGTGGAAGATGGAATTTTTTAAGGAACTGGAGATGTGTCTTCCAGCTTTATTTACAGGTCCCTGTTGTACAGTACACTCTTACCAAAAGATGAACATTTAATGTCCATTAGCTTTTTAAACAGTTGATTTTAGTAGTAGCATACTGCAATAATCTTGATTGCCATATCAAACAAATAAAAAAAATACACACAACACAATAATCATGACAAATCACAAATTGCCACAAAATTGCATGATATATTGGCACTATCAACTCAGTGTGGCAGACGTGTGAAATTAGTAGAGATACTTAAGTAAAACAAAGCAACACAGCATCTCTATTCTCTGTCAAAATGGAAGGTTGTAGTGTTGACAATTGAAGCAAAATAATGAGCAAAAGCAAGCTTAGGCAGATTAAAAGTGAATGTACATACTTTTTGATGATGGATAATTTATGAGACAGTTATGATGTAAGCCCTATGTGGTGCAACTTCATGTAAACTTCAAGAGCTATGTGATGATATGATTTCCCACAGATCTGAGTTGAACAAATGTTTCTGGGTATGGGGGGGAACATTAAATGGAGTAAAGGTGAATGTAACTTGAAGACAGATTCACAGGCGAGAGGCAAGATGCTCTCAAACCCTAGTGTAAGATAATGTGTATAATCTATTGCAGGGATGTTAAGTGCACTCATTTCACACTCCATTTCACACAACGCTGCCCTAGGAAGAATGTGTGTGTATGATGACTCAGGAATTGCACAGCATCACTCTTCTGGATTTTTCTGTTGTTTCTCCCCCTCTCCCCAAGTTTGCGATCCTCATGCACACATTTAAATGGTATGACCTCAAGTTACATTACCACCTCTTTTTAAGTGATACAATGAATTTCCAATCTATGAACTAACTAGAAAATCTCAGTGTGTGCCAATGGCCCATTAACAGAAAATTGTCTTTTTCTAACTCGTTTTGTAATTTATATACAACATGTAACCATTTGCTTGATTATCATTTTATATTTTATGCATATTACATACAGTGTATATCTTCTCAGAGGGAGACTAATAGGGCCCCATAATGTTTATGTTGTTTTGGAATCTGAAAATAGTAAATGTTTATGAATGTGTTTGAGGCAAGGGAAAATAAAATTGGTGTTTACACTGAATAGCTACAACACTAAACCCAGTTACCTGTTTAAATGTTGACTGGTGTTGGTGTATCTTTGCAAATGCTAAAATATATAAATGCAACATGGGGACTTATTTAATGATTTATGTATTTTCATTTTTTTAGATTAAGTGACCTGTTTTTATTTTTTTTGCACACAAAAAAACAGAATATGCTGTGATTGTAGTGTGGCCATGTTTCTCATTTCCCCTGTCTTTAATATGGAATTGTTTGGAAACCTTCCCCAGTGAGCAGATGGCGTCTGCCAGGAGGAGAATGAAGCTGGAACCTGGGCAATACACACTGCACACACTTCCCTATCCAGCACAAGCCTTTGTAAAAAAGAAACAACAGAGGTCTGTTGGGACTTTAACCACGGGTCTGTTTTGGGAAACGCTGCACACGTCTGTTTATTGCAGTCTTGCTATTGGATTCATGCAGCAGCTTAAGAAAACAAGATGTGGATAGTGGAGAGTCTCTCAGCAGACCGCAGGATAGGATGGAGCTACCCCCTCTTTCTTGAAATAATTCCAATCACTTTGATCATTGTGATTTCCATCAAATAAATAGGATGTGTTCATTATATGACCAGTTGGCCAAGAGACCGTTATTTTAAAGATGCATTTGTATTATCTAGATGAGCTCATCTACGGCATCTGCTGTTCCCTTGTGTATTATGAAGCAGAACATGAGGCGATGCTCCAGTATCTTCTCATACAGTATGCTGCTTACATTATGGCCCATGACATATGGGAACTTAGCTGCCTGCATAGCAAGGGTCTTACGCTGAGTCTGCACTTGCTAAACTAACTCAGAGGACAAGATAAGCCAGGCAAAGCTTGGAAAGGTAAATCTAAGGCTCTCTGAATAAACCCTGGACCTCTCTCACCATGCAGCTGATATCTGCACATAGAATATTCCCACCAATCTCTCTCTGGGGGAGATTTCCTAGGCATGCTTTATATAGATCCAGAATGGCTATCAGTCACTGCAGTTGTAAAGAACATGCCAACAAGAATAACCCAACGTAAGACACAAAACATGTCATGTGGGAGCTCAGAGGCTGGATGAAACGAAATAAAAAGAATATCTTTTGCTGAGTCAAACCGCAGATAATTACCCACTAATATGAGGAACATTTCCCCTTGTGGCTTTAAGTTCAGAGGGAATGCAGACAATGGCACATTTTGCTGTAATCACGGTGGCACCCCATCATGAATTGAAGCTTTGAGAATAAGGTAGGACACAGCTAATATATGGCCGCATAAAAAAAAGGCCTGAGGGAGTATGCTCAAATAGGAGCAGTATCAGTATTCTCTGTGAGTTAGGAATATTTGTTTATCCTGTGAACCTTGACCCCTACCTTCAACCTTGTTTTATATGCCAGGCAAACAACAGACACACCGTGTACATGCAAATTAAGCCCAATATACATCCCTGTCAACAAAATAATGGCCTTAAAGTATCAACCATGCATGCCTAAGTAACCTATTAAAGTTTGCTCTGGGGTACACAGTAGCAGTCTCACATCAGCAGTTCTGCGCCTGCTCCAATCTTGCCCCCACTGCCAGGAGGGTTACACATCTGCACAGCACAGTGACTGACAACCCATGGTTCACACAGTGTTTACCACCACCTCCCACCCCAACAGACACTCACAAAACACCACCCAGCCAGGGTGCTTCCCTACGTGACTCAACGTGTTCCAGGGCTGCTAGGGATACACGAACATGAGGGTGGGGATGAGATAAATGTGGGGCACCTCCGAAAGAAGGAGCCGCTGTTTTGCCCCCTGTCGTTACCATTCACAGGCACACTGTCTTGGCTCGAATTGGAGAAACAGATTTTAATCAAAGTGTCCAATTTGCGCTCGGAAAGATGCAAGTTACATTGCATTTAAAGCCCATACACCCAGCAGTTTGGATATTGAGTCGTTCTTTTGATCATATCTTGTGAGACTCCAGGCATCTGTGCAGCGCGGCAAGGCACAGATCTCCACACAATATGTAAAGAACAATCCATGCAACCACAGTCCTGGGCGTTGCACTCCTTCTTATATGCAACACATATACACGTATCTACTTTTTGTAACTGCTTTAACAGCATTAATCGCGGATTGATTTAAGTACTGGCATCACGGAAACATGTAAGTTGGAGCCAAAAAATGTTTTTTAAGATTTGTTTCATGGATCCCCTTGTCAGCATCTTTAAAAGACTCCGTCTCTGGAATTAAGTAATTGTATGTCACGCCGTTTTTTTTTTTGTTTTTGCAGGTTGAAAGGGCTGCACTTACCCCTTTCCCATGCGCACGAAGAATCCTTTTATAAGAAGTGACCCATATCCAAAGCGAAATCGTGTCTTGTTGGGTGCTTCGAGGTGAGAAGGCGTTCCTCTGCAAACATGGGCGCTTTGATTACAATAACATGTGAACAATGTTTCTGAATAATATCCAAAGGGAATCCACTCGCATTTCGAGGCTGCGTCGATGTCCCAAAACCATTGCGAGCGCTGTCCACGGAAAAGTGGTGCTGAAAGTCTCAAGTCCCAACTTTAGGCTGTGCGCGAACGCGAAACAAATGACAGTCCAGAGTAGTGCCACTCACTGTATACCGCTGAACCGAGGAGAGAATCACATTTGCGTGGGATAATAGAGCGGAGAAACACACATCCCCTTCCCGAGCACTTTCCAGCTGATGGACGGTAGACGACGTGCGCCCTGTTCACGGGATGTGATGGATGGAAAATGCATCGCAGCACACGCCTGTATCACACGCCTGCATCAGAAAGAAATGCACCATCAATGAATGCGTGTCGGGGGTGTGTGCATGGGGTACTGGATACCACATTGCAGCATGTAATACCAGCAGCGCTATGGCAATGGCTGCATGCATGCAGTGTGCCATACAGCCTTTAGCTTGTATTTGTTCAATCTTCCACCGTCAATTTGGCTGCCTGCTGTCTTACTTCTGAGCCCAGACTCCAGTGTCCCTGCGTTTATTTTCCACTTTGAAGTAGCACACAATCGCACCGCCCGTTTCCCCACATCTAATAAAAGTGCTGTTTGTTCAATATATCTCTCTATTTAGGGGAGTTACGGATACGTGTACCAGCTCATATTTTAACTCACACCCACACACACACACAGCTCGATTGTACCTAATTAAAAAAACATTATCTTCTATAATTGTCACATTATGGTGTGATGGTTTCAAACACGAGGTTTCTGGGTCGACACTCACGTTACAGGTGCTGCAGCTTGCAGTACGTTGAATCTCACTGCGCTTGGGATGCTGTGCGTAGGCCATGACGAACATATCAAGTCCAATCACCTCGTGCGAAAATTCAATCTAGATCCTGGTTTGTTTGCATGCGCGCGTGCGCCCGAGCTTGATTTAACTGACAGCAGCCACAGTCTGCATGAGCACAAACATGTCCAACATTGTCCCATAAAAGGTGAGAAATTAGCATGAGCATGGAATGTTATAGTATGCAGTATATTGTGACACTTCAATGCAAATGTTGGACCCATCATTTTTTGCTTTTAACCTTCAAAAGTTTACACGTTGTGTTATAAAGAGACACATACCTTCATTATATATCACTTTAAGTGTGACATTGGTGCAACCTGTAATAGGGGTTGATTAATTTCCCATGATGTCCAATGGACGGCACATGGTTATAAAGCATTTCTGCCATTGCTTCCTCTTGGGCACAGCTGCTCTTTTTGCCTCCCCGATCACAGGGCCGAGAGGGCTTTGAGTGGGTCACACCTGTGGAGTGTTGGACAGTCTCCACCACATCAAGAGATGTACTGAGAAAAAAGGGATTGGGGGGTCCTTGGAGGTGTATGTGTCATCCCACAGTGGGCCTCGGAGGCAGCTGACCCTCTGAATATTCATCACGGCACCTCTGCTGGAGCAAATTCCAGCTAAACAACTGTACTGACTGTCCAGTGAGCTGTCAGGAGATCGTTACAGTCATGCAAAAAATAAAAATGAACTCAAAAAAACAAATGTGAGAGTTTAATCATGCATACTATTGAACAGAGTGCTTTGCAAATCTTTATTCCCCCACATAGCAACAGTGTCAGCTCCTCAAACCATTGTTCCATTTCTGTTCAGTATCGCATAATAAGTAAAGTGTTTAACTGTAGAGAATGATACATGAAGTTATTTCCGCCAAATCATGCTTTGCTTTCTAATGGATTTGGATTGGTAAACGGTCCTGTGTCTACTCTAGGGATGGCATGTCACGCCGCTGAGTCCTTCTGTACCCCAATGCAAGGCAGACTCAAGGAGATTACTTGTTTCAATTATGGGGTTGAATTTAAGCCATGTTAATTCCAGTCTCTTATGAAAATCCCAGCGAAAAAGACTAACCACTGAGGAATAATCACCTGCCCCAGACGTCCCTCATTTTATGGATACATTTTGGGGTATTATTAATTATGAAAACTGCAGGGACTTTTTTTTTAATTTATTGATGGAATATTATATATTCTATACAGAATTTATACTGGTTTAGGGCAACTTTCACTCCTGACAATTCAGATTTGTTTTGTTTTTTTGCCCACTCTCAATTCTCATCTTTTCCCAAGACTTTACTGTTAAAGACAATTTAGGGCTGTCTCTGTAAATGCTGAATTTCTTTGATGAAGGTGGAGCTGCCTTAAAAATAATTTAATCAAGGATATAAATGATGATGTTAGGAAGAAACAGGAGGAGTAAGAGAAAACATGACATGAAACTCTGTGTATCACCCAAATAATAATCTACTATAATAACATCTGTGTCTCTTGCATCTTTTTTATAGCCTGTGTGATCTAATATTGAACTCTGGGTGAATACGGCCTAATCTGTTGACATTTGATTATATAAAGTTCCTTCTCCGGGATAAACAGAAGGAAGCATCTTCACCTGAAAAATACCTACAAATACTGAGACAGTCTATATAGCATCACTTTTTGTTCCTTAGAGTTAGTAAGTTATCCTGTACGCAGTAGATAAGGCTACCATGTCATAACCACAACAAAGCTGTAAAATCATGCGAAACTACTCAGAGGTTGGATGTATCCAATTACGCTTACAATCTATGATTTGGCTGTTGCTCAGACAAAAGAGCATTTATGAAGACAATTTGTGCGGAAATAGTGGAAAGTGCATATTATTTGTTTTTGTTTTGCCACATCATATGTATTAAGATTTTGCTTAATTGATTAGCAATTGCAAAATAACGCAGTGAGAACTGGTTATGTATGACACATATCCTCCCCACAGGTAAATGACTGTGCACATAAGTGCACTCCTATGTTAGACTTCCATCCAGATGTTTTCCTCCATGCCATTAAATCCCTATTGGTATATGATTTGAACATCTACCTTCATTCTAAAAATATCCACTTTCTGTGGGTGTCTACTGGATAGAGTGGAATACTCATTCCACTACTTTGTCTCACTAAACTCTTTTTGGGGCTTTGTGATATAATTGTCAAGCAATATTTTTCCATTACATTTTGAAATAACCCTGAAATAAAAACAAGAACATATACATAGCTGTTCAAGCTTGTTGTGCATATGTACACTTATTATGTTGATACAGGTGTAGGAGTCCAAATTGAGTGTTTTGCAGTTTGTAAAACCGATCAAATCATATTTAAATTTCTTATTGAATTGATTTCATATTTCATGTATCTACTATGTACATGATCTCTTTTATTTTATTTATTTAATAAATAAATTGTCACACAAAAAAACATGAGCATGGACCAATTGTAACTGGCTTAACAGCAGCTCCTACTGGTTGAATTATGACATTTAACATCGTTAAATGCACAAAATGACCCCTACAGCTGACCTAAACAGATACTGATAAGCCATTGTTTGTGCTTTGCATGAAAACACACAATAAATATTCTATAAGTATTCAAATAAAATATAGCATATTTAAGAGTTAAAAGAATTGAGTCATACAATCATTGATAAAATATTGATACTAGTTCAAGTGTAATGAGAGTGATATGTGATTATGATTTGTTTGAAAAATGAACTTCCTTCTTGACATGAAAGAGGGATATTGCTCATTAAGATTTTTTTTTCCTTCCACAGCATTCATTTAATTTGACTGTGTGGTTTGATATTGGAAAATAATGTTTTTGGTTTAGGTCAGCATGTTGTCTTAGTAAAAGATACCATACACAGAGATTGTAAAGTCACTTTAATCCCAGAAAGTCACAACACAGTAAGTTGCTTCTCATATGAGTGAAGCCAAGCACAATATATTCTGGCCTTGGGCAGAACAACACAATCTCCTGCTTATTTAGTCATTAACATGCATGTTTACTGAGTGAAAAAGGGTGCGCGAAAGGCTAATGTTGCCAATATCTTTGCAGTCTTCGATCAAACAAACCTCAGCCGTTGCGTATATTGTGTCATACATTTTAAAAGGGGATGGCTTATTACCTAGAAATCACAGCTGTATTTCCCTGATTTTCACTCTTGCCACAGTCAACCTTCTATAATTGTGTTGTCGTTCTCCGTCTCAATCGCACATCACAATCTGTTGATTTTAACTACCTTTAACTATCGGACCTTTACAATCAGATCAGACGGACTTCTCAGCCCCCTATAACTACGACTAAAACATTGACCAGGCATGTAGAGCAGACTGGGTTTTAGAAAGTATATTAGAAAAGCTGTGTGTATGATTGTGTGTCCTTCTTAATATTTTTGTGACGTTATGATAGTTTCATTATTATCTACTAAACCTGGTTGTTGTGAGACGTCCAATGTGTTAAGTTTGCTATGTTTAGTTCGGTTCATGTATTGTCTTGCCATTTCCTGTTTTAGGTTATAGCCACGCCTTCCCTTCCATGTCTGGTGAGCATTTATTCCCTTTTTCTACGTTCCGGCCATTGTGATTGTTTGCCCCTCCCTAATTGTGTTCACCTGCCAGCGTTTTTCTCATTGCTATAGTCATCGTCTCCATTGTTACTCATAGTCAGGTAAAATTATGTACACGAGTATTTTTGTAGTCTATTGTTTGGTCAGTTAGTGTTTTTGATAGTGTACGTTGTTTATACCTCATTTTCATTTTGTATTACACTCAGAGTTTCTCAGTAAAAACTGCTTTTGGACTCCATACATCTTTCTACGTCGTGCTTTTGGGCCTACGCCCTTGTACAGCCCTGACACTGGGGACACTAGTAAAACATTTAAAAGCTATATAAGGCTTTAGTAGTGTATAATATATTTGCAAGAAAATATCCGTAGTGCAATCCACGCAAAACTATTCAACTGCTATGTAAATGGGAAATCACAATAGCATCGGCAGTTATGATGTGGACTAACAATACATTAAAACTTAACCTATAATCCTTTAGCTTATTTCTGTTTTCTAAGTATAATATAAGTAGCAACTGCTAAGATCTCAGAATCTTTTCAATGCATGAATCATGCTCCTTGACTTGTCTTGACTTTGCTTTGCATTGTTAGTACATAGCTTACATACAGTAACTGAGCGGGTTTGTTGACTGAGAGCTTTCACAGGGTCATCTCTGAAAAACAATCACTTAAAGTGTTTTACTTGTATTTCCCAAAAATAAAAAATTCTAGCTGTATAACCTTGGGCCTCAGACAGAAAAACGCATTAGAAAGAACATTTTATGAATATATAGATTCTGAGATGGACAAACATGCAATAATTGTTGTTTATACAGAGAAGCTGCGAGTAGAAAATGTCTAAAATAAATTGTATTTTTTGGCCAAAAAATGGTTTATTGAATAATTTACAAGAATGGTAACTCAGCTGCAACATTTATTAAAAATGTGGTATATAAATGTGTGTTTTTTTAGCAGTGAGCGCCCTCTTCTGGCAATGGGGAAGGGACTGTATCACTGTTTCCAAATGTGAATGGTTCGCCAGAGACTTGAAAAGAGAAGGGGTTACCATAGCAACTACATATAGTGAAAGTGCAACCTATTGAGTAAGATGTATACACCATACACATTTGTTTAATTGCAGAAAGCTTGCACTCCTGAATGAAGACGCAGGCATAAACCACTGAATAAAAGAGAATAGAGGACTTTTTGTCCTGCTGTGCTAACATTTGTAAACCATATCTGATTAATTTTGCAGTTCAACGTGGCAATGGAAAATGATTAGACTTTACACAAGTGGTAGTGGTGCTAGATGATTTCAACTGTTGATGATAGATTCACCCTTAAGTTTTTGTTTTTTTTGTAGAGAAATCGCATCTTGTTGCTGATATCAGCTTCTCCAATGAGAGGATTATGTTTTTAAAGGTTGGTCAAACCTAATGAGGTTGATTGATTTTGTCATCTATAATGCTTTTACTGTACAGTGTCCACCACCATAATAGCATTAAATGTATTTACTTAAACACATTTCTTTTCCTTGAGCTAACAAAATCACAATTTCATCATGTGCAATTACCTGTAACATATTTTTGGGACTTGCTAAATGTAATCTGAAAAAACGAAATGTCACCTACCTTTTGCTACCGTGGTGCAGTGGGACACCACGATTGCCAATTAAAATTACACAAAATAAAGTTTAGGGAAAATAAGATTTTATTTAAGATTATTGTATGAGATTGAAGTTGCATTTACTTCAAATAATATGCTGAACTCTTTCATGCCTAGGTTTATAATTGTAAAGAGCATAAGCTCTGTAAAATATTATACTGACTGTTTTTAAAGTATTGGTACAAAGGAGCCTTTAGATTGAAAAAGCAGAAATGTGTTTTACTGGAGTTTAAGTGGAAGGTAAGATACATTAAAAAGTGTCAAGACAATAGAAAATGGTATTGATCCCTGGTGGGAAAAAGGATAGTTGCAGCAATAAGAGCAATGGGACTTCAACAGAAAATAAAATACTAACAGGAGGGTTGAAATATGAGTTAAGTTGATGCAAATAGACTTAACAGTTACAGGATCTGACAATCCCGCTGCATCCCATGCACATGAATACTGCATTTTCTTCTCTGCTGCTGCTGTGTATGCGTATAGCATATAATATACCTCATTGGTGCAGACATTCTCATGTATGCTAAATCTAATATTGCAGCAACATTATCATTGCTGAAACAGACAGGATAGCATCATGGCCTTCTTAAACAATAAAGCGTATCAATCTAAGTATAAGTGGGATTGGCTCTGGAATTGTTTGGTATTGATATTGAAATGAAATTATTAATCAATTAATTAAATTGTATCGCGATAGAAATAATAATGTATAATAATCTATCAGCTGCCTCATTGGCTTCTGATTTCTCTACTTTACATCAGTCATCCGATGGGGACCACGTCTTTGGGTGAGTTTTTGAGGATTGTGCTGGCGCTGTCCATTACCTGCGGTGCTGAAAAGGACAAACCGGCCCTTAAAACGTCATTCTGCTAATATTGGCGGAATTCTAAGAGAAGAACGTCACGTTTTAAACTGCCGAAGCACACGCTTATCTACGCAGGGGCCCCAAACAAGTGGCCGTTGTACGGTGGTAGGAGCAAAGAAGTGCCAGTTTCCTCCGGCGGCTCTCTCCAGTCACAGGGTACTGCTCCGCTTCGCCTCACGTCCCGTCTCCCAATCCCTCAACGCCCGCTACGTGCTTTTCCTACGCATTGCGCGCTGGTAAAGGTTACATTACGTCGTGGGCGTAGCGGCTCCTTGTAATGGCGACCGTGCCGTAGATGTACCTAGGTTTGTGAAAATGAAGCGAAGAAGAAGTTATTTATTTTAAGTAAAACGCTGCGGTTCCCTGGTGGAGGACTTTGCGTCTACAACCGTCATCTTCTTTCGTGGTCGACTTGGCTGTACTTCGGAACTTTAGTGTCGCCGAAATGATGAAGCTCAAGTCAAACCAAACCCGGACGTACGACGGGGACGGCTACAAGAAGCGGGCCGCCTGTCTGTGCTTCAGGAGCGAGAGCGAGGAAGAGGTGAGGCCGGTGGTGCCGCCGCCGCCGTCGTCTGACGGGCCGTGCTAGCATTAGCCTCCGTACCTGCTTTCAGTGTGTGTTCTGCCTCTAAGTTGATTTATTCGTCAACACGGCCATGGATGTGTCTTGGCTTGGGGTGACGAGCAACATTTTAAACTTAGCATTCCGCGTTTTCCTGTTGTGAAATATGAGGTGTCATATCTTACACTGTGTTATGTAAGCCTCCTTAGCTTTGCAGGTAGCGGCCGCTACCTTTGACGGCAAGCAGTTATCATGGTGCCAGCCTTCTAGCTGCGTGCTAACTAGCTATGTAGCAGCTGTGGGCAGCCGGCTCTCGGCCAACAGTAGGGGTAGACTGTATCCCCAAGAACCGTCTGGAATATAATTGGGATATGACAGGGTAATTAATATTTTAAAGGCATTTATCTGCCAGAGTTGAAAGATAATTTAGCAAGCTAAACGACCGATTTTGTGAACTGTGTTAGTGCTGAAGCAACTGGTACTGCTAGCCAAACACCGGACTGGTATGTAGCTATTAGCTGCTGTAGCTTTAGCCAAGGTACAGCCCTGGTAGTGATGCCTCGTTATCTTACAACACTGTGCATTTACGTTTATAACTTTGACTTAACAACTGTCCAATTCAGAAACATAAAGTCTACACCGTGTACCTACCGAAGAGGATTCTGAGTACAAAGTTAGCATTCTGATAATAAAGTCAGATTTCAAATCATTTTACCACATGTGGCCGTAATCCTCTTCCGTATGTACCAATACCACTACCTAACACTATACTCCATGGTATATCTCTACTCTCCCATCAGACCCGCTAAACCTAGCCCGCAAAGGCTTATTTGAGAGCAAGAGCAATTTGGGGAGCTGATGTCCAGTCAACAACACGCACAAAGATGGCTTTGTGGACATTTAACCAGGGGAGGAGACACAACTAACTCCTCATTCTGCTGCAATTAGAAGCAGAATTGAGACCATTGCAGGCTAGTGATTGCAGGAAACGCATCAGTATGACCAACACGTAGCCAGAAACTTTTACCAAAGACTGTAGTCTACCGGGTGGGCACTTGGCCAAGCTCTGGCTTATACCCAGCAGGCTGACATCATGAACCACCATCGTTTAGTGAAACGAGGCACACTCAGTGATTCTTAGCATCATCTGCTTGTCTCCACACAGTATCCAGCTGTACAATTTAGCTCCTGGTCACTTCAGTGATCGTTTCAGTGTAGTAGTCAGGTAGTTGACAAGTGGCTGTCGTGTTGCAAGTTGGACTGTTTCATTCTTTATTCTTTTATTAACATGGATTGTTGAATGTCTTTGTCCTGCGACAGCTCTTGTGTAACGTGAACACACATCTCCATAGACGTACAACAACATAAGTAAGTCAGTAAGACCTGGTGCCTTAACAGTCTTGCGTGGGACGGTTTGCAGGTGCTGCTGGTGAGCAGTAGTCGACATCCTGACAAGTGGATCGTTCCTGGAGGGGGAATGGAGCCGGAGGAAGAGCCCAATGTTGCTGCAGTTCGAGAAGTGTGTGAGGAGGTCAGTTCATGTGTCTGTCCTACTTATTTTATTTATAATCTGTGATTGTTTGATGCTGTCAGATAAGCGTGTTTATATAGTCTTGTTGAAAACTACTTGACCCTTGTGTCTGAAATAAGGAGGGGGTACATGCCTTTCTTGACTTAGTTCATAGCCAGTAATATTCTTCTGAGAATGGATTTCCATGTGTAGCGTGGCAAAGTAGTTTGAGTATAGGCTCATGATGTGTATTGTATTTCATTTCTATTGGATCATGACTGTATTTAACACTGGGCCTAATACTTTGCTCTCAAAGTCCATTTTGTCAGTTTGTTGGCAGAGGGAGAAAGAGCCTAGCAACATGTAAGCTGTATTATAGCATCATGTTACAAAGCGATGTTTAGGCATCATTTATGGTTACACTGAGATTGAACATTGAGTACCCAGCAATTCCACTGCAGCACTGTCCCACATGTTCGGCAAATGAGGGAAAAGATTGACTCTCATTGTTAATACATTTCACATGGATCAATCTTTCGAAGTTATGTTGACCTTTATTTTACCGCAGCCTTGTTAGAGTCATTGAAGGACACATTCAAAATCTGTTTGGGGTAATATGTGAAGCAATTAGTAAACCGCTCTGAAGTCATTGGAAATCAATATCCTACGTATGCTGCTCATGGGTGTCCCTAATTCATGTGTCCCTTAAGTGTACATGTTGTTTATCGTTAGACAATTGTAACAAATTGGGGCACTGAAGACACTCAATCCGTTCAAAAGCATTACTGACGTTTGTTAAAAGTGCTGAAAGACCACATTCAGAAACTTTGTAGTGACTTTGACTGGTTGCATCCTCATGTACTGTGGCTTTTTAAGCCTCTTATTGGACGGTGGTGTAACAAGACGTATGCTAATCCTCACAAGCTTATGCTGATGACCATATGAGTGGTGAGAGTTGGCTTATGTTTATTGGTTTAGAGTCTTGTCAAGGATGACGGTGAAAACACAGCGGTCAGGAGTAGGCCAAAAGTTACACAGGGTTCCTTTTTCAATCAGACTGCCCACAACCCCTGCTTATCTGAGGTAGTCCTACACCCCGGAACAATGTGAAGACACAGGTCTGCATTGCATAGCTTGTAATTCAGCCTCAAGGCTGTACATCCTTTTCCAAGCTGGTGACCACAAGACTCCAATTACCTGAATGCTTGAGGCTGGGAGACATTTTCCATGTCATAAAAACATACAGGTTGACTTTTGGCCTATTACTTAATCCCTGGCACATCTTTGGAGTTTCTAGAGGTGGACCTGTTCTTGGTCTCGAACAGGAACAGAATATGAGCTAGCTGAAGGCCAGAAGTGTTAGTCCATGATACAGTGCATAGAGTCAACATGTATTTATAGGCTGAAACTGGAACCTGAAGAAGGAGCAGCAAGTGCCCTGGCTCTGTATCTAACCTAGCATTCTCTTCGCAGAGTTAAGATATATCCTGGAGAATATTTTTGATATAAGAATGGTTTTAAAGGTAACGGAAACATAAGTGCTCATGGGCTTCTTGCTGTGGAATGGTGTAGAAATGTTGATTATGTGGCATTTGGATTTATTGACTAGTTAATTTAAGTAAAATTCTCGTATTTGCAGGATTTCTTTGTTTTTTTACGACTGTTCAAAAAGTAAATGTTTAAAATGACTATGGCCCCCTGGGAACTTGTGATGGATGTTTTTTTTATGTTATAAACCAAGCAATTTATCATATAAATGATTAAAATACAAGGGACATTCCTTAACTAGTCATCAGAGCTCTAAAATTTGATCTCTAGGTAACTTGCAAATGAATTTAGATTAAAAACCCATTTTGCCATTCCTTTGGCTGAAACCATATTGCACTGAAAGGTTAAATGAATAAAGAAATGATCGGTAAATGCTGTACATTTACCGCTCAACTTCCAGAAATACCTTGACTAAAGTAAAACCAGACAACTGACACTGGTTGTTTGCTATTGGATACAGTCTGCCATATTGAATGAAATCCCAGTACTTCATTTTTAAGATCCGTTGGCATACATTTGTTTACCCTGTTTTAACATCTGCACATCGATTGTAAATTTCACAGGCTGGTGTGAAGGGGACTCTGGGTCGCTTAGTTGGAGTATTTGAGGTGAGCTGTTTGTTTTTCTTCCAAATATGAACATACTGCCCTGTGTTTGTGAATGAGAAATACAAAATATGACATTTTCCCCACAGAACCAAGAGAGGAAACACAGGACCTACGTCTATGTTCTTATTGTAACAGAGGTCCTGGAGGACTGGGAGGACTCGGTCAACATTGGTAAAGCACTGGATTTGTTTATTTGTCAAAATGGGGATCATATGGGCAAAGTTCTCAAGCAGTCACATGCTCATGCACATGTCAGTAGATTTATTTTTGTTGCCTGGGCTTTTGTGATAATACAGTTCAGGGATTTTATTATATGCTTGTTGGAGCAGATTATAAAACCAGCTTTGTTCCTGCCCTTGTGATTTTCACTTCACTTCGGTACTGTGACTAGCGTTGATAAATATTCAAAACCTTTTATTCAATATGCTCCCCTCATGTTGTCTCTCATGTTCTAAATGCTGCACAATGGTGTGTTCTGTCAACAGGGAGAAAAAGGGAATGGTTTAAAATAAACGATGCCATGCAAGTGTTGCGGTGTCACAAGCCTGTGCAGGCCACCTACTTTGAGGCTCTCCAGGAGAGTTGCCTGACCAGTAATGGAACACCTTTGGTGACTACGATAGGTGGGGACCTCTCGCCTACCTACAGCATCAATCAGAGCTCTGTCTCAGGTATCAGATAACTAAAACCATAACTCTGACACCCCCACAAGCTTTCGCCACCACTTGCGCTCTTACTTCTCTTTTCTTTTCTCTTCTTCTCCTCATCTCCTCCTTTCTTCTGCTTCTCATCTCCTTGTTCTTCTTCTTTCAATAACATGGTTTGCCTTGCCAACTCCTTTGTGCCAGAACTGTGGCACAGACTTGATGACAAGTGTTGGGTGAATAGTCTGAAACACTTTGTAAATGTAATTTTTGACCCCTCTTTTTTTCTTTTTACTGACTGCATGAAATGTTCCCTTGCTACCTTCATTCTCTTTCCTTGAAGCGCCCTTAGCGTGGTGTTTATTGAATGCAAGAACTACTTTTTACTGTTGTAATGTAAAAGTGTATACTTAGTGCTTAAGCTGAAGGCTTTCGATGGTCTTTTTAATGTCTCCTCCATTTTTGGGTTATTTTTCCGTGAATGAATGTGCCCATTAGTGTAGTCCCCCTCCCCTGTTGTAAGGATAAGAAATGTTGTCTGTATCTGAATGAACAGAATTGTGGGAATTGACTTGTCTTGCATGAGCACTGTCAATCTTGTGTCACACTCACTTGAGTGCCCTGACTGTGCAACAGACTAGTGGCAAGGTCTTTGGATTACTTGGAAGGGTCTCTTCGTTTTGCTCTTTATCATGGTTGTTGGTTCTCTTTTATCAGAACGATACGGCCCCCTCTGTACTATTTCGACTTCCAGTGTCGCGTATATTCTCTCTCATTTGGGAAATTAGCCAAGCACTAGAGGTTTCATTCTCAATCTGAGCATATATACTGTACAGTTAAAAAAAAATGTCAACAATGTAAATTAACCACCTCTCTTCAGTGTCTTTACCTCCTTTTAATCTCTTTTGTTTTCAATTTAAAAATAATAATAATAATAATGCTTTCTTGTGGCTGACTGCAAAGTCTTTCTCCACATACTGAGGTTACAAGTAGTAGATGTCAAAGTCGTGGACTTTTAATTTCAAAGTGCAGCACATATCACTTAAGTTATTAAAATCATTTTCTGTATTTTGCTCCTCACATTCAGTTTGGTTAAAAGCATTTGTTTACATTGTGTTTGTAGCACAAGTGGCTTTAGTGGGCACTTTTCATCACTGTCGTTTTGTTTTTTACCCTTCTTTCTTTAGTATTTAATCTGCATCCCAAAAACACTCAAAACACCTGCTTGACATTGAAAGTAATTACATCAACAATGCTGTCTTTGGTATGATGCAGAACAACAAGCCTTGTAAAGTTTGAGACTTTGTTTTTAACATGTAAAATGCTTTTGAATACTATTTTCTTTCCTCTCTAACGTTGGGCAAAAGTCTCTTTAGCTGAGCTGTGTCACTTGACCTCTGTGGCATGAGGCAGCTGGCTCAATACTGTGAAACTGGAGGCGCTGTAGATAGCATGTAAGAGGTTTTTATTGTAAATTGTTTATTTCTGTATAGATCAAAGGTGAGAGTACAAATGACAACACACATCTTGCACATCAGTGAGTGCAACGTGTCATTGAGGCTGGAAGAAAAGATGGAAGTCGTAGTGTGTGATTTGGGGCTGTTTTGACTTTTCTCTGGATAGTAAGAGTATATCAGAGGATAAAAAAAGGAATGTGGCTGTGATAGGGCGTCAGGGCAAAGAGCCTATATATGATAGATTATTCTCAAAATCCTTTCTTTGTTTTAGACCAAATCCAATTTGTATTTGAAAGGGATTATCTCGTCCTCATCTTTGGCCAAGCTTGAAAAATAATGATCTAGTCCAAACTACTATTAAGTTTAGCAATTCCAGCAGTTTCAGTAAATTCCTCTCTGAGAGTTTCTTTTAGTCACCTTTCATAAAACCTCCGATTTCATACTGTTATTTTCTGTCAATATATAACCTGTAAAAATGTAATTTTGGGGGACATTGACACAAGCTGAAAACAGGTGATGTTCAGCTATTCAGTGACCTGGTTAAATTTGGGGCAAATCATTAATTTGGAGCTGTGATTGTGTCCACCAGTTACATTTTCATGAAATGTTCAGTATCCTGTTATGGTTCTTACCAACACACAGGACAAAGATCTGGCTCTTTTAGTTGCTAAATGCTTCGATACTTATTTCTTATGTCTGCCACGTCATGCTGTAAGCTTATCAACTGTTTTTTTAATAAGGATCATTGATTTATCATTACTCAAAAACTACACTTCTGTTTACTGATGTGAATTGTAGTGTTTGACTGTAAAAACACATATATATAATTTAGCTGGATTAAACAGGAGCAGCCCATTTAAGTTTGAATATAAAACTCCAGCGTCATGAGTCAAAGGCTGATGAAAGAAAATACATTGATAACTGAAAGCTGGTGGACCAAAGGCTAATCTAGCTAAAGAGACAGATAGGACTCTCCACGGTGACAACAGCGGGCGTCTTTTCTCCGAGTCATTATTGAAGCGGACGTCACTGCCCCAACAATTTGAGCTGTACAAGCAACGTACTGGCTTGTGATAGTCCAATGGATTGAAGCTTCTCTTTCAATTACAGTTTAGGTGAAAGAAGTCTCCCTCACAATAATTTGGGACTTTGAACTGTATTTTTTTTTACTGCTGCCTATCAGAAAGGTGTGCTGGCCAAAGTCTTGCTTTATGATGCCCTACCTGGCACTTCCTTCGAGATTTTGTTTTGATTAGAGCTTTTAGTCTTCATCATATTGTGCAATTAGATTGTAAGAGGATGGTTGAAAAACAAAACTTAACCCTACTGATTGGCAATGGTTTAATTCACTGTCAGTGGTTTCATTTGGGTGATACAGTCAAAATGAATGTGAGGAGGATTTTCACGATTAACAGCCAGTGACTTAAATATAAATGACCACTTGTTCTTGATCCATATTTTTGTTCCTGCTGTTTCTTTAATCAGTTATGTCATGTTGTTGACAAGCTAATGTCTTGTATATAGTTAATACACCACCCTTACAGCAAGAGGATGCACTTAAGGCTTTGGTGTGTCGATTTTTTTTTAAACAAATCCATTGTAACTCAAAATTCATCCGCCATCACATATGGAGTGATTAAGGCTAAGGAGGGCATTGATGAAGTAAATATCTCCACATAAATTGAGCTTGCATGGGGCAAACACATCTAATCTTTTGTGTGGCTTTTAAGCATCTGAGCTCTAATAAAACAGGATTTGTTGGTTAAAAGTACAATTGGAGCTACTGATAAAGTCTCTTCCTCTAATTTACCAGTAAATGGTTAATATTATGTATTGCCATGTCAGTGAGCTGGCCCCATCTTGTGGCCAAGGAAGAAAACAAAAACTAGAAGCACATCACACAACAGCTGAGGATTGTAAAATGCAGTTTCCTTTGGCTTCATAGTTAAAACATATATAATATATAAACATATATAAATTGGAAAAAAAATTACCCCCTTGCAATTGAATAATAAACAAAATGCATTCACGGCCATTGACCTGATCCTTGAAATAACTCATATTTGTGTTTTCCAAGGTTATGTATCACTGGAATATTATTTTCACCTCTTTTGTCATTTGGGAATGTTAAATAAAACCAGTGCGGAAAGACTGAAGATTGTAATATAAATGTGCCAACAAATAAACACCAGTATTTCACATTCATGCCTGTGTTTGTGTTCTTGTCTGAAGCAATTTGAACTATTTGTAAACTTAGCAGACTCTTAACCACCTCTATCCAAAGCATTTCTGTAGTAGTTGCTGTAGCCAGACAGAAATATATTAGATAGAAATATTTTTTGAAGATTAATATTCTTGAGGTACATTTTTCAAAAATGTAACCTAGCCTTCATATTAGGCTCTAATGACAGCTCTGCTTATCCTTATTGAGTTATAAACGGTAAACATCAAGCAGGTAAAGAAGTAATCTCAAAGCTTGATTTGCTCTTTTAAAAGAGGCCTTTGGAGGTCAGATATTATCTCTCAGAAGTGAGACTGGTCTGTATCAATTTAAATACACTCTACTACAGAGTTGTTGTTAAAAACTCCTCTATCATTTTCTGTAAATTTTTCGACGACCTACTATGCTTTGAAGTTCGACATGTTTATGATGTGTTTTTTTTTTTACTTTTTGGGACGACATACTGTACTATGAGGTTTATAGTAAAATCACATTTTGGAATATTTTCAAATTTCTGAACGGTTTTATGAATTTTTGATACTTTTCAAATGAATTCTGTGACATTATTGGATAACATACTAAACAATGACTACATTTTTCCCTTTTTTCAACTGCAACATATGTTTTCACATTTCTGACATTGCTATGACTTTTTTTTATTTTGGACCACATGCATAATGTTTTTCACTTTTTTTTTACATCTACTATATTTTTTGCATTGCTGGTTGCTATGCATGTTTGAAGTGGTTTTAAATGTTTTGCCTTTTTTTGACATTTTTGGACAACTGCTATACTATGACGTTTTTCCCTTTCAATTTTTTCATGTCTACCATATTTCTTCTTTAGTGTTTTTAAAATTCTTGATTTTTGCACGATGTAAAATACTATGACGTTATTGTCAAATTTTGGGCGAAATGCTTTTTTCACCTCTACCATATTTTTTCGCATTGCTGACGTTGCTATGCATGTTTCAAGTGTTTAAAAAAAAAAGAATAACTGACATTTCTGAACAACAAACAATACTATGGCGTTTTTGTCGAATTTTTGACGACATGCTATACTATGACGTTTTTCCCTTTTTCCCCCTTTTTTTCCACCTCTAACATATTTTTCGCCTACTGTGGCAAACCAGGGAGCAAAGCCCAGCCAAACAAGCCTAGAGGCCGGATCCCCAGGCTGGAAAAGGTAATTTATCAGTGTCTTTTATCCTGTTAAAGTGTTGCAGCCACCGGGAACCTGGCACTGGACACACCTGCCACAGATTAGGCGATCAACGAAGCCCTTAAAATCACACAGGTGCAGCAGGACATGCAGACGGAGCGCGAGAGGCAGCACGAGTGAGATCAGAAGAGAAACGGTAAGAAGAACTCTGGGTCCTGGATCAGAAGAAACTGACAGCTTTATTGAAAGACCGGACTCTGGAGGTAATCACCTCCAGCTCTATTCTCTATCCCACAGATGGTTTGACCCAGCTCCCCTTCCCCTGAATGCTTTATTAAAAAAGACACTTTAGGTTTTGAGCTGCAACTATCTCTGAGTGTCCTTTTTATTGTGAATCTTGCCTCAAAAGCCCCTTGGGTTGCCAGACTAGTTGCTATAAATTGCTATAAAGTGTTTTAAAAAATGTTGCCTTTTTTCACATGTTTGGACTACATACTTAATTATGACCTATGTCAAATTTTGGACAACATGCTTTACTTTGACATTTTTTACTTTTTTCATCATATTTTTTGCATTGCCGGCGTTTATTTTTGGACGACATACAATACTATGGCGGTTCTTATGGGGACATATTACCTATTTTTTTTTTTTTTTACTTTTCTTCACCTCAGTTATATATTTGACGGTTTTGCATGTTTTTTTTAACTTTTGGACAAAATACTATGATGTTTTTGGACAGCATCCAAAAATACTTTGACATTTTTTACTTTTTTCATCATATTTTTTGCATTGCCGGCGTTTATTTTTGGACGACATACAATACTATGGCGGTTCTTATGGGGACATATTACCTATTTTTTTTTTTTTTAACTTTTCTTCACCTCAGTTATATATTTGACGGTTTTGCATGTTTTTTTTAACTTTTGGACGAAATACTATGATGTTTTTGGACAGCATCCAAAAATATATATATTTTTTTTTCTTCACATCAGTCATATTTTATTTTATTTTTATTTTTTTTCATGTTTTCTAATTTTTTGATGATATACTGTGACTTTTTTTGGTCAAGTTTTGGTTAACATCCTACTGTTATTATTTCTCCACTTTTTACCCTCTTTCTTTTCCTCAATCATATATTTGAGCATTTTGCATGTTTACATTTTTTGAACATACTTTACTACGACATTTTTGGTAAAATGTCGGACGACATACTAAAGAGATTTTTTTTTTTTTTCACTTTTCTTCACCACAGTCATATTTGAGCATTTTGCATGTTTTCATGTTTTTTGACATTTTTGGTCAGATTTTTCAAGATGTACAAAATTATTTTTCTTCCACCTTTACACTGTTCCTCCTCAGTCATATATTTGGGTTTTTTTTGCATGTTCACGTTTTTATTTATTTTTTTACATTTTTGGACGACATACTATGACGTTTTTGGATGACATCCAATTTTTTTTTTTTTTTTTTCTTCACCTCAATCATGTTTTCACGTTTTTCAATTGTTTTAACTTTTTTGGACGACATACTGTATTATGACGTTTTTGGACGACATATTAAGCATTTTATTTCCACTTTTTCACTTTTCGTTGCCTCAGTCATATATTTGACTATTTTGCATTGCTTTTTGCAGGTTTTCACGTCTTGACTTTAATGATATTTTTGACGACATACTATAATATGACATTTTTGGTCAAATTTTTCAAGACATACTGTACAACATTTTTTCCTCTCCTCAAATTTTGGATGACATACGAATTTTTTTTTTTCACTTTTCGTCACCTCAGTCATAGATTTGAGCGTTTTTGAATTTTTTTGTCATTTGGACGACGTACTATAATATGACATTTTTCTAGACATTCAAAAAATATTTTTCTTACTCTTTTTTTCACTTTTCTTCACCTCAGTCATATATTTGAGCATTTTGCATGTTTTTATACATTTTTTTACGTTTTTGGTCAAATTTTGGATCACACACAAAAAAATATATTTTCCTCTCCTCTACCATATGTTGTCGCATTGCCTGCCTATGTATCTTTAAAGTATTTTTAAACGTTTGGATTTTTTTAACCTTTTTTGGACGATATAGAATACTATGACATATTTGGACAGCATGCTATACAATGTTGTTTTTCACTTTTTGTTCCACTACCATATCTTTTGACATTGCTGACGTAGCTCAGCATGTTTCAAGAGTTTTCAATGTTTTTGTTTTTTTCACGTTTTGATGAAGGACAATATTATACATATTTGACATTTTTTGTCCAATTCTGGATGCAATTTTTTTTTTTCACCTTGACCATGTTTTTCTGTGCATTGCCTACGTTGCTATGCATGTTTAAGTGTTTTTAAATAGTTAGATTTTTTTGGATAACATACAATACTATGACGTTTTTTTTGTCAAACTTTGGACGAAGTGCTATACTTTGTAGTTTTTCACATTTTGTCATTCTACCATATTTTTCTCATTGCTGACATTGCTATGCATCTTTCAAGTGTAACTCAGCATGAGCAGAGCTTTCATGAGAGCCTGAAGTGTCTCTGATGATTTTAAAGAAATTAACCATTGAGAGCTGAAACTTCTGGCCATTTTGGATTTAAAGGTCAAGTCATCAAAACGACATCTATCATGCATCTCCCAACCCAAAAGGTCTCTGAAACCATGTAATGTTCAACATTGTAGGCCAAACCATTAAAAAAAAAAAAAAATGCCATTTTGGTTTCCAACCTCTTCTGAGAGGGTAGAAGTAGTAGATTTCAAAGTCCAGCACATATCACTAAAGTTACCAAAATAATATTCTGTATTTTACGCCTCACGTTCAGTTTAATTAAAATCATTAATTTATATTGTTTTTGTGGAACAAGTGTATTTAATGGGCACTTATCCCATTATATACTCCCTTTTATACAGCCACAAACTTTCTGCAGAACTGACAGTATCTGGGTCGAAAATCATTCCACTTATCTGCATGCTGCGTTACAAAGTATCAAAAAAGCAACATGCGGTTAAAGACGAAAAAGCCTTTCAACTTTGCACGACCCTTATAAAGATGATGAGTGAGCGTTTATCCGCTTACGAAACCATGAGTGTGATGACTTTAGCGACGCTAGTGGATCCCCGATACAAGGCTGTGGGATTCTGCAGCCAAAATAATGCACAAGCTGCGATAAACCGCCTGGTCTCAGAATGTGCTTCCATCATTGATGCAAGATCACAAGAAAATCCACCTAACCCTCTTGCCCCCTCCACCTCCTCGCAGCCAGAGCCAGCAGCCGGTCCTTCAACTCAGTCAGGTACCATTTGTGTTGAACTGAAGTGCTTGTCACAATGGCAGGGTTTGAGCATATTCTTAAAAACATTTCAAACTGTGCAGCAATTGAAGTTGTTCATTCTTTTAGGTGACGGTCTATGGGATCTGCTGGACAGCCGTGTAGTGGAGCGACACGTGCGAAATGCCACAGCAGAAGCCACGGTCGAAGTCCAGCGATACATGGCGGATCCTTTAATTCCCCGGACAGAGGATCCACTACAATTCTGGGCTTCAACAACGACAGTTTACCCTCAGTTATATGAACTTGCAAAGCAGTTCCTTTGTACTCCAGCATCTTCAGTACCGTGCCAGAGGATTTTTTTCAAAGGCCGGAGACATCGTCTGTAAGAAAAGGAACAGACTCAGCCCTCGCACGGTTGAGCAAATACTTTTTCTCAATAAAAACATAATCAAATAACCTTTTGCCCAGTTCATAAGCATTTCTACCTCCAGGTCAAAAAACACACAACAAATACTCTCGTTTATTGATCAAAACAATTCACCACTGAATCAAACATTAAATTCATTTATCGCAAAAAAATAAAATCCAAAAGATTGCCCGATTTCACACAGAATTGTCACATGACAATTCAACAGAAGCTGTCAACTCAACTCTGTAGCGTGCCAACCATAGTGGGCCAGTTCATTTTAAGCTTTTGATTCATGTTGCTGTTCCTACTGTTGGCCAGCAGATGGCCCCAAAGAGGACTGTGTTAAAAAGCTCCGAGTAATGAACCCTTTTTCGATACATGCCTCAGTGCTTCAGAACGCTTCATTTGGCCATCACTAGTATACTCGTGTCAATCTGACATTTGTTTGAGGAATGGCTTTTTTGGGGAGCATAGTCATTGTGTTACTCCATGGGGGGGTCCCCAACCTTTTAGGGAACCAAGAACTACTTCAAGGGTACGGATTTATACAAAGGGCTACTTGTTTGCGCATGGCATTTAACGTTGATGAAAATAATAGTGAATAGTAGAAGTTAGATTCAATATTAAAGTAATTTCAAATCTTCTGTACATTAATACAGGTGTTACCAATTCAAAAACAGAAGTAACGCAGGAGGAGCACTGAAACATTAATCACAACCCTGTGGTCAACTGTAAATTTAGAAAAATTAAGCAGATACAGACAATAAAATGTACACGAATACATATCAAAAAGGTTATAGTACTTAGCTTTCACCCAGGGCCCAAGCTGATGCCAGTCCAGCGTTGATTAGATTCTAGCTTCACAAAGGGAGGACCGGGGCCACACTCCTAATCCCCGCTGGCCCACGGCAATGGATATTCGTTCGTTTTTTTAGTCCATGTTCAAGCGGGCACTTTGATGTCAGGAATAAGTGTACGTGTCATAATATATTGCTTTTTTGCCCCCCCAATATGTAAGTTAAATTACAGTTCATAACTGCTGAAAGCTTGGCCATGGCAATATTCATCTTCACATTGCTCCACTGCAGTATAACACAAAAACCCCTCCATATGATGAATGCCACCCGAACTCAGGTAAACAACAACACTTATGGGTTAACTTATACCAGTATTGTGCAATACTGACCAGCTGAAAAACAAGATGAAAAGACTGCACCAGCTACCACTTTTAAATACACAGACTCCAACGTGTATTTTAATTTTTCTTTATTGTACACAAAGAAGCAGTGAAAATTACTGAGGCTGCTGTCCTCTGCCGCGTCCAAAGCCACCCCTCTGCAAAATGGAAAGGTTTTGTCATTACGTCATTCAAGTTTTTAAATCACATTTACAAGCAGTAATAAAACTTTTAAAAGTTTAAAAAAATGTTGTAAACACCAGTGTAAAGCCATGAAAAAGGCTGGAAATGTAAATCATTTGTTGTATAATAAATACAGAAAATGTATTTTTTGGAAAACAATAATCCTAATTTTCCATAACAGTGATAAGAACTGTCATAGACCAAAATATGCTTTTCAACAATACATTTAGCAAAATAACCACATAAAACGAGAAACCCGGAAGTACTTACGAACTGGAACTCTGTGGCAGCTCCAGCACCGGCCTCTGCTTTCTTGTCAGCACCAGCTGATATGAAGAAACAAGTCAGTGAATGATTCTCACTCATTTACCTTGGAAAACACTTCAACATTTTCCACTTTCCATATTAAAACCTGTGATTAAATTATTTATATTGATTAATGTACAGATATATTTCAAAAGGAAATGAATGTAAATAAAAACCACAGCTTAGAGACATCTTGTTTTGTGAAAAAAAGAAGGTATGCAATTAAACCAGAAAAACATTTTCTTATTAATTCAAACTGTTTTTTCCAGTTTTATTATACTATTTCTGTATAAATAATAGAAATTGTTGCCAATTTTATCTGCAAAATGACCAATACTCACTCAAGCTCTAAAACATAAAATTGTAATTAACTTTACAAGATAACGTAAATTTATCATGGCTGTCAAACAATTAAAATCAATCATTATTAATTACATGCTTTGTGATTAATGGCATATATCTATTTTTGTGCGAGTAGGATTTATATTTGTATCTATGTAATATATATAAATTATATTATCTAATATTCAAATGAAGATGATTGATTATACGAGTAGGCCTTATAAACTTTAGGTCAACACCTCTTATTTCCTATACAATCAGAATCTTTTGGTCACGGTTACTACACTCAATTTTGAACGAAAATCAAAATGGGTCCTTTTGACTTGAATAATATTTCTACAATATCTTGTATGCCAAAATAAACTTAGCTAAGACTCGCCACCAGTTCAACATTTAGTGCAATTTTAAACCAGACATACAAATGTAATTTACAAAATGTAAGTGAATGAGATTTGTTTTGGGAGTGTGTTCTGATTGGGCTGATGATCTGGGGGAGGAAGCCACAGAAAGTATGGAGAATGCTACGAGAGAGCTTGTTGGTTAGTTTGTGTTTACTGGAGCAACGAGTTATATCTTTATTTTTTTCTTTTACCTGTGTTCCTTTTCTATTAAATACAAGGGAAAAGACTTGCATGTTAATCTTTCTTTGATTAATTGATCGTAATGAAAGTGTTGAATCAACAGCCCTAATATTTATAATCTATTGCTGTCAGTATTTAATTACATCATGAATATTAAACCTGCTAAGACAAAGTACACTACTACCAAGACCCAATTTAACTCATAAAACTTGACATCCCAAAAGCACACAAGTAAGGGCAGATAATTATCTATATGTGTATACTTACGAGGTGCAGCAGATCGCCTGTATGCATCTCTGTCAGACTCTCCTCGGTTAAGGCGGGCGGGCCTCTCTCCTTCCATTCCTGATGGAAGAAAAAAGAAAGAAAGAAAGCTTACTCAGAATGCAGTCGGGGTATTTCTTACAAAAACATAGCTAGGACATTCTGTATACTCATAAGGTATAGTTCATTAATGATAATGCATAAGACTTAGGCTATATACATATAATCACAACTCAACAACTTATTCATGAATTTCAAGAAATTGCTAATCAAGGGAGAACAATACGATAGTTAAAGCAGACACTTGGATGTACAGTATCTTAATCCCATGGTGTCATGCAGTTAGTCAATTCACAGAAAAGCTGGAATAATATCTGCACATGGAGAGAATGTATGAAATATCTCAAGGAGTGTTTCATCTGTAAATGACTGTCTGAACTAACAAGGGCAGATTGCTGCAAATGAAATAAGCATCTTAGACAATCTGAATCTAAACATGATATGCCTTTTCAGGCCTGTTAGTTCAGACAGAGATATTTGTCCTACAGACCTGAAATGGAAGGACATAGGCCTTTTGCTAGAAGATACAGGTGACATTTCAATCCCAAACTAATTCTGAACTGGAAACTTTTAACAATCAGAGTTGCTGATGTCAACACTGAGCCACCGCTGCAGCTTTTTCCTCACTCTATTGTTCAGCTTTTTCGTGATGCTTCCTCTCAGCCATTCTAAAACAGCTAATTGGGTTTCTGTTTTCCAACGTTTCAAATCTTCCTGCAAATAATAGGACTACCCTTAACAATTTTACTTGTGTGTATTAGTGAGACTATTATATAGTATGTTCTGTAAATTGTGGTATTGGCTTGTGAGAAATACAGCACATTCCAGGTATAAAACGCAATGCAAACCACCAAAACATTAGATGTTAACATTAGTGCTTACCCTTGGGCCTGGGCCTTGCGGTCTCAGGACGGGTCTGGCGGCGCAGGGTGGCGGGCACAATCTCAGGGGGAAGATGGAGGAAGTCTCTCAGGTACTGGATACCCTCATTGGTGAGGTACCAGTAAAAATGACGCCAGGCAAATTGCTCCTTGACATACCCGCAGGACTTCAGAGACTGGAAGAAAAATACACAACCAACTATTACCACATTATTAAGACAATTTCCTTAACTCTCTACAAAGCAAGTGTGTCTTTTAAGGCTTATTAGTGTATACAAACATGAGCACTATTTTTCCAATATGTATGATGTAATTTCAATTGTTACAAAACCCCATCTACATGTTGACAAAGACCATCAGAGCAGAAAGGGTTGTTTAAAAACAAACAATGCTGTATACTTCAAAATCATGATTAATGTTTTACTTTTTTCCCTTAAAACATCCTGAGAACATGCATCCTAATCTAATCCAACAACAAGAGACACATTTGAACAGGCCCTGTAAATAATTTTTGCTCAGTAATAGTTACTCATTCATTTTACAAATGATGTAGACAGGAAATAATTATAATTTAGGACATGAAAACGTTCTCATCCCCGCTTGTATGATGTCATAATATCACTGTAGAATTGTATCCCCTATATTTGGTTTTATATCAGATGATGAACTCAAATATTCATGCTTAGGGCGAACTAAATAATTGTGTATTTGATGTTAAAATACATGCTTATATTTTCATTAAAAAAACAAGGTTTTTGAAGGTTGCAATGATTTCCACATTCTGTTACGCTGGTCTCACACAGTTGCATCTCATACATCAAGTTTGTTTAATTGTGTGAATGAGTGAACTTTGGGCTGTTAAGTTAACCTTAACACATTACACACTTTAACAGTGTCAGTGTTTAGCCTTCGTCATCTTCATCTCTCACCTGCATCGCTTTCATCACATGAAGGTTGGGCACATTCTTGTCCGTAAGCTCGGGATGGTGGGGCATGTGGACATCTTTCTTGGCCACCATGACTCCCTCCTTGAAGAGGAGCTCGTAGATAGCAATGCGATTCTTCTTGGGCATCAGCATCTGCAAGTCAAAAGAAATGTTGCGCGTTAATTTCTGCACGCCGGCTACCACGGTTGACGGCATGCTAACGAGCTAGCCCATCCCGATATAGCCACATCAAAATTAACAGTTGCGAGTACCCATAAAACAAGTTTATACATAAAAACGCAAAAGTTGTTTTTTTGTTAATATCACTGATCCCACACTTTTATAAATAATGTTGAGAAACACGGCCCGCGTTAGCCGAGGAGAAAGATGGCAGCCGTTCCTGAACATCAGTCAGGTTTGCTGTCCCACTTCTATCTTGTATATCAAACGATAAAAAACATTCGACATTTAAATGCGTCCATGTATACCACTGACACATTATAATAAATCGATTGTCAAACATTAATGTTTCGTGAAACATGAGATGTTGAAGATATAGTTAGATATAGAACGCCGGGTCTTTCCGTACCTTTCCACTTGAGTAGGGACCGGAGCCGGAAGGAAAGACTGTTGCTGGTCGGAACTGTATATTCTGTCGGGGAGGGCCGTAGGAGAAGTGTCGCCACCTGCCGGTTTGGAGGCTACAATGACTCGGAAGAGAAATTGCTCAATGCTACAGTTGTGTGCAGATATGATGCGGAAAATCACATATTTAGTTTTATTTTTATTTTTTAAATAAACCCCCTGCTACAGACAATACAATTAGTCTGTATTCAAATATATATGTATTGTACTTTTTTATTTTAATCTTACTACAACACTTGTAGCTGTACATTTGACATTCTGACTTAGATGTCCATAAAGTTAGTTATTTTTTAGCAGTGATGGAGTGATAGCAGTGTTAGCTGCTGTATAAAAGTTGTATTTAAACCGCTTTCTAAAATCCAGCCAACCCATGTGAAAATCTTTTTTACATTGCTGCACAAAGTCACAAAGAAAGGATACTCGGCAGTCATTTAGCTGTACTAATGAAAATGTGTGATTAAATAAATGAATAAGATGTGACAACAGTACACAGTAGCACATAACAAGCCCAAATCTTACATCTTAAAAATAGGCAACTGTTTGTCCAAGAGACAATTAGCGGCAAGTGTTGTTTTGAAATAAATTATGAACTACCTCTCCAAGTGTGTATGTAGCTTTAACAGGAAGTCCACAATTTTGAATTTTGTTTGACTTGTCTGGTGAACATGATCGCTAACCCGAACAGAATTTATTTTAAAAGGACATCCCGGAAGTCACGCTCCTCATTATGGCTGCCTTGACACTATGCCCTGGACCATCCCCCATTCGGAAGCTCCTCAGCTTCACTTACCGGCGCTGACAGGACGGAGGCAGCCGCTGCGGATGAAGACAATGGTCTCATTTTGAAAGATACACACAGAAACTGGATAATAATTTCACCCTGGTATGTTATTCTCGATATTCCACGTACACGTGTGGTTTGTTGTTATGAAGTGGTTTAATGTATATCTTATACTGCCAAATGATGTCGGTGAGCCAGAGCAGGTATTCATTAACCAGTGATGGTTTTATAATAAAAGTCCGTAATATAATAATAATAATAATAATAATAATAATAATAATAATAATAATAATAATAATAATAATAATAATAATCGGATTGTTTTGAGATGAAACAGTGACGGTTATTCGCGTTTGGTCTCTTGTCGTTAAAAAAAAACTGCAGCTCAATGCGAAGTGTGGTAACTTATACCACTGCCAGAATGTACCCCTGCTTCGCGACACCTATCACAAATCCAAAGGAGTCAGGAGGTGTACATGTGATATGTTCACAACCCTTTGCTGTGCAGTGTATTTAGTGCAGTGCTGAAGCAAAAGCACAGGGAGGGATGAGAGTGAAGTCATAGAGCTGGTCCCTGGGGGAAGCCTGTGTTTCCCTCGGAGCAGCACATCTTTTGATACATGGTGGTTAGGTCAGGTCAGAGCACAGACTCTCATCTGTGAGCTCTGTCCACGGTTCTGAACTCAGGTCCTGAAGACCCGTTCACCTCACACAGAGCAACACAGGCGTTGCGCTTTTTAAAACCTGGTGGAATACCGAACCGGCCCACTGGACACAGGCCCAGGGTCACCAAGAGCTGAGCTGGTCCCTGGGTGAGAGCCTCTTTTTGTTTTGAAGCGACCACCGTTACATGTATTCAATATTACAAACAAAGTTCCACAATAACAGAAAACGATTACAAAAAGATAGAAAACGATTACAAAAACTACAAAAATGATCACAAGGACAGTCGGACGCAAACAATGAATATAGAGTTGCAAAACAAACCATGAAGGGATTTACAAAAAAAGGAACACAAAATAAGCACAAAACACAATAAACTGCAACAGTAACGAGAAAAAACAACACAGGACTTCAAAAAGATGCATAATAGCTTCAAAGAGACACAAGCCGACCACATGAACTATCCATCACTTTTGAGACGCTTTATTGGTTTGGAGCGTTTGCAACAAACACAAACTGCAACTTCAACTTACTGTACTGTAGAAAGAGGATTATCAGCCTGATACATTTTTTGCCATGTCATTCTCGCTCATGTTAAAATTAGCAGTTGATTATCTACCATCATCTGCAGCATTAACAATGAATTGATTCATAACAATTATAATGAATTGCTGCTATAGCTTATAAAATACAAAAATAAGAATGATATTCTTATTTAAACGTAATTTTATCTTATAACAAAAACATGAATTTCTTTCTTGGCTCTAGACTGTTGAACAGCAAGTACGAAATTGTATTTGAGAGGACTTGAGATATTACACCGATCTGTTGTATGTATTTACAAAATGATTATTTGATTATCAAAAACTATTATGAAAAAAGTTTTGATGACGGTTCTCAATCATTGTTTTGTAGTTTGAGTAGAATGGTCCTGCCTCTTTCTGAGCATCAAACGAACCTTGTAATAAAAAGGTTTAAGCAAACACATTCCTGCTTTAACAGATTTGAATAGTGCTCTGTTATATGTTATCATAAGAAACAGACAAAAATACATCAATTAAATATCTATTTTCCAATCAAATTGATCACAACGCTATGCCTAATATCATTGAAACAACATAGCTAATAAGACATAAGACAATCTCTGTGTCTCTGCTTTTATCTGAGTGGGTGCCTAAATGGATTAGTTCATGTGACAAATTAGGAACTCTCATTTGATTTGAAGCAATCACTTCAACCTCTCTGTTTTTGTAGGAGGAATGACAGATGAGGTGTCATTGCTAATGTAATTAATTAAACTAAACCATAAATGTTTTTTTTCCTGTCTTTGTATAAATATCTACCGATTTGACCATGTTATTCCCAGTGGACAAAGACACACCAGTTTGCTCTCAATTTCCATTTGTACTTACGCGCCTGGCATGTCACATCTGGTGCTCACAATCCCCTCTTGACATTAGATAATTGAAAGAAAGCTATGATTGTAGTGTCTTTACTCCCTTTAGCCCTTGTAACCCAGGATGTTTCCTTCCCAGCCATGTCTGGTTTTGGATCAATGCCAATAAAAACAACACATTTTATTCATTAATTACAACTACATCTAATTGGTTAAACATCTTTCAGTTGAACTCTTTTTATATAATATAGCATTTAGAATAAAATCACATCTTTGTCCACAACAAAATATTTCACGTTATGCTAGGTTTATACTCATTGATGAGCCAATTGGAATCACTGCTGGCCTAGTTTTATTTTAAGAACTCCAGAATTCTATATTTTATTCTGTCACCAGCATTTGCTTCCTGATGGGGTCTGATCAGCAGGATTGCAATTGCCAACCATTATGTTCAGTTAATGAGCCTGGCTCTTCATAGATACAGGCACATAAAATAAAAACGTATCAGTGTGGCCATAGCCTTAGAAACATCTGCCCAGACACTGATTATAAAGTCCTCCTCTAAAGCCTGACTCTGCACTCTGCTTTACACATACAGAACCTGAATCAGCAGAATCTATCAGCAAGCTTTACAGTGCAGATCAGCAGCAAAAAGAATCCATGCCAACTCACTCTATGTGTTCAGCTCATATACCCCAAGCTGATACCTCCTGGGTGCGTCCAGGATGGACCAAAGGTTCGGGGTGTATGTTTTTGTGGCATTTGTTCATTTGATGCATGGAGGTGCAACCTGCAACGGCAAATTGAAAATGACCGGCTCATGATGTATTTATGAATGGCTCAATTTAAAAGAACACAATGATTCATAGTTTCAGTTTATTATACATAAATGAAAATATTATTATGAATAATATATTCAATGTTTGCCAGCACATCCCTTTTAATCCTACACAACAAACCTTTAAGTGCATCTTATATCTGCCAGCACTGTACTTTTACTTGTAAATCCCAAATTGTTCTTCTCCCAATACTTTTAAAATAATGAATAACTCTTTAATGTCTATCATGCCAGCTCTCAGTGGTAATTTTTTTTAGTTTTAAGTTGTCCAGGTCTTAGACTCTTAACTGCCCTTTCACATTTATACTAAAATAGGTTATCTTATTAGTGCATAGAAAATGAGTAGGAACTATTTAGATTGTCAATTGTTTTAATTATCATTTTAATTAACGTTTCAAAATTACTTTGTGCTTCTAAACTATATGCGTTGATTGAAATCCATTTTAGGCAACATTGTTTATAAATATCAGATGAAAAGTACAAAGAAGTTGTTTTTCATGAACTTGTTTTTGTTAAAAATAGCAAATCCATATCCCTTGTCATTCTCTATGCAGAAATAATTTTATATGACACTTCTGCTGTCAAAAGACCAATCAATTGACACTAGATTATATGGCGGTATGGATTACAGGCGCACTCATTCATAATTATTTCCATTATTTACCTGACTGCATAGTTAGCCTATTTGCTTTGCACATACCTGCACCACTGATGTTGTTTCCTCTGAGCCGATCGCACCTCTAACAGCGGTGGAGAGGAGTTTTCATTCATGAGAAAGACAACATAAGCTTTTTGTTAATGTGTGTGCATAGCTTTGAGCAGCTGAGCTGTCTTTTAAATGAGTCACTCCATCACGTGCACCATCAGCATCCACATGTCTGTGGCTTAGAGTGTGCGCACGCTCTGACTCCAGCAGCTGAACCAGGGGCTTCCATAAGCGCTCTGTCCACACGGCTACTCTGCACAAATTTATTGATTGAAAATTAAATTGGGAGAGAGAACATTGAGGTCCTTCACACTTGCTCTGGAATATTGATTGAGTATGTCTGACCCTGGAGTATTAGAAATTGGTTTTACGTGGAATACTAGATGGTTGTGGTTCCACAACTATACATCTGCATACTCATTTCACAGCCAAGCCCTCATATGTGAGAGATTTGATGTGAGAAGCAATTTCATGACGAGGCAGTGCAAGACATTTGTTGCTATGGAACATTTCTACAAGAATTTAAAATTGCTCCACATGTCATATAAAATGTATCAAGGAAAAGGAACATCTGATAAATAAGAATTAAAAATAAATAAATTGAAATTAAAACAAAAAAATAAAACGCAGGGTATAACTACACAACAATATATTTCACAGACACAAAACAAAAGAAAGAAAAGATTTAGACAGTGTCTTTTGTAAAAAAACAACAAAAAAACAGTGAAATAATGTAATGACTCACAGTCCAATGTCTTAACAGTCTGTTGTCCATTGAGTAACATTCAAACAATCCGAAGATAGTCCACACCAGACCTGCAGCCCTTTAATTTGCCTGTGCAGCGGTCGTAAATTACTTCCTGCAATAATGGAATACAACACTGGGGTCAAATGGATTTAGCCCTGTAGGGAGAAACATGATTAGATGACACACAGATGGCACATACTAGGAAGACAAGGATCTGTTTATGTGGATAGACAACTGGTTTCATTTGAGTCCCATATGACCGGATATGACAGAGTTTTATTCTCCTGTGAGGGGTGCTTGTTGTATGATGAAGTGAAAAGAGTTTTTCTGCCTTAGTGCGTAGCTTCTATTTACAATCAGAGGACACACGAACACCAGCCTGCTCAATTCACTCCCTCTGAGATAAGTGGGTTCGAAGATGCTGATGTCCTTTTGTTTTTAAAAGACTATTCGACCTTTATATGTGGCATTAATCGCAAATCAGCAAATGTGTATTGATGGACTGGGGCCGTCTTTTTCTCCTTATCTCCCCTGCATGGTTTGCAAGAAATGTGTGCGACAGGGGCGAGCCGTCAGTCTCCACCCTTCCTGTCAGCTAGCTAATTATTGATGGTCCTAGTGTGTTCTCTTGTCAAAGTTCAGTTTCAGAGTGTGTGTGTGTGTGTGTGTGTGGGTGTGTGTGTGTGTGTGTGTGTGTGTGTGCGTGCGTGTGGAGAAGGCGTGCTAGTCCGCAGTCTGTCTCATGGTTGCAGGTGAGCAGGAACGCTCTCTGCCTCTTGGTCTCAGGTGTCGGTTCTTCTCAAAGATGTCAGGCTAATACTGGGAGTGACGCCGTGGAGGACCGAGCAGCCCCACAGAGGACAGACCAGGTTCCGTAAAACGCTTTGATCTCTCACAACACGTCTGGCTGTCTACTTTTACACGGCTGCAGTTTTTTAAATAAGCAGCCATAAGGGTCTTTCCACCATTTCCTCATTGAGTGATGTTCTAGAGACGCCTAGGGTCTCTGGGGTTGATGTATTCAAGTGTTAGTATAAGAAAGTCATCCTAGAGTTAATTAAATGTGGGACCAGTGCTTTGCCTAATTAAACAGAAAGTATTGACTTATTCATAAAGTGCCTTGAGCGGTAGATACACAGATTAATATGAACCGGGAGGAGCGTCCAACAAATGTCTGCCTTTTGCTTTTTTGTGTATTTTTCTAGCTCTGTTGTTATATGCAGTATATCCATAAGAGGCCCTGTTTCCTGTTTAGATATTAGGCCTCCAAGTTAGCGATCACCTTTTGCATTTGTTAATCAGTTAGCCATTGATTTATCTATCTATCTATCTAAAAAAGAAGAAGGTGTATGCTGGTCCGCCTAGGCCTACTACTTGTATTATTGAGGAGACATAAATACTTTGGAGAAACAGGAATGAGTTCCATTAACTCAACTGTCACTGCCACCTAAGATTGGAGAAATGGTTGTACCGAGCATTTTCTCTTTGTGCGATTGTCCGATTGTTGGACACAGTATCGGTGCTCGTTTTTTTCATGCGTCTGATCGGAGCGTGTTGTGCTCCCCTTTTCCATTCATACAGCTACACACATTTGTACCAGGGAAACTCACAACTGCAGCAATCTTCCACTACTGACTATTAAGTGTCCCCGTCAGAGCAGCCGATGGATAAGTGCATTTCATCTAGGCTTCCTTGGTGATAATAAAACAGCAGATTCATCACTCACATTTGATTTACCTGCATTGTTATTTGCATGCGAGACGTCCGCTGAGAAAACCTATTACGAAATATCTTGCAGCACTGAAAGTGTTTATCATAGCACCATCAAATGTAAAGTTACTCGCTGTGAAAACTAGAGACAAAGGTATTGTTTCATAAGATAAAAAGCCTCAGGCATGCTTCATATTTTAAATGAACTCGCACACCTATGCAGGGTTTAGTTCAAGCTGTTCATGCTGTTAAATGCGTTTAGTGCCGTTGGGTTCATTTAGTGTATTAATGGGTAATGGACCTATCAAACTGTTGTTGCAACGCACTCTTTGTTTTATAATCCAAATCGTTGCGACAGTGACACAGGATTACATCAAGCCTTGGAAATGTTCTGCACGTGAGTCATGTTGGTCATCTTATCTATCGGTTTGAACAGCAGTGTGAATTATTGATGAACGTGGCTCTATATATAGGACCTGATTCTGAAGAGGGCAGCAGCAGCAACGCAGTTTGCGTCTTCTCTAAGTGTCTGCGTGGCTTTTCTCCAGACCCCCTCCCGCTGTCCAAAGATCCACCCATCAGCTTTAGGTTCCTTGGAGACTCTAAATCGCCTGTAGGTGTGAGTGTGAACTGTTTGCTTGTTTCTGCGTGTTGTATATATACTCTGCCTCTTGCGCTGTCATTGGGATAAGAAGTAGAGATAAAAGATGATTTCATAAATCTTTCACAAACATTCTACGGCCTAAACAAGTGCTGTAATACTTTTTCTACAGGATTTTTGTCCACAACAGTAGTTTAGTAGTATAAGAAAAAAAACATAAATTTTAAATCTGTTCTTCATTCAGAGGTTATCTCTCTTTCCTGTTAAATTGCGTATGAAGAATGGTCTTTAAATAGGGAACGTTTTGGAAAGAGTTTATGCAAAAATCCCAGCAATTAGGGGCCTGGCTCATGACCCATCATGCTAAGATGTCACGTGTGAAATAAATACCTGTGATGTCAATGTCAGCATGCTGGTGTTTGCTTCCAATGTGTACGTAAGTGCAGCCTCACAGATAGCAGGTTTTACCATGCTTCATCAATCTCACCAGGTACCAGTCACCGTGACACCTTTTTTTGGAAAGCACAGGATATGTTAGATAATGACTGAGATTTAAATATAGCTCTCAGTGTGGAGGCTGGGGATATGTCTTGGTAACATCTTTCCTCATGCCTGAACTTTATGACAAGTTGTATAATTATTAATCGCTTGCTATTTCAGAACAGGTTACATTTATCTTTCCTTCAAGCTTGATATTTTGTAATCTCCCATTACTTAGTCCCCACCCTGCCCGTCCTTTATTGCTTGCTGAAGGAATGTGTAAATGGAGCCATTTATATTACCTAGTTCACTGGACCACATTCTTTCAACTTCTTCTCCTTCCACTTCTAGGTTGAAAAAAGACAAACAATATATATATCCAGTTTGCTCCTGCTTAGATGGCAATGTTGACACCTGTAATCAGAATTTTTTGAGAGTTTCCAGAGTTTGCAAATCTGATCTTTCATTTTTTTTTAAACAAAACTAAGCCTTTGCAAATCAGTGACATAAGCTGTGCTGCTGAGAATGAAAGAGGACAACATTGTGTGGCCACAGACCCCGTCTGTGATCACTGTTAATGTCAGTCCAGCAGATCACACAGTAGCTGACTGATGTCACATGTGGACACATCCACACTACAACAGCATCCTTAGCGCTGGTCTCCCTCTCACCCTCCTCTGTGTCCTCCTGGCCTGCCGCTCTGTCTGAATCTCTCAACCAAAACACCACAGGATTATCCTTCACTCATGAAGACAACACACACACACACAGCACTGTGGGCCAGATCGTAGGTGAACGTGAGCTGCTGATGCTCCCTGGCTCAGTCAGAGAGGAAGGCAGGCGGCGCTGAGTAATAATAAACGAGGGAGGCGAGGAGGAGGAGCGCATGTGTCTCTTTTCTACTAGCTGTAGCCTTAGCCGCTGTTAATGGAGGACTGGGGGTAAGCTTTTGTTGCTTGCTTATGCGGGGGGTCGTGTTCCCCCTCTCTGTGGGTGTGTAGATGGACAGCCTTTGTCTCGTGGTGGGGGGGGGGGGGGGGGGCCCCTCGGGGGGGGGGGGGGGTGACTTTCATGCTGTGGTATGAGAGTCACCACGCTGCGACTTGTGGTGGTGTTTCTTTTTTTAAGCATGTGCACTTGCTTCAGAGAGGGATGGGGACCCTCGATGCTCTCGCTTCTGTGAGAGGATGTGTTTAGACGAAGGTTGTACTCATGGAAGAGGAGTAGGAGTCAAGCTACACAATGGGGGCTAAACCATGGAAGGTGCCGCAAATGTTTAGGGTTTTTATCGTGGGGGTGTGGGTGGGGCTGGGGCGGGGGTATTGTGTGTGTGTCTACATCGAAAAACTCCATAGACAGTGGACTCTAAATACTGAGTGCAGTCAGATTCATGTGGTCCTTGCTGTCTCACTTGTTGGCCTTCATGAAAAGTGGACGAAGCCAGCCAGTCCCTCCTCTTCTGCCTTTATAGGAGCCAGGCAGTGGGCTATTCGGAACAAAAGCCCTCTCTCTGCATGCTGCTAATGGATTAACCAAGCATGGTAAACACCCACCTCTCTACCCCACGCTACATTTTCCAAAGCTGTCGGGTTAGATCTCTGTGGAATGTCCCTCAACTAACAGGATTGTTTTCTTCAGTCTCCTCACTTACCTCTCTCATTTCATTTCTGCCCTTTATCGGGGGAAAGAGTTGCTCCATCCATTGGGCCATGATTGACCCAAATACCCATGCAGCAGCCACCCCTCCCCCTAACCTCTTATCAAAACACATCACTGCTTCTTCTCTCTCTATTGTTTCACACTGTATCTTTCCTGCATCCAACCCTCAAAGACGGCTCAGATCTTATTTTTTAAGAATGAGATAAGAATCCAACTCTTAAGTTTTTTAGTTATTAGCAGATAGTTTTGGTTTGAAAAATAAATCAAATCAAACAAAATCTGATCAGCACCTTTAAATAACACATATCTTTAATCTTATCAAAGTAGGGCTGTAGTTTTCTGCCCACACAAATTGCATTTTTACACAAAGTTTTTACACAAAGTTTACACAAGTTTAGCTTACAAGATGGTATTATAAATAATATTTAACTTGCTCATAAACAGAGTTAAACCTGAAACATCTAAAGCATATCTGTGTAGTCACAGTGAACGTTTTGCACCTCTTTGTGGCCATCTCTTTTTTAGGTAGTGACTTTGTGACTGTTTTTGTCTTTGCTATTTAGTGTTACATTGTGATTATTTTGCCTGCCTTTTTAATTGTTTGATTGGCGTTCCAAAAATCTCAGGACCCCAGACCTTATGAGCTTCTGGGCCTGTGCACAGCAATCCATTTATAGATTGGTCGGAAGAAAACTGTCTAGATTATGCGGGCAGGTGGACAGAGAGAGATTTCTCTCTTTTTCTCTCACCTGGCAATTCTTTTTGTGGTTACAACTTCAATCGTGTCACAGCTTTTAATTTGTGCAGACTAAGGTGTCTGAGCAAGGGATAATGTTAGTTGAGGGAAGATTATTATACAATTAGGCCACATTGTTCTGAAGGGAGATAAGGTGGATGAGGCGATGCCATTGAAAATGAATAACCGGTTATTACATGTATTCATCTGTCATCTCAAGGGAGTAGAGGTATGTGTGTGTGTGATGGTTGCCCACCTGAGCCCACCTCACATTGCATTAAAACTGATGATGACTGATGACATAAAACCAGAACATTTATAAGCTTGATGTGTCACGTTACTGCATGTTTGGAAATGATTTTGGTGACTAAAGCCAAACAGACAAAATATTGAGTAAGACTGTTTGCAGCCTATAACCAAATTAGAATAGATCCTGTTGATGTGTCTCACGCCAATCCCCTTCCACCCTGCTGTTTATACTCCTCTGTGCTAATTTTCTCCGACAGTGTATGAGGAGCTTTACTCTGCTGACAACCACAGCCTGAAACCATCCTGCCAATTCCAGGACCATGTCTGGAGCCTACGACGAGTCGGCCATTCAGGAGGAGACCACAGATAGCTTCTGGGAGGTGAGACAGCAGGGAGCACTTTGTCACTGATTAGCTTTAGCTGGGACCTGACACTGCTAAGTGTTGAACTCTATCTGAACCAGCCGACCGGGAGGGGGGGTCTCGGTTTATCAGCTACATTAATAATAAGCTGAGATGCACTTGTTGGGATGCACATTTTAGCAGCAGTTTCATCTGTGGTGTTTGATCATGTCATCACCCCTATCTTGGGCATGACATTTATCATTTAAATGTAACACTCTGCAATATGACTTCGCTTGGGAAAATCAAGTGCCACTTTTTTTTTTCCTTTGTGGAAAAAAAATGCAGTGCTACAGACTTGGTCTCAGGTGACTAATGCAAGTTGTAACTTTCAGGTCCTGTTTTCCTTTGACTGGTGACACCTTTCTTTGGGCCATCTTCGAATATTAAATATATATATATTATATATAAAATCAGGTCATTTGCACAGCTGTAGCCGGTACAGGAGGTTCTAGTGCTTAGACGTGAACACCGGTGGGTCCACCTGCTGGGAACTTCCGCCTGATGCATTTCTCACAATGCCAGTGTGTCAGCTGGGAGCCATCACTTGCTCATGTTTTCTTCCTTTAATCCCACTACATCTTGAAGTGGTGGAGCAGCGGCAGCGACATCTCCCCGCCGCCCTGCAGCGAGCCCAAGAGCCTTGTCCTGAAGAGCCCTTGTTCTTCCTCCTCTGCCTTGCTCAGCTTAGATCCTGTGATACCGAGAGACTGCTACAGGAACCACTAGGCGGATGCCTTCCACACTGCTTGCAGGCACCTAGCTGACAGCTCCGTGTACTCCTTTCACTCAAAGGCTAGTTCGGTTTGCTCAGTCAAGTGCAAAGAGGAGAAGCCGACACACTCCCTCATGTTGATGCTCTGAGCCTCAGCCCCTTGCCTGACAAACACAATTTGCTGCTGTGATGTCTCCCTGCTGGCCCTCCATGCCTGCAGCCAGTGTGCCACTTGGACTTTGGTTAACTTATGCAGGATATAAGTTACAAAACGAGAAACTGGGCAATCGGAAAAGTTGGCGTTTTTACTTTTACTTGAACTTAACTAATAAATCCAAAATCAAAAGATGTTGCTTGAACAATTGATTATTTGTTTTAGCTTCAGATGGCAGAACGTTGGACAGGGTTTTTTCCCCACATCATTCAATTAGTTTGATCTAATTTGATCAACAACATCCCAGAAGCCCCTTAATTATATTTGAAAACAGGTGACTGTGCACTTTGTACAAACATACAATAGCTGTGTGTTTAGACACAGTGTGTGCAATGGATTTAGTCAGCGATTCTCACTTCACTTCATACGTTCAGCCTTTTTATTATCCGTCTCCCCTGGGACTGGGCTGAGTTTTGTCCTCATCATGTCTCGTCAGCCGAGGTGTCTGCTTTCAGCACACGCTCACTACATCACAGCGAACCGCTGCATTACATAGGAGCTGCTGCAGTGCTGCCTGCTGATCGCTGACTCGGCTGGCTGAAGCACAGCGCTCGTGTCTGGAATACAGCTGCTTTCATTCCCTCCACTTTTGAGATGTGCTTAGTGAGATGTAGGTACACATCTATCATTCAGTTGGCGAAGACGCAGTCCTTTTTCTTTCTCAAAGGACACAAAGGTTTGAAATTGATGCAGTAAAGTGAGATCCACGCCGTCTCTGAGCAAAGGTGCAGTAGCAGCAATCTGTGAGGCTGCTGCTTCTGCGTCCACGGAGAGTTGTAAATTACATGAAATGAAGCCACCCTCTGACTTTCATGGCATTGAAAGTCCTCACCCAGCAGCAGCAGCAGTCGATACAGTCTCGACTAATCAGTCAATACCCTGCAGGCTGAGGGGACAGTTGCTTTTTAAGGTTACTCCTCAAAATAAAGACAACAACAGCGACGGAGTGAACAGCAGGTTTCTCCATAACATTTCACAAAATCACTGCTATCTAAATAATGCCATTTTCAGCTGTCACCAATTATACCATAACAAGAAACAAGGGGACACCTGGAGACTTCTGCATCTTAAAATGTTCAGCTCAGCATAAAGATACAAGTGGTTGAAAAGTGTAAAACCCTCCTGGCACTATTTAAATTGATTTATTTATTACAAATAATCATTAATTGTTACCTTTGGTCACACCCAAGACAGTTGTTATCCCCTTCGATAGGAGGTGGAGGAAATTTATTTGGGGGAGAAAGTGGATTAGTGGATTAGTGGCGTAGAAGACGTCTAAATACAAATACAACCCTATCGTTGTCACCATACTATTCCCATGTTCGTATGCACTATGATGATATTTTTTTAAGAGGGCTGGCTTAACCTCCCTCATAGATGCCACGTCAACTTCTCTGTGGACAACAGGCAACCTTTACATGGTGAAGAGTACATCAATGCCTAGCCCCAGATTAAATAGAAGGGCTGGCCCAGAGGTGAAAACAATGCAGTGTAAGCTAAAATGAAATAAAACGTGTAAGAGAAGGTGTCAGTAAAGACAATACAATGTATAACAGGTAAACAGTCAAAGAAAATGCAGATAGTGACTTGAGATGGGTGTTTTTCTGTCAGGTCGGGAACTACAAACGGACAGTGAAGCGGATTGACGATGGTCACCGGCTCTGCAACGACCTGATGAACTGTATCCAGGAGCGTGCCAAAATCGAGAAGGCCTACGCACAGCAACTGACCGAATGGTCCAAGAGATGGAGACAGCTGGTAGACAAAGGTAAGACGTGTCTGTGGACTGTGTTTGGTTACATACGTGATGTGTCAGTGTTTCACGCGGTACCCATTCCTCCACCAGGACCTCAGTACGGCACCGTGGAGCGAGCCTGGGTGGCGGTGATGACGGAGGCGGAGAAAGTGAGCGAGCTTCACCAGGAGGTGAAAAACAACCTGATCATCGAGGATTTTGAGAAGGTGAAGAACTGGCAGAAAGACGCGTACCACAAACAGATGATGGGAGGATTCAAGGAAACCAAAGAGGCAGAGGAGGGCTTTAAGAAGGCCCAGAAACCCTGGGCCAAAAAGCTAAAAGAGGTGAGGGAATTTGTTAAACTGATCTATTGGTTGACAACAGAGTGAACATTTTGGCCAGGCCGTCCATCAAAAGAAAAGATTCTAAAGTAAATTCACTCAAACAAAAAAACAATTTCCTAAGTTTGTTATGAAGTTTTTGAATTCTCAAACAGTGCCACAAGTGATGAATGTTATTTAGGTTGCGTTGCTGACAGCTTTGAAAAATTACAGTCACTGGATCATTGTGTCCAAGCAAATGAGTTTCCTAAAATTTCTCAATACAGAATTGACTCTTCACGCATTGAACAGAATCAGTCAATGTGGACACTTTTCATTGTTGATTTTCTGCTTTTCTTATCTGTGTTTTTAACTGTTGAACCAAACAGATATTTGACAGACCAAACTCTTAAACCCATAAACAATACATAAATAAATAATTGTTTGCTGCAGTTTCGTAAAAAAAAAAAAAAAGTCCCCCACAAGTTTAATTTCGTCTTTCCTCTCTAGCTTGAGGCTGGCAAGAAGTCGTACCACATGGCCTGCAAAGAGGAGAAGCTGGCCTCCATCAGAGAAGCCAACGGTAAAGGAGAGCCCTCTGTGCCCGTTGACCAGCAGAAGAAACTCCATGAGAAAGTGGACAAGTGCAAACAGGATTCACTGAAAGTGAGGACATAGCTGTGGGATCATTATTCTGCGAACGCGATTTTCCAGAAAACAAGTCAAGGCCAAGCAGATCATTGACTTTTTGTGAAATGTTGAGCTGTTTTCTTTGGGCCAAGTGTGCATTGTAAATAACTGAATTCCATTCCTCCCTTTTTATCTCGCTATACACTAATGTTATGCTGTAAAATAGACCTGACCAGCCTTGACCCTTCACACCCATTAACCTCTTTCTCGTACTCGATGACACATTTATTCAGATTCATTTCCCAGAAAGGACAATAGTCATTCCATCGCTGTTGGCATATTTCATAACTTTTTATTTGTTAATGTTAAGAGCCTGTGGCTTGTGTTTGTGTCTCAACGTCCAGGCGAAGGAGAAGTACGAGAAGGCTCTGGATGAGCTGAGTAAGTGCACCCCTCAGTACACCGAAAACATGGAGCAGGTGTTCAACCAGTGTCAGGAGTTTGAAGAGAAGAGGCTGAGCTTCCTCAGAGAGGTGCTGTCGGATGTCAAACGTCACCTCAACCTCACAGAGAACCAAAGGTCAGAGGTCCTTAAAGCAGCTAATGTGACTAAACTCAGTTTTTCATTACCCACGCACTTAGTCTTTTTTTTTTTTTTTTTCTTTTCTGCACAGTTATGCTTCAGTATACGGTGAACTTGAACGCACCATCACGTCTGCCAGCCCGCAGGAAGATCTGAAGTGGTTCAGCCACACCCACGGCCCTGGCATGCACATGAACTGGCCACAGTTTGAGGTACAAATATACCGTCACAAGTAGCGATAACATTCATAGATTGAGTCTGAAGTCATTCATATATTCACCTGCTGCCTTATATACCACGTTATCCACATCCCCTGTTTGCCAAGAGCAATAATATCAAGACGAAAGACAAATACACTGAGCTGCTGGTTTATTATGTGGCATATAATGCAACAGTAATGCAATAAATCAAACCTTTGTGAAAGTTATAGTGTTGTTTGAAACTGTTCTAAAGAGGTGTTTGATTAGACTTCAGTTTTGAAGGCTGCAGCTTGTGGTGCTATTCAGGTGTATTACATTATACTGAAAGTTGTTTCTATTATTTTGCCAACAGACTGTATATGATTGATGGTATTTTAAACAACAACAAAAGTTTCAACAACACCCCACGCTACTTCCTCCAAAATGATACGAGTTACAATTTAGCTTAGTGATCCTAATAAACTAGCCACTGGGTGTGTCCTTACTTTAAAAAGAGATATCACATTTTGCAAAGTGAAAGTGAACATTTGCTTAGAGAATACTGAAGCAACATCCCGCTCGAAAGTGAGTGTCACACTCAAATAAACTAAACTGAGGGTTAATGGTTGTAATCTAAATAATATTTTTGCAGGAGTACAACCCAGACCTTGTCCACATCTCTAAAAAGGAAAAATCAAAGAAAGGCAATGATGGAGTCACTCTGACTCACGTCACTACAGTAGGAGACTACGCTCAAGCTGGAGACCGTGGAAGGTAAAATCTGAGAACATTTCTGTTGAATTGAAGCTCTGCAGGTGCTTTCATCAAGATCATCTTGTAAATGTCTGTAGTGACGTCCTTAAACTGAGTGTCGCTCGGTCTCTTAACACATTCTGGTATAATTATGTGATTCAGTTTCATAAGTCTTTTTAAATAGGTAGCTATCATCTTGTATCACTGCTAACACCCCTGAAGTACAACAACAAATATTAATGAATGTACTGAAGTAGAAGTGAAAACGGTAAGGTGAATACTAATCCGAATTTGATAAACAACGTGATATATATAATAATGGTTAATGTTGTGCTGAATTGTGTTGTGTTCAGTGTCAGCAGCTACGAGAAGAACCAGGTGCTAACAGCGTCCACGGAGTGGTCGGACGAGGACCAGACGGCACCAAACTCTGGCAACGACACCAACGGGGGGGTGAACCCCTTCGACGAAGAGGTGGGCACGGGCGTGAGAGTGAGGGCGCTGTACGACTACGAAGGCCAAGAGCAAGACGAGCTCAGCTTCAGAGCAGGTGAGCGTGGCCTATCATGTTGACCAACGTAATATAATGTAGTCACAAGCAGTGAAGATGAACATCCAGATGTATGAGTGAAGACGGAAGCGTTGCATTTAGCCATAATTTCAGTGTCATCACTTTTAATAGATCTGGATTTATGAGGCTGATGTTAACAGCTTCAAAACAGCGAGAAGGACAGGAGTCTATTGCTATACCGAGTCACAGAATAATGACATCGATCTGAAAATGCCACTATTTCTGTCTCCTGTCACCACCAAAGGGGAAGAGCTGACGAAGCTGGAGGATGAGGATGAACAGGGCTGGTGTAAAGGTCGTCTGAACAGCGGAAAGCTGGGTCTCTACCCGGCCAACTACGTGGAGCCGGTTTAACTCTTTCAGCTGAGGACGCTCTTCTCTTCGGAGGAAAAAACCCAGACTGAACCGTCCGATTCATATCTGCACATTAGCCTGAGACTTGGAAGCAAAGCTTCCCCGTCCTCTCGTGCACAGCGAGCTGTCCTCATCTCAGCACTCATCGCAAACAAGACTTTGCTGAAAGAAAATCAACCCCCAGATAACACCAACGAAGAAAAACTAGATCTGTTTCCTTTGTGTGTAGCTTTGTTTGATTTCAGCGATGACACTAGAAAGCCATACAGTATGCTCCCTCATCATAATATTGATATGGTATCATAAGGTGTGCCTGGATAACGAGAATGAGACATTCTTTGTGCGTTTCATGTACATATTTGAATCTTTTTCTTTTTTTTACTGTCAAGAGGCCTGTACAGTTTTTTCCTCACTGAAAACAGTGTTCTCTTCCTTTGTGAAATATTTAAATGTTTAGCCTCATAGGAATAGTTTGACATTTTTAGGGATTGTGTATGTTTGCCCTCATAATGAGAGTTAGAATAAAGAGGTTGTTAAAAATGTACTTAGTGTATCATAAAGACTTGGAACAGCTAGAGACCAGCAATCAGTCTCATCACCTGTCCACAAAATAGCAAATAAGCAATTTTCTCAAAATGTCGCACTATTCCTTTGAGTGATCCAGTTAGTTTCCCATGCCATTACACAGGACGTCAATGAATTAAGAAACAGAATTAAACTCATTTAAATATCACTAAGAAAAATAAAACCCCAATCTTTCTCTCTCACAGCAAGAATTGTCTAAATTAAACTCTACTGTCCCACCTGTCTGCAACAATGTGCCTGTTGGGATATTACCTTTCCTTTTGTTTCTCCTGTTTCATGTCTACGTGTTATTAATGCAGACGCTATGACAAATTCACACTCGCAGCTGTTTTCTACTATCCTAAAATGTTTTAATTGTTTTTAAATTGCTGTTTACTACGAGTGAATACTATTGACTGTGTATTATCACCTTCCAGCTCTTATCTCTGTGATTATGTGCATGCTGACTCTCCCTAACACTGTGTACCGCTCTAATCTGAACTGATCCAGTGCATGGCCTCCATTTGTTATAAGTTCCATCAAATTATTGGCAGATTACGGATTGAATTTAAACTTATCAGGATCATCATCATAACAATGATATTGATTTAAATTATAAAAACACTATCACACAGTTTCACTTTGTACCAAAATACAGTGTGTATTACATCTTTATATTTATACTGTATATTTGGTTTTAATCAGAAAAACGAACTCAGACGTTGCACGAAAGAAGATGAGAAAATGCGCACGTCAGTGCAGTGTAATATGAGACTGGTTTGTTACTCCAGGTAACCATAAGTGTTGGTGAACAATACACCCGGTGATGAAGAGGATGGGTGTTCCCTTACTGATGCAGATGGAGAAAGCTGCAGCTAGAAAGGCCGAAAGAGGATCCACCTCTGAAATATTGATGAGACATTTGCCTTTACTGCTGCAAGAGAAAAGGAGGGAAATTTCTCTGGTTAAAGTTTTTTTATGTTTCTGTATGCGGTTTCATAAAGCATTGCTCCCTGTGTAGAGTGGTGACATAAAAAAAAAATGCCTTACCAAAATCTACCACCCTGCTGGTCCAAAACAGGCACAAAGTGAAGGAGAGATGGCCAGAATGGGACCGCAGGTCGTCCAGCTCCGTTTAAACCGATGCAGCACGCAGGCTCCTTTTTGACCTCAGCATCATAAATCTCTAAACGTACATCATGTTTTACTGCACTTGAAATGAAATTGGACTGTTAACAAGGGGACTGTGTAGGTGTGTAAATGCAGTAAAGCAAAGCTATACAAACGGCATTCACTGATTTTTCTTTTTTTTTTTTCCAAATAGCTCTAATTCTTTTCTGTACAAGAACAACATTGATCTGCAGTATGGAGGGAAACCATTTTCGAGGGCTTTCTTTGTTTCTAGCATAGTGCTGTAATTTCCAAACTGTAGTGCCTGTTCATCCGCTAAAGCAAAAATAAAAGATGTCACCAGAAAACTCTTGGGAACCTATGAGGATCTGTGAACCTGAGATGTAAATGTGGAGTAGAATGTGGTGTAATGAAGCTAAAAGCCAGTGGAGGAAGTATTCAGAGATTAATGTAAAGCTAGTAGTACCACAGAGTAAAAGTAATTCATTATATTATAACAAATTTGGATTGAAGTAAAGTATGTCAAGTGCATTTAAAGCTATCTGACAATGTGTGTCCTACAATTAAATATTATATAATTATTATTGTTTGGCGATGCACTCATGGGGTAAGTAGCATTTTACTGTTGCTAAAGTTTTACAAACTGGTCATTAAATGTATATCATCATATATACATCTATAACAACAATTGCGAGGTAGAAATGTCTGTTATTTATAACTATAGCTGTTGAAAGTAAAAAGGACATTGTGTCCTACTGACATTGAATAGACTTAGAAGTACATGGTTGCACAAAAAACAAAACTACATAAACCTATTCATTCTTAGGTATTGTTTCAAGCTACTTCCATACCTTTAATATAGTCTGAAAAAGAAATGCTCTCTCCTCCTCAATAATAGTTTCTGACACAAGAGGTCAGCAGTAACCACATTCAGAAGGCTGAACAAACAATCCCTCACTTAAATCAAGTCATATGCATGCACTCTAGATGTAGAGAGAACTCAAATTAACTTAAGAAAACCCAGATCCTACAAATGTCTTTACCTAAAAATTGTATCATTTAAATAATGGGGACTTATTTTTTCCATAAGAACGACCTGTCCCTATAATGTGTGTGTGCTTTTAGGTCCCCATGAATTGAGGTATATACACACACACACACACACACACACACACACTTCTGAACAGGACTGACATCAATCTTCAGATTAATATCAGATATTATATAAATGCCATTAACATTACCATACCATTTCTTTGTGGTGTAATAAATAGAGCAGTCAGGGTTGTTATCTGTTGTCATGTTTTGTTTTTGTATTATTAGATGACTTGTAAAGCCAAGTGTTACTAGAACTGTCATAAAACCTACTTAGGTTTTAGCTTAGCTAAATACATGTTGTGGTATTGACAGAGAGACAGACTTTTCAGTTTAGCTACTAAAAAAATATATATATTGTTAAATATTTGGCAATTTTTATCACATGGTATTTTTTTCACCTAAAGACAGGAAAGCCACATCCACTAATTTGATTAATCCATGAATGATACCTGTCCAATGCATGCAGGGATAATTTTACATTTTTTTCACTTTTGATGGTTGAAAAGCAAAAACAAAGGCTTCTTTCTTTTACCTGCACAATTGAACAGGATGTAGCTCAAGGCTGTAATTTTTTGGCAGATATTACCACTCTGGCTTATTTAATGGAAACCCGTTGGAGTATTTTATTGTTTTTAGATAAAGCTGTTAGTTGTGAGACAAAAAAAGTTCACAGTGTCAACAAGCACATAATATCAGTAATTATATCAGGATTAAACTCATATCAAGAGGGCTGTTTGGTTTACAATAAAGTACATGGAGCTGCATTTACACTCATTAACGTAGGTGAGGTGCATGTTCAGTGAAAAAAGCTGAGTAAATAATATTTACGCTCAGACAAACTGGAAATAGGAAGCACCTTGGTTTTGAGGGAAATTAATTAGTATAATACACCCTCTGCATTTAAATTGAATAAATCAATGACTTAAACATTCAATAAATGATTAAGTTAACAGATACAAAAAACAATGCTATTATGAAATAAGATAAAGTTTGAAATAAAGCATGTCATGCCACTCTTATTTTCAAAATAAATGTTTATTATATTCAGAATTTCTTTTGTTTCAGACAGCATTTTTCACAATGACCAGCTTATCTCACCGAGCTACCACAAACCCTTGTCTTCGCTGAACTTGACTTGATGACATCATCTGGTAAAACAGGTAAATGAAAACAGGCAGTGTTAAAATGTCAAACTGACTGAATCAGATAACAAGACTATGAGTGAGCAGGATACTCAGCTTGCAACGTAGTCAAGGTGGCAATACTTGCGTGTTTGACTTGACTTTTTAAAGCAGGCACTATTTGACATGTTCACAATCTTAGCTTTGACTGCCCCAGATGAAAAGTTAAACAGCCTGAGTGGGGTATGAATGTGTGAAACAAATGTAATCTATCAGTTCATATATTAGTCTGGCCCCAAGTGTTGCACTGACTCACTAACGCTGAGGGCTCCTTTCATTGAGCCGCTATAGGCTGACAGAGATCATTACATCATTTCATGGTTATATGATGTTTTGTCCATCCGTATGAATTTGATTATTTATTTAATATTTTCCATTCAAAATGCACAGCACAGACACATTAGTAGGAACCAGAGTTGAAGACATGCTGCCCCCTCAGTCTCCCCTGCTTTACATCTGTGCATCTCAGAAGCAAAAAAAAAAAAAAAACATAATCGTGGCCCACTCTAAAGGATCATCCAGAACGCTTGCTCTTCAATGGCGGATGAGTGAGTTATGGGAGCCAACTTTGTGAATAACAACTGGGACCAAGCCCATGGAAGAAGCCAAAGCTTCTTAAACCACATGTTCAGCACTGGCAGGAAAACTGTCTCTAATTCAAACACAATCAAGTCAAGTGAAATGAAAGGCACAAAGTAAATAAATGAGCAATGGGCGTTCTCCCGATGCTTGTGCACAGGAGCTCTCAAGTCTAACTTTGTTTACCGTGAATGCACATCATGGAAAAATACCAAGGCAGACCATGCAAATGATAAGGCAGGGTATTCAACTTTTTTGAATCAATGGTTCCTTCCGGAAAAAGCCTCAGCATCCACAAGTCCTGCCTCCTCCCCTCGGTCCGTGCAGCAGCTGCCAGCTGTAACTCAGTGTTGGCAGTGGAAGTGTGTACCATTGGGGTTGGTCAGTGCACATGTTGCACTGTCACCTGTAGTTTACAGGCATTCAAGTGCATGGTGAGCCCCTCAATTTTTTCTTTTTGCACAGGATTTCCATCTCCTCCCACTCACCACCTCCTCCCTCCCAGTCTGCCGCAGCTTCATACTGGGTGAACAAACTGGTACACCAGTCTCTGAGACACATCGGGCTTGCGGATGATGCCCTTCTTGTAGTACTGACGTATGGAGCGGCTCAGTTTGTCATAGTTCATCGCAGGTCGATTCTTCCGGAGTCCCCACAGTCTCGCAACGTGAGCCGAGTCTTCGATTTTAAATATACCTGGTAGGAACCACAAAAGATTTGTCACCTTCATGTCGTTTATGACAACACCAGTCAAAAGAGTCCTTTCTGACTTTTTGACACCAGCAGTCTCATTTAGATTCAGAACCCATGAAGGCCCAATAGAAATGCTTTAGTTTGCTTTACAGTATGGTATCATACCATTTTTGTTTCATTTTGCTATGTTTCTTATGAGCGCTTAAGAGTTGTTTTTGTTAAATAAAGATATAAGGAGTTAGAGTTGAAAGGAAGGAATGAAGTGTGAGTCGAAGCACTCTTAGTGTTGTGAAGTAGGAGCTCAAGTTTCAGCATTGGTCCTCTAAAAGGCATACAGTTTCCAGAATTATAAATAAAAAATGGGCTGGGCAAACATAACAGAAATAAGGGAACCTTTATCTTTGTTGAGCCAGCGGATGCAGCGTCCGTAGCTGTGAGGCTTGAGCAGGAGCTCTCTGAGGAACTGCCACAGATGAATGGGCTGACCCGAGCAGGAGGAATCGGCCTCAGACCAAAGCTCCACACTGCCTACGCAACAGCAACAACAACATTCTCCCATAAAACAAATCTGCTTTCTGTAATTCACAGATACCCTCAGAGAGACTTCAGATTAAAAAAGACAATGGCAAATTGATTTACCAGCTGACTTACAAGTCCAAATGTGAATTCAAGTTGATGTGATGCATAACATGTATCTTGCCTAACTGTGCAAAGTGACACATTTACATTTTTTTTTTTTTAGAAATTGTCAATCAAATGTAAATGCAGTATGCTAGAAAAAAAAAAAACCCTACCTGTAGTCTTAGTATCTCCAGCTGAACACCTCTCTTTCATCCACGCAGCTGCAGAGAGAATAGAGAAACAAATATTTACCTTATAATTAAAAGATAATATAATATAAAAGATAAATAATGATATAATTATATATGCTCGTTTGGGAATTGCAACATGAGGATAATGATTCTGTGATGAAGTTCAATGCACCATGGGCCGTACCTGACTTCCAGATATCCAGGTGTGCATGCAGCGTGTCTCCGCACTGCGGCGAACGCTGGCGAAAGTCCTCCTCGCTCATGGCACAGAGGTCCTTTCCCGTCAGCTCCTGGAAGGACTTCCCCGCGTGGGGCAACCTGTAGAGGTGCTCGGTCCACAGCAGCCACTTCTGCACATTCCCCATGTTCCAATCTGTCGGGTCTAAGAGAATAAAGATATGGAAAGATATGGATACATGGTGAGAAAAGTGCCAGCTGACACCACAATAAACTTGTTTCAGGCGACTTGTGCGGGGAGATTTGTTGTCGTTTATTGGGTAAATTCTCACCTATTCCTCACTGTGTGTTCCATGTTCGGGTACGTTCATGCATCATAAAGGTACTGCACAAACGCGAGAGGACTATGCTTTTTATTGCTCCCTTTACTTTTAATCTGTGGTACAGATGACTGGGGGATGGCATCGGTTTATGACAGCTAGGAGCCTCACAGTACATAACGCTTGGTGTGTTTGTTCTGTGAGCACGACAGACCTCGCCCTTAAGACTGTGTGCACGTTCGCTGGCAGGAAACAGCCACCGCTGTCATATCCTGAAGAAACCTCACGCAAAGGTCAGGATTAAACAGATCCTGGAGCAGGCAAACAGCGTTGTGCGTCAGGAGGGATATGTTTGAGCAGATCTGTCACCTTGCCCAGGCTGTCCACACAAACTAAGTGTTGGTTTTGGGAGTAAGACCCAGTGGCTTAAGCATCTCTGAATCAATAGTCCCTTTGCCAGCCCATAACGGACAATGTTTTTGGGATTAAAAAGGCCTCGTTTGCTTTTTTCTTTTGTTTCTTTGTCAGTTGCATTATGTCTCGATACTGTAACGCCCCCGCTTGAGGATTACAAACGGCCACAGCAGGTGCGCGAGAAGGCAGCCTACCTGGGGTGATGTTGAGCAGCTTGCAGGCCGTTTCAATGTCCTTCAGCACCTCTCCCACCACCATGCTCTGCACCTGCTCCAGAGAGCGCTCCTCCTCCTGGCCCTCCAACCCCGGAGAGAGTCCCTGCTCCTGGCTGTCGATGACGGGGCACTGCTCCGGTTCGTCCCGCGGCTCCATGTGGCCCATGGGTACGGCCTCCATCGGGGAGGCCTCGGAAACTTTCACGAGCCACGTCGAGTCTTCCGCGTGGAGCATGTCGAAGCACGAGAGGTAGAGGCCCGGCAGGCCACGCTCCAGAGCTTCCACGGCGGGTTTGGTCTCCCCCATGTCCCAGGGATCTCCAGGGCCCCTGTTACGCTCCAGAATGGCAAGGGAGTCCTCCGTCATCCCAATCCTCGGCCCGTACACCGAGTCCTCTGACAAACTGCCCACTGAGTTTGACATCCCTAGTAAATGAAGATAAAAGCAACAAAAGAATCCACATTAAACACTTGACCCCCATAAGTTTCCTTTCAGCAGATGAAAAAGGGAATATTAAAAAAATTGGGTGAGATCCGAAATAATCAACAGATCAGAAACAAAAGCTCTTTCAAAGATGAGAAAATATAGTGAGACGTTAAACACATTAATAGTTAAATTTGCAGTAGCCTGTCTGATAAAGCTTTGATCACAAGTATTTTATAATTCCGGCCAAAAAAAAGACAACGCTTTTACCAATAGTTCCTTTTCCTACAATTCTTTGCCTGTTAAATCAACTTTTGCTTTGGCTTCATATTAAATTCCATCAGAGGCGCTGCAAGCACGAATCCCCCTGTCCTCATGTGTTCCCAGCAGAACTGTGGTCGTCGCTCTGAGACGACCCAGAGCTTAATGGAGACACAACAAAAGTGACCCTCAAGAGGGTTAAAACACACCCAGTGCTGACAGGCTTGGGGCAAACTGGATTTGACGGAGTCTCTTATTTGTGGGTCAGTGGCCCAGAATGGCTGAAGTCCTGGGGGTAGGTTAACTCGTATTGAGAGCAGAAGCTGCTCCGTCGCCCGCTTCGGCTTTCAAGGTGCCGTCTCTGCAGCCTTCTGTCTCCACTGTCAGCTGGAGATTTTAATCAAATGGACGTGTAGAGGGGGAGAGTGCCCAAAAGTCTGCAGATAAAACAGCAAGTGCAAAAAACTTGCACGTCTTGTGAGGGTAAGACTGATAGGTGTGGCAGATTTTTCCTTGACAGGAAATTGCCATCATAAGTTTACATTTATGGCGCTCAGCTGAAGCACGAGTGTTGTAATCCGTAATCAGGGTGAATTCGCATATGGCGTGCATGACACGCACCTGTCACAGCTGGCATATGAGATGGCACACTGCTGCCGCGACCTCCGGGTTATCAGCGGCCGTAGTCACCGTAAAATCAAGAGTGCTCCCACAGTGCACATGTTCGAGAAGAGACGCAGCTTTATTTGTCAAGACACAAGGAAATTAGAGTCTCATAAAAGTTTGCCAAATGATGGGCTACACCCATCATCCTCTTGTGAGTTTCAATGTCAATAAAGTACACTTTTGAAACGGAAAAAAGGTGCATGCACATGGCAAAAAAGAGACAAGTTGACTTGTGACATGTGACATCCGACAAAACTTTTTTGTCACATGTCCTGTATGTTCTAAGTTTTGACACATTTCATCGCCTTTAGATAGTGGAATTAGTTCAATCCTTATGCATCCTGAAGATAATGTATTTTTTTTTCTTATGGTGACATTGATTGAAAACTGCTCATCAAAAAAAAAAATACTATCCTCTCACTAAAACCTCCCCCAAACATTTAATGAAGATATCTTGGCTTCCCAGTCTTCCTTTCATCTTCAAATGTCCCTTAAACTATAACCCGCTCTCCCTTTCACTCCATCAGGAGTCAGATTAAAAGCCAGTGGTATGCCATGCCTGGCTGCGGCGTGTTAACTCTGCTCTGTAACAGCTTGCGTTAAGCCCATTAGCAAAGCAAATTTAGCCATATTACCTTCCTCCAAAAGGAAGAGGGGGCACGAGAAAAAGACACAAACACACACCCCCGGGGAGAGGGATTAAGGCCCTGACTGATCTCTAAATGAGTTTGGTCAAATCGCTGATATTCATTTCAGGAGCATTAGCGCATGCTCCATTTACCCAGCACCAAGTCAGCCTTTGACACCGAGGGAAAGTGTCTCAGGGCTGTGGGCACCCACGCTGGGAACCGCATTTCTTCTACATGCTTGAACTCATTTAGCACCAAGACGGTTATTGCATACAAACATTTCGTTTTCGTGGGGATTTTTTTTCTTCTAATTTCTCTATCCCATTCGCAAAGAAAGATTTGTGGACTTGTTTTTCCCTGGTAAAAAAAAAAAAAGTGTATTGAACAAAGTTAAAGAGTTTGTGATGCCTCAAAAAAAAAAGTTGTTCATGTTGCAGACCGATGCAGCCAAACCAATTGCGTAAAATCAACTCATTAGCCCATTCATCATTAGTGCAGAAAGAGTTTTGTGGCAGAAGACAGCCAAGTGTTTGGCTTAAAGTTAATGAGTATACTCTTTCAAAGGTGTGTTTAACCTGAATGAGATGGGGGAGAAAAAATAACATCATATGTTGAGCAGATCTGATGTGTCTAAAAGTGACCAAAAATAAGTTTGAATGGCCTGCTGCTCATCACAAAAAGAAGTCTGCGTTGTTTGAGTCTGGAGCCAAAGGAGTGTGTACAGCCAGGCGGGACTGTTTGCCATGCGATCCTAAAGGGAGATTTCTTTTTCCTTGTTATTGTTTCCCATGGGAAACTTGGAACATCCAAGGAAGTCATTGTTCCAAGGAAAAGGGGGGAGTCGTGTCAAGCTTCTTGGTCAGTGTGACACAAGTATGCACAAAATCATGTCGGTCCCTTTTTTGTGATGACAGTGACAAGTGCAGGTGTTCCATTTGCATTATAAATTAGCTTTAGGAAACAAATATTATAGGCTTTTTGCAGAAGTGGCAAACAAACACTGATTCTGTGTCCCTTTCTTTTATTGCTATTTACAAGATACATTATGTACTATTAAACATTTTTTTTTATTCGTTATTGTTTAGATAACATAACTTCTTTTTTCCACCTCTGGCTGGCTTATGTTTACTGCCAATGGGTGATGTTGGTGCATTGGGTGATTCATTGTTGATGGTAGTGAGGTGCAGTGGCATTGAGCCAGTATCAAAGGAAACACTTAACCACTTTTAAGGCTTTTGGTCATGATCCAAATTTGACAGACGGCCATATTTACAGTTAATGATGCAGTTGATACATTTTCTACTTTTAAGATTGGACATGATGATTGGAAGTGTGTCGTGGGAGGATGAAGGAAAAAAAATATCTGTCACCCGTTTTTTGGAAGAGCAATTGCAGAGATCGAGATGATATGTAGCCTCTCACTGTGGAGTCTAAGGCATGTCAATTTAAACTGCTGATAAAGACATTGCAGGTTTTAAATAGTAGTTTTCAAAACTCAAAAAATATCTATATCTCTGATATCTATAATCACAGAGTAGAAATGCATGCTGAAACATAAAGTGCATTTCCATTTGTCTGTTATGCACATTTTCAATTCAACCCCATCTCCAGTCTGCATTACATTTCCTATTGGCATAAGGAGCAAAGGGGCAAGTTGCAAAAATGTTGACATGAACATATAATTTAAATATTAAAAGATTTGACAGGCAAAACATTACTACATCTTTTTCTGAGTTTATGAAAATAGACTAATACTATACTATACTATTTATTCTATTATACTATACTATACTATACTTGTCTGTGGAGGTTCTCAGTCATCCAGGTCATGGTAATATCAAGTGCGATTCAAGTAGACAACTGGACTGGTTGAAAATGTTTTGAAGACGTTTCACCTCTCATCCGAGAGGCTTCTTCAGTTCAGAACTGAAGAAGCCTAATAATAATAATAATAATAATAATAATAATAATAATAATAATAATAATAATAATAATAATAATAATAATAATAATAAGATAAAGCATAGCAGTCAAAGTAGTAATAAATCTTTAGTCAAGCATCACAGATTACAGACATTGTGTAGGACAGTGTCTTACCGTGATAAAGATGCTCTGAAGACTCTGGAATGATGTCAGATGCAGAACAGCACTGGTTCTGTTCAGGATAAAATATTTTTCCCCCAGTTTCTGATCAGCACTCGCCACAGACAGGACACCCGTTCGCTGTTTCCCCTGATGATTGTCACAGACCCCCCAGTCGCAGGCCTCAAACCCTCCCAGGCTTTTTGGTGGAATTACAATTAACCTGAAAGTCACAGCCTAAAGCACAACTGCAAACTCAACTTCTGGTGAGAGCACCTGCTGGGGGTGTGTACAGAGCGAGAAGGAGCCAGGGAAAGTGACTGGCTGGCTGCAAAGGAATTCCAGCTCCATTGACTGCAATTTATATTTATAGGGCTGTTGTGTTTACTCATGCAACATGTGTGTCTGTGTTTGTGTGTGAGGTGTGTGCGTGTGTGAGTGCGTGTGTGTAGGTGGGTGGGTGTGTGTGTGTGTGTGTGTGTGGTGTAGTGGGAGGAGGGGGGTTGTTGTGATCCAGGTATTACTCAATTCACGGGGACCTAGAGCTATTTACACACTCGCATTATAGGGACTGGTCTTTCTTATGAAAAAAAATACCCATTATGTAAATTAGGTAGTCATTACAAAGTCCTTTGTAGGATCTGGGTTCAGTTAAAGTTATATTGAGTTCTGTCTAGATCAAGTGAGTGTGTGTGCGTGCGTGCATGTGTGTGGGAGGGTCTGAAGTGCATATGTCTTGCAAGTCTTGAAGATTAACTCAGACCTCCTCAAACACTACTAGATGACCTAAGTGCTTGGGTCACAGACAATTCAACGTATTATAGTATTTTATCACATTGAAAGCCACATTTTTTAACCACCACTCTTGCTTAACAGCTGAATGGTTGCAACATTTACTTACTGTAATTAGGAATTTTAGCGTCCATTCAAGGTTTTAAATAAGAAAAGCATTTGATAGGATAATAAGAGGAGTTCCAAAATGTTCAGATACATTTGTCGTGTTTCCACTAAAACATACTTTTCCACAGAGTCCTAAATAACACGGGTCGAGGTTGGAGGTCGAGATAATTATTTGTTGTTGAATATTTAAAAGGTTTTATGAGGCTAAATATATTGTTTTCTGACTCCTTAATAATCTGACATTCTTAACTCAAGTCCACTGCACATACTTGTTTAAGATCCGTGCACCATTGGTACACTAGGTGAGACTATAGCTTGATATGGTGGTCTCATTTGCAGTGTTTTTTGCAGCAACAAATAAAGGAGTAATATTATTTCAGTTACATGGGGGATATAAATCAATCAATAACATTTTATTTGTATAGCCCATATTCAAAAATAACAATTTGTCTCAGAGAGAGAGATGGGAATAAGGTCTTGAGAAAAAAAGATTTTATACTTTACAATATTGACTTTAAAGTTGACGGAGTAACTGTCGTCACCACCATATCTCACCACTACAATAGGCATCATTTCCCTTTATTTACCTGACCTAGTGAATCTTAACCATACGTGCAAAGGCATTTGCTGACTGCAAAGTAATGCATTGCAATTAGGAAACGGTTTTCTTTGGTGCAGCACATTGTGTCATTAATGCATGTTTAAACAGTGGGGCTCTGTCAAAAGCAATGAAATAGCAGGTGTTTGTGAAAAGGCTTGAAGAGGAAATATTGTGGTGACCCACAACAATGAAGGTACTTAAAAGACTTCGGTCCAGCTAATCTTTCCCCCCTAATCTTGCTCTTAATTCACCATTTAAGTTGCTTAATGGCCAATCTTCTGATAGCACCCACTAAGTCTTCCACTTTTTTTCTCTGTTTCAGTGCCAGAACATGTATTCTATTCTTATATTGCAATTGCTGTGGCTGTTAGTGTGATATGGGTTGTTGCCACAGCTCTGAATGGACTAATTGTGTACCACAGAGAGAATGTGCACCAACTGTGTCACAGCATCTTTGAAACTGGGTGTTTGTGGACACACCAAATCAAACCCTGAGAAATGTGTGCCCCCTTTCATTGGACAATTTGGTGTTTAACTGGAATTGGATATATACGTTTTTGTTTGTGTGGTTGTGCAAGATAAACATATTCATACATACGTTATGGTTAAAATCGTGTGAATGCATGAGTTTGTGTCAGATGCATGCACACACACATGCATTTACAGTTTATAATTCATGGTACACAATCGCACTGCCTTGTATTTAAAACTGAATTTAGTATAATGTGTTCAAATAAAGAACGAACTGCAGATGCCTCCAGTCGGCAGGAGGTGAATATGTGCTTCTTTTTGGCTTCAACCACATGCAGGCCATCGACAAAATTTGCATGGCAGTTTCTTCCACGATCGTCTGACCTTTTGTTTGGCTCTAGAACAACTTTTCATGGCTGAATGACAATGCGCCATTGGAGACTAACTGGAAGACAAATAAGAAGCTACAATCGCTCCACTGTGATCCAGATGAATAATGGTTGTGCAGGTGTACCTGCTGTGAACAGGTCTCAGTGACCCACCTGAGCAAAGTCAATAAGCACAGGGTGCAGGCCTCAGTGTGATCACTGTTGAGTGAATGAATGTCACATTGTCAGAATGTCAGGTGATTATCTTCTCTTACGTTATGACAGCACTTCTGTTCTTGGGGGAGGTAATAGATATTCATTTTCTTTTAAAGACTGAACATATACATATATTCTTACAGTGTAATGTTTGCACTGGAGCTGTACACAATGAACAAAATAAAAGTGTCAGGGTTATTGGCAGCAATGCTTTCAACTGTAACATTAACACCCTGCTTGTGGGTCATGATTCATAAGAACCATTTCCTGGTGATCTATATCAACAGCCGGGTAGTGTGCCAAGGCTTTATACCCAAAACAGTTAACGTTGTCAAGTAATGTTTGAAAAAAAATGGCAAAAGAAAGGAGATGTGAGGACTGTTTGTCAGGAATCACTCAAGGGGTGTAGAAGCGGTGAAAGGACTGATATGACATGCAGTGGTGGAAGTGTATGAGTTTAACCCCATAAGTTGTTGTTTTTTTACCTGTACATGGAACCTTTATAAGATTGCAGTTGCCAATATCCAGAACATAAATCAAGAGCAGTATCACTGACAGTTGACAGTGTTGGGCATGTTCACAATCTGTATGATCAGCAGGTGGAAAAAAAACAACAAAGCTGACAGATAATACTTGTTCCATGTAGGCGGGAGCAGGAAGTCAGGCTGTGTGGTCCAGACAACGTTTTCATTACCCGTAAGTAATACAATATTCTGTATATACACAATACAGTATAGTATTGTCTGCAGTACTTTCACACAAGCACCTAACATAACCACTTGTATTAAACAAAACACAAATGAAACGGAGCAAACGATTTAATCTAATTGAGGAGTGCTCGTCTAGACAATAGTCAAACAAAGGAAAGAAAAGAATAGTACTCAAATTCGGCAGGTATTATTGGAGGTGCCTCTGAATCGCAAAAAGTAAACAGCGTGTTATGGGGCGCATGATGCAAGAATGCTGCTGCATGCAGGAACAGACAAGTCCAGAAAACACGGTTTCTAGTGTTGTGTTGTGTTCCAAGATTGTCACTCACAATAGCAATGATAAAAGATATTCCAGATATCCACCAGGAGACTGAAGTTTAGTCAGCATTCTATCTGCAGAACAATGTAAACATCAAATTAGGCTCTTCATCTCTGACCCCAAAGTCAGAAGGAAAAAAAAACAGTTATTGTTCTCCGACAATGTTGCATACATACTTTTACCAGGCAATATACAATTCAATTTACAATCTCAAAATGTATTAATTGTTTAAATGTTAAAAAGATGGGGTTTAACAGTCAATAAGCATATGATCACAAAAATACACCCTTGTGCACTTTTTTACACCTTGGTCCCACACAGCTGAAGAGGTGAGAAAGATTCTTACACCTGTGGGCAAAAAGTTGCGTACTAAAATTCTGTCTGCAGGTGAATCACATCCAGGGAGGAGAAAGGCCGCCCACGGTCTTCCATTTTGGAATGAAGTGCTGCTAATTATCTTTTTCCCAAATTGGAATTGAAACTGGCAGAACAAGAAGTATATCTTTCCTGCGATCTCCAAGCCAAAGATGACCAAAGAGGCATATTAAGTCATTTGGATCCATTCCAAAATATACTGCAATCGAGACAAAGGGGAGCTCTGAGTGAGATGCTCCTCTGCAGAGTGTCACCTCAAAGGCCAAAAGCTCCCTTTTTTCTCTCTGTCAGATAACCAAGCAGTGACTGTTTACAGTGGCAACTGTTCTATATTTTATATATTCTACACTACATTATATACTATTACACTTAATATAATAGATACTATAGACAAACTTGTTAAATGTGGTTTGACAAACCACCTTTTGAGTAGATGAAAGAAAAATCCTTTCTATTCTCATTAATTTGATACCTGCTAGGCTGTAAGAACTCTATCAACCAGATGGTTTATGAAAACACAAGTCTGCAGCTCCAACTAAAGCTTTTCCTTTATCTGCTGAATGAGTGAATCTGAGAGTCAGTCTATACATCTCACAGCCTGATACTGATAGTAAATAAAATCTCACGGTTGTGCCATTAGGCACATATCTGGTAAGTGGTGTCTCCTTTGCATTGCTAGAGGCCAAACAGTATGGAGACGCTCTTTTGAATGTTGTCAGATAATGATCAGAGGAAGAGATTTTTAAATTAAACATTTCACTTTGCTTCAAGCACTTGCCATTGAGTCTACATTGCAACCAGTTATTCATATTTTATTTGAGCTGTAAACCCACTGTGATCCTTAATAGAAAGAAGCACAAATTAAAGGGATTAAAAACATACTGCTGCTACGCATTTGCTGGAGTTACTGAAAAGTTAATAAAAGCTAACTTTGCACTTTAAACTATAAATGCCTGTTTGACTGACTGGATTAGGGGCAGTTAAACCAATCCTACGGACTCATGTTGGAAGGAAGATTGATATGATAGGAGCTCTGCAAAATCCACACTGACAGAAAGGTCAATATTTGTTCTGTTGCACTGTCACACAAGCCTCATTCAGTTCGCCTGCCTGCTCCCCACCTGCATGCACATGTGCATCACACACACACAAACGCATGCACGCACACACAAGCATAGACATAATGCAGTGTCATCCTTGAATCTCTTTTTTATTGCCTCCTACATAGGAATTCCGAGGAAAAACGGTTATACAAATAATAGTGTACTGTATTGAAACAGGGTAGAGTCAAGTTTCACAAGACAAACTGAACATTTCGGAAAATTGAGAATGTACTTATTTTCGTTGCCAACACCTCAGTGGGAATGGTTTTCCAGTATCACTGTGATACATTATACTGTGTGTTGGTACAATAAGTTTGTTTGAGTATCAGCAATAACTGACACCTCTATCGTGCCATCAGCCAAGAGCCTTAATGGAGAAAACTTTTGTGTTGCAGAAAATATATTCTTTTCATTGAGGACTGTAATGAGGTTGTTGCCAACAATTTTGGCCTCGGAAGAAGCATGGGTATAACCTATACTGCGAGATTTACCACAAGGTTTTGTATAAAAATTCATGGTCCCAACCGGATAAATGATCAATCCGAGAATTGTTGAGACATTACACTAAGAGACAGAAAACGTCAGCTAATTGGTGACACTAGCGGAAAGATGCATTCGATTTGTTCCGAGGACAACCACACTGTATGCACAAATCCTTCATGGCCCTTAAAACAACATTAATCTGGGCCAGTGACGGACTGACAGACCATGAGAAGAGCCTGTTGTAATCTAGGGTATAAGGGGCAGAGGAAGCAAAATAAAATGTGATATTAAACACCGCTGGTATAAAAAAAAAAATACAACTTAATCATTGTTTCAGTGTTAATTTAATCATACAAATGCTTAACTATAGATACAGGGGGAAAAACGCTTTATTTTGACAATTTCTCTTCAGATAAATGTGCTATATTAGGACTATGTAAACTTTCATATTCCATTCACCATGTCACTCTTCTCAAGTCCATACATAGTCACAAACTACACAAAATGAATCCAGCATTATTCATCACCATCTGATCCTCTAGCTCTCTCTCACACACACACACGCACATGAAAATATCACAAGAAGGAAGCGCACGCACACACACAAACACTGACGAGACTAAAAGAAGCAATGAAGAACAGTGTATACTGTTTGGGAGGACTCTCAGGTGACTCAGTACAAATACAAACTGGTGCCACACAGAATGCTGGTGTACTTTACCGGAACACATGGACCTCATGATCAGTGAACAATGGATAACAATTAGATTTTAACTGTTTCAACAGCGAGAATTTAATAAATTAAAAACCAAAAAAAATTACAATTATGTTTGCAAAAATTACCCCATCGAAAAAAATATATCACCATTACAAATCTATCAGCAACTTTACCCATTTTTATTTTAAGCCAAAATACATCGAATCCAGTCTGACGAAGGCATGGCAAAGCTGAAGTTCTTGTGTAATCCAATCAATCTCTTTATGTTTCAGACATTTGTGCAGCAATGATGTGAAATACGGAAAACTTTATATTTTATACCTGAAAACAAAACTTTAAGATGTGAAGAACAGTGGGGGCGGATACCATTACCAATGAAACCACTGAAGCCCCTTGGAAAATGCATCCACACAATAAGCCCCCAAAAAATGTTTTCCTCTTTAGCTGTGCTGGACAGCATTGTGCAAATAGCAGTAACAGAGCATCAGTTTTAATAATGCTGACCGAAAACCTTACTTACATATTCAAAGTGATTTACAACATCAATTTACATCTTTTCACCGTCCCTTTACAATCTACTCAGTCAGTCATTTCTAACTGATTGGTGGGGAAACCATTATTTGTCCACTTCAGGGGCAGTTCTTAAAAAACTGGTGTCACTTTGTAAATCCTCAATTTTTTTATTAACTGGTACATACCCAGAGAATCAACAATGAGTATGGAGCGATGAATGCACAGACGTTTATATGTATCAGGGAAACTTAAAGGCAGGGCTCAAAACAGGAGAGCCAACTCCTCAGGTCAAAAATCAGCACCTTACTAACTACACAGAAAAGTGGTACTACTTTTGGATGGCACCAATGTACAGATAAGGACAGGTAGAGGAATGAATAGTATCTGTGTTAAATGTGAGAACCTCAGTAGAATCAGCCAGAAGAAATAGTGAACAACGTTAAATTAAATGCCTTGACAACAGCCCTACAAAAGGTTAAATACCCCATAGGTCAGACAACCATGGATGGACAAGAATCTTCAGATATTTTAGTCATTTGATTTTGGCACCACCTGCTGGCTGTAAATGGGACTGTGCATTTTGAATGCATTCGTGTGACAATGAATAAATAACAGGGAAATTAGAGAGTCACTTCATCTAAACGGTGCTGAGACACTCAACAATACTAAATGAAACAGACCAAGCTAATTTATTTCATTGTTGGTGTGTGTGTGTGTGCATGTCTGTGAATAGACATTTCATCCTTTGTCCAAGTAGTATACACCGTTTTTTGTCAGTAAATTCCCAAAAGAAACACACACGCACGCAAATCTAGTACATATACTGTTGGACATGGGCTAAGAAACTACAGTCACTCACCAGGCAAAATGGGTTTAGATGGCTTTTACAACTCTTCCTCACAACTCACAGGCTCAAACTCACTTGCATCCTTATGCACTTCAACATCTATTTAAAGCAAAAAAACTCACCCATAAAAAAAAATACACATTGTCCTATGCAGTCTGAATTGAGCACCCGCAGACTGTATCGTTTTATGACGGCAGGGATTAGTGTCTTGGTTCTCTGAATGCATCTTTGGAAGGGGTTCCTACATGGGCTTGGGTTATTATGTTTTATATTTATCTCATTCACACAGATGTGGGTTTCTGTGTGTATTCAAAATGTTGCTGTGGAAGAGGAATCGGTGGGATTAGTGTGACTCTTCTGACATTTTTTCTCTCAAAAAAGGGCCAATAGTGAAATTTTCAGGTGACAAATGCTAAAGTATAATGAAAAAAATCCTTCTTACAGGCTGAAGCAAACTATTGTGTATGTTTTCTCTGACCCTGGGTACAAAGATTTAAAAACTACTAGTTTTAGTCTGAAAAGATGGCCACCAGTTTTATCAATAACTATAGTTATAAATATGATTAAGAAACATCTGATACCAGTGGTTACTTCTAGTTCTTTCAGCCACAAATTCCATTAAGCACTAAAAAATATTTGAGCCATGAATGTAGAATATACAGGCTCAAAGTATGTTCAACATTGAGTTATTTAGTTAGTTATTTTCTCTCTGCAAAGCAAATTCGTAACTTTTTTTGGACTAAACACAAATTGTTGTGAGGCTGAATGAGGAAACTAACCTGTAAACATGTATCAGATTGATGGAACTTGTCTAAGGCCCTTTCAGATCTGATATCATCATCCATCCGTAGAGGTCCGTACACAATTGGAGAGCACTAAGGATGCACTTAATGTGTTTGTACACTGGCAAGATCTCAGGTAAGATAATAATACTATGTCTGAAAGGGGTTAAAGAAACAACACCTCCGGACACAACAATGCAACAAACCAGTTAATGTCAGATATAGCTGTGTCACTGTCGCCACAGCAACAAAGTCACCATCAAAGTCACTATCACAACTGAAAAATGGTCAAAGGTTATACCGACATAGCATAACCCTCAACAGAATCAAATCTTGCTAAACGTATATACTGTATAGGAATGCGTCAAAAGCGCACCGATTTAAATCTAGCGCAATTCTCAAACTTCTTGTTGTACTACTAGCTGTTTAACATGCCACGCCATTCCCCAGATTTGTGTTTGAAACTAGTGTTAGGCTGGCATCTAGAGGAGTTTGGACAAACTCCACCCACTAAAAACCACTTGGTGTGGTGAAAGAAAAGATGACACCTTTGTCCACCATAGAAGACATATATCCCACAGAGGCCTCAAAATGAGCTATAGTCACTCATTAAGCTTTGAAATGTTTTTTACAAACCTTTTCAAATCTGTGTAGGAACCCTGAAGCAACAAAGTATCTGGCTGCCCATAATACCAACTTAAATGAAAGTGGTTTAGGGTTGACTTCCCTTTTGATTGAGTTGTGTTTTATAGTGTAAATATAAAAAGCCATGTGTATCTATTTTTAAGGGTTTACAACACTAAATGAAGCATTCACACATGCAAATCCAGGTGTTGACGTCAGGCGGGGTGTTTCACTGTAGCAGATGTCATCCATCAGCTCACTATAATTTGTGTTTCTGTGGAGAGGGCCATGGACTGGGAGAAGGTTTCCATGAGTCAATATAAAACAACTGTCCCCCCCTCCTCCTTCAACTCCTTTACATTAATGCCTCCCAGGGTGCTCAGCCCATCAGCCACTGTGGAGGGGGGTCTTTCTGTCATTCTAGCTCTGTCCAAAAGGATAGGGTCCATGAATACCCTGGAAAAAAAATTGACAAGAAGCATTAGTTTATAGATTATGATAACACAATACAAGCATGTACATTCAGTGTGATATGTGTGTGAATGTGCTGTAGTTATGATTAATGTTCCGGGCAGGAAGAAAACCTGCTGGGCTTGTAGAAGGCAGCTCCTTTAGCCGCAAGAATGTCCTTTGAAAAAAATTGATGATGTATCTGAAGCCCTGGACGGCAAACAGGTAATCGGTTCTCAACAGACCAGTTCAACCACCACGGAACGACTATTAGGTCTTACTAGTAAACAATGTAACAACACAATGGGCACACCTGAAAGATGCAAGTGATTGAAATTGAGCTGTTGCACAGGTAAGTGCAGTGAAAAGGGATTTCCTCTGGATAGTGGGCAGGGATTTTGCTTAAAAAGGTTTCACAATCAATCAAAGCACAACTGAACAGTAGCAATACTCACATGATGATAACAACCTATTTCATCTCTATAAGAAGTGAGCTGATCAAAGGGTTCCAGAAAAGATAATGGACAGAATATCACAAAATATGGCAGTTAACGTCTGTGCCTGAGCTATTCCCCAGAATATCACATGCTGTGTAAAAACGTACACTGTGAAAGTAAGGGGTTCAGTGTTAAACGTCACCTCTTGTGGAAACTTGTTGAGCCAGTGCACCACTTATCATCTTGTGAAAAGGCTGATCAAGGGAGGCCGTGGGGTCTGTCCCACAAAGCAGTTACCTAGTAAACGTCCAGTTTTGCCCGGTACTTTCAGTCCTACGAAGCGGGATCACTTCTTAATGGGGTCAATTACCATGGCAAGTGATGCCGAAACGCAAACTTATTGAAGAACAGGTTTGTCTGTGATCGAAGCCGAACAACAGCCAAAGAACTGACCAATCGTATTATTCGAAGATCTGTGTCATCATTCCAACAGGACCCCGACAGGGACAATGCAGTTAATAGCAAAGTAATAAACAGATATTTGTATAAAGGGTGTGGGATCATTTTGCTGTTTCAGACTCTCTGTTTCTACTGTGTTATTAAATCAGAGCTTCCGACGAACAGAGGGAGAGTTCGTCACACTAAATTAATGCATAATTAATATCTGGGCTTAATTTTACTTCTGACAGACTCTATGGTTCCAGTCTTATCACTGCAAGTCAGAGTAACATTAGGAGAAATAAAAACTAAACCTGAATTCTTTCTTAGGAAAGTTTTCCACACAATTGTCAAATATCACTTTTGTCTATCCCTATCATTAGCGTTTCTAAGCGTGCAATACATTTACTTTATTTGTGGGTTTATCAGCGTCATTTATAATTAACCACTCTGCCTTTGCCACACGAACGCGCTTGTAGAAAAAAACCCACGTATAACTGAACCGGTTGATAATAAGCCTTGTAGTGCAGGTAATACACACTTATTATTGTTATTGTTAGGTGAGGTGGAGCCAGACAACAAAAACATATCAGTGGTATGTTGCACTCGCTCCATAGACAGGTCCCACGTTGATCTGGAAAGTAACTTCTACTAATTCTCCTAAAAGCAAAATTAATGATATTTAAACATCTTAGCTAATCAAACCAAGTCATCCCAGGGGGAGTCACACAAATACAAATCACAGAAACCAGAGGACGCACATATTATGATTTTGCCAACATGTGTCTTGTAATTTAAATAAACTGTCATTGGTTAGGGCAATAAGAAGTAGGGATGTCCCGATCTGATCCTTGAGATCGGTATTGATGAGAGCACAACTGACAGGACGGTCAAAAGGCCTACAATATATCTGCAGTGTGGAAACTATTTAAATCCAACAGGCTCTTGTGTCCGATGTGAGCATTTCTCAAAGCGGTAGTAACAGAGCTGCATTTGATACTACACATTTGATGTGACAGACTGCACCAATACTCTAAATTCACAGACTCTGATTGGGATCAGGGACGTCCTTAATAAGGGACATCCCTAATAAGAAGAGAGCAATTTTGCGGGGTATAAATTTGTATACATACCTGACTGTAAGTCACAACAGAAAGATTGGTTTGGAGTCCATTTGAGGCCCTATTTACAGCATTATGAGACAGTCCATTCTGATCTGGCTGGATTGGCTCTTGTGTGTGTTCCCAGGCCCCGCCGGGATCTCTGAAGCTATTGTTGGTCGCGTCGTGCTTGTTCTTCTGCGGCGAAGCAAAGGGGTTAAAGTCTCCCTGCACGTCACGTTGGGGCTGGGTATTGAATTCTGTCTCAAAGGAGGACAGCTGCTGGGTCACGCCGAGGAGACCTCCAACTTCTACACTAAGAATCACCCAGATTACATCTGTGAAGAAAAGGAGCATATACAAGCATGGACTGACTTGCTAATTGACACAAAAAAACGATATGCATTTTGTTTGTACCCAGATTATTATTATCTGTGATATATGGCACAAAACTGTATTTTTAGATAGATAAATTATTTAAAAGTAATTAACTAATTAAAAAGAAGAAATTCACAGTTTAAAAGAACAAGAACAATACATTCCAAAAAAAATGCCTCATTACAAATCAAGTAAAACATTGGTGGCTCTTTACCTCCATAGAACAAACCGGTGGCTGTACACATCCTCCATTGACCCTGGTACATGCCAGGAGTTGTGGGACTTCGCATCTGCACACTCACATCTGATATTTCCTGGGGTTCCAAAGATTTTACCATAACTGTGTTTACATGCCCAAACTGATCCCCACCAATGTACTTGAGACAAACGCCAGGAGGCCATGCCTCAGCACCTGCAACATAAAGGTTAGCTGCATCAAAACAAAAAAAAACATACCAAGGTGCATATTACACAGCAGAGCGAGTTAGAATGGCTACTTGTTAAAGCTTAATAAGTAACGTGTTCCATACCCGTGTTCTGTATCCTCCAGGTCTTTGTGAATGGTGTATCTGGAGGAACGGACTCTCCTTCCCCAATTGTCACATCCTCAACAAAGGACATGGATGGTGTGTTGACATTGGGACTTTCAAAGTCATAATATGCACCAATAGCAGCCTGTAGGTTCCTGTAAGAACACAGAGAAAAAATATGTTATTAGGAGCTGACATTACCCAAGTAAATCATATAATCCAAGACTCAGGACAGTACTGACTAGATTTGACTTAATTGGAATACTTGCTAAAACCACAATGTGGTTGGCTGGTACTCTCGCTGCCACTTAAAAAATATACTTTTTCTCAACTTACATTGCAGGCAGCACAAGCAAAGTGAAACAGAGGAACCATGGTGCATTGTGGTTATGTGTGATGCTACCCCATTTAAGGTGAATGAGAAGCGTATCTGTTAATGCCCCCAACATGTATGTGTGAGTGCAGCGCAAACCCCAGAAATAAGAGCAGAGGTAATATGTCACACACCAAATAACAGAAACTTGCTAGGATAACTTCGGCAATTGTACAACATGAAGACGGTGGAATCACAAGAGCCAGATTTTTTTTTCGTATAGCATAAAACGTGTTGGTACACATGTGTATGTGTAAAGATGCAGTTGAACCATCCAACAACACCTTGTTCATGTCATGCAAAAATAGTCACTTTAAATCCCATATTGCAACTTAGTGACGTATTTCATGACACCCATTCAAACTGGTAAACATCAGTGTAAGTCAATTGCAAGAGCTCCAGTTTCCCAGACTTGAAAGAGCTTCTAATTTTTACAGATCAGTTATAACCATTTAATCAAGGGGACCAAGGCACCAAGCCATCACATCAAGTAATTTATTATGTGGATTAAGAAATGTAAGTGTTGTGACAGTCTCAGTCGAAATGTTACAGTAATCTCTTCATTCATGAGTGAAGTTTCAACTATACACCTGAGGCATTACCAACTCAAAGCTGTGGCACGATTCAATTAAAAGAAAGTGTGGTTCTTGAATGACACCCACAATACTCCTTTTGGACATTCATAACAGATCCAACAGATGACAAAACCTGGAAACAAGTTAACCCCGATTTGTGAACCTTGCACCGAATAATTAATTTCATTTATTTCACCCACCTGATGTCATCTTTACAGAAAAGACAATATAATGCTACAGTACAGAAACAAGGAATTGTGGTTTGTGTTTGTAGGCGTACTATTCCCTTTGAAGGGGATGTGATTATCGATCACATAAAATCCTGGTATCGGTTGAGACCACTTGTGGTCAGCTGGTGATAGTCTTTGATCACGACCGGTGACGTCACCATCCGGACGTGAAGCGACAGAGTTGAGTTGTGTCTTCCCAGAGAGCATGGTGCTGCTGGCTTCTAACGCTGTTACGTAACACGCAGTTAATCTACACCGAGAGGTCCCTGCGTCTAAATAAGCCTGCTAGGTAGATTTTACCATCATCCCACCTTATCGTTACTCACACACTGGACAAACGTACACAGCTCACTTCCGTTTGCCCATGAACCGATGGCTGGGAGTTAGCTGCCGTTCCTCGTGTCTCATCGGCTTTGGACAGCGCTAACTTGTGTGTAGGCATCCCGTTTTTATTTGGCTTTCACACGTCTGCTAACTAGCTAGTCACGCAGTTAGGATTAGCGTCATGTTGCATTACGACCAAAGGCCATCACACATCCCCGCACTCACCAGTTAGTCATGTCCAGGAAGAAGGCGCAGCCGGCTGGGTTGAGCTGGAATCCCAGTAGCCTCTGAAACTCCGAGATGAGGACGTCCTTGTCCGTGGTCCCCATGCAGCTGAACTTCTGCATGAGCTCCGCGTCCACGTCCATGTCTGTGCCCTCCATGGGTGGCGGGTGTCCCGTGGCGGGGACGGGGTAGTGCGGGAGGGAGGGTGGGACACGGGGGGTCCTCTCTCAGTCGAGTTCGAGGCCTTGTCCAGCCATAACAACCTGCTCAACAACAACAAGCGTCAGTGCGCATGGCACGATCAGGGGGGACAATGTTTGACGTTGCAACAGCCCTCGCGTCACCAGCGCCAATCAAACGGCGCGCGTCGACGTCATCTGTTGCTATTTGCAGCCCCCTTTTCATTGGGTTATCAATGAAAGGCAAACTGCTGCTCTATTTTTTTTCAACAGTACGTTTACTGGGCATGCCATTATTTTAGGGATAACAAGTCAATATGGCAGTTTTTGAGCTGCCAATCTACCACACAACCTATCAATAAATATATATATAACAGGCAGTAAACTTTCAAACAATGTTCTACATTTAATATGTTGTGTCCCTTATTATTAAAACAATCTAAATAAAAAATTAAAAGATTTAAATCAAATTTGGATAGTGTGGGACAAAGTCTTGATAATAGTTTAAAATGTATTTTAATTTACAAATCTATTTTCGTACGGTAGATGACCGACGGGAAATTTAACCCGTACTTCTTGATTTACGTTTTCATTTCCAGTAACACACTTCCTGCCAGGCGGAACTAGCTGTTGGTAGGTCTTATATCCGGTAGGAACATATATTGGGTACACCGCAGTCGCGCTCTCGACGGGGTTGGCTTCGAAACATGCCGAAGTAAGTTAAGACGTTATCTCATTCATGTATCTATGATTTTTCACCCAATGATTTGATTGATTGATTGGTTGTTTTTATTAAATAAAGGGTGGGGATAAGCCGAACTTTGAACAATAACGAAACAGAGCGATTGGCTTTGATCTTTGTTTGGGCTCTGTCTATGTGCTGGAGTGTATCCCCCATTCACCGGCACAAAAACTACAGCACCGTAATGCTTAATCGTTATTCTTCCAAAGACGAAATCACATCAGCTGCACATAACGTAACGTGAAAAACATAAATGGATTGTCAAATCAACCACTAACCACGCAGGGAATATTCCTCTTGTCGGAAACGTTGCAAAGCGTGCATCTCCTCCACAGACGTTATTTACAACTGAAATTCATTTCCCTGAGACTCCTTTTTAAAGGAATGTTTTATTTTCTTTACTAATAATTTCACACAGCCAAACCAATTGCGTACATTTGGTAATGATATTATATAGGTACGTTTACACTACGGTATAGATTTTTGGACAGGTCACATCCACAGCTCCGTGTTGTTTCCACAAACCTAAACCTGTATGCTTCTATCTTTCTTATTTTTAAAAACCTACAGGTTTTACTGTGATTACTGTGACACCTACCTTACACATGATTCGGTAAGTTCTGTTTGCGCCAAATCAATTTTTTCATTCGCACTACTGTCTCTTTGCATTGTTCTGCTACCGTTGAGTATCCACATATTTGTTGTATTTTCTTTCTAGCCATCAGTGAGGAAGACCCACTGCAGTGGCAGGAAACACAAAGAAAATGTCAAAGATTACTACCAGAAATGGATGGAGGAGCAGGCTCAGAGCCTGATCGATAAAACAAGTAAGCAAAAGATTGGCTCAATAAAAATGAAACCTTTTTTTTAAGAAGCTTTTGTTTGCTGTGTGTGTGTATATATATATATATATATATATATATCTTAAACACTACCACTCACCGATGAGATGGCTTTGTTCTCCTTGTCACCAGTACATCATAATAATCTAAATATGTAATGACCTGGACATGTAGACATTTTATTGGATGTAACTGTCAAAATGACGGTCACATCCAGTGACAGCCCTCTTACGGGTCTTTTAAATGAAGGTTTTAATGGAGTCAACCCTATTATGATATTCTTGGATCATTTTTGCAGTAAGCTATGTAAGAAATTGACCTTGTGGCAGTATCCTATACTAGAGATTTATTTTGTAGTGCAGTCAATTGTCTGCAGCCCTAATGTTGGTGTGTTAATGCTCTTATTTTCCCAATTTAGTGCCCTAGTTAGATGTAGATAGTAAATTTCCCGTTGGTGTAAGGCCTGTTAAACACACCCCACACAGGACATGCTTATGCATGTGTGTGGGATATCCAAGCTCTCTGATTAAATAGCGTACTACTCACACCGTCTTACTTATGCTCCCTCTGAGATTACGAGTCACTAATCCATATAAGAGCTGTAAAGCCACTGTGATGCTCAAGAGTCCAGTGTGGAGTAATTTGCCGTTTTATAAATTCTAATATTCTTTGCCATAAGGACTGAAAGGAGCATAATAACATTTCTCATGAAGCAACCTCACTCCAAATGCTCAACGTAACATTGGGTAGGAGCATTACATAAGATTTTGGACAACACTATGTATTTAGCTTAACAAAAAAGATCACCCTATACACCCTGTGTTTTTTTTTATTGAATTCAATGTGCAAAACATGGAGCCAGTTAAGTTCAATTCTATACAAATTCAGTGTTACGGAAAAGTTTGTGCTGTACATTAAACATTAATGTGTCCTTTTGTGCGGTACCGTCTTATCTTTCACCCCCAACAGCGGCTGCGTTTCAACAAGGAAAGATCCCCCCCACGCCTTTCCCTGGTGGCCCTCCTCCAGGTGAGTGTGTCCATTGTCTTGAATTGCTGCAGACATTTTATTTATTGCGACCTGGACTGTATAGTTCAATTGTAGGCATTGGCTGGTTTGACACTTCTCTGCATTGTGAAGTCGTGTGAAACCAGCTGAGGTTATCTTGTTAATCTCCCTCATTAAAACGCCTGAAGTATTTATTTCACCTACACTGGACACGCTAACTCTCGTAGTTGGTTGCAAACGTTAATTTCAAGGCAGCGAGGGGTAGTGATACTCGCTGCACACAACCTTTGATTAGTACTAAAAAACAACTGATCATCAAACATTGTATTAAAAGCATGTGAATCTGATCTAATTTCGTTCAAAGTACATGGTCTAAACATTTGATATTTATAATGCAGGTGGTCCTCCTCGACCTGGCATGCTACCAACACCACCTATGGGGGGTCCTCCTATGATGCCCATGATGGGGCCTCCGCCACATGGGATGATGCCTGGTGGACCAGGTAAGAGATGCATTTATATCTGCCACTTACTGTTTTCCAAATTTCTATGGTTTCTTGTGATCTTTTTTTTTAATTATAGTATTGTATATACCTCCTTAAGTGATAAATGTGACTACATCTCAGCTGTGTATCCCTTCACTATCACTTTCAGGAGGCATGAGGCCGCCAATGGGAGGACCAATGCAGATGATGCCAGGACCACCGCACATGATGCGCCACCCTCGACCAATGATGATGCCAGTCCGGCCGGGCATGATGCGCCCAGACAGATAAGAACGAGTGGATTTTCTCTGCTTTTCGTTGCCATTAACAGACACGCTCTAGTGAGGACACTTGGTTTAACTCTTGGGTTTGTTGATTGACTTTTTTAATTGTCAAATGTCCAATCTCCCTGAGAAAATCTTTTTTCTTTTTTTTATCATTACTTTAATTTTTGCTTGAATCTTAGTATTTATTACTATTCACGCAGACTCCAGATCGCCCATTTCAAAACATTGTTAAATTAAGCATCCCCACTTGTGTTTGTATCAAGACAAAATTATCTTGTCTCACTCTGATCAACATACACACACATTTATAGAGCGTTTTTGATTGTGTTTTGTGGCTGTATTTTTACTTTGTTTTAGGTTTTACATGTTTTTTTGTATTTCATTGCATTGAGAAATAAAACAATGATTTCAAACATTTGTATTTATATTGTAGTGAAGCTAATTACGGCCAAAAAGGCGTATGTTTTTATTTCCAGTCTGCTGTCAGCAGAAGTATTCAAATAAATGGATGGGGCAGTACGCACCCCTCTAGTGAACACTAACACACATAAAACAAAAAGCAACAATGAATGCCTGTGTTGTAAAGGATTAATAAGTATGTTTTATGTATAATCAATAGGTAGTTAGTGTTGATTTATCTATCTATCACCAATGGTCATAATGATCCTTGCCTCATATAACAAAAATTGCTGTAGTGTAATCAATTTAGACTAGTACTCGTACTTGTCTGTAAAAAGCCCCTCTGTTTGAACCCCAGCGTACCACCTGGGATTTTCACTTCACTAAGTGGATCTGACATGCTTTGTCTGCCTGAAGGTGTGAGTGTGTTTTATCTGTGATGGGCTGGTGATGTGTACCCTGGAAGCACCCTTTAATCATCACCCTCCTGAGAGCCTGGCCGTCACAAGCAGATGAAACAGATGGATGCTTAAAACATTGTTTCACTGGACAAATGGGAAGGTTGACCCGGCCCTCATTAGACTATTCAGTCAAGCGTGTGCAAAGGAGCACAGCTGTTAATAAGAAGCTGGGGCTGTTAGTGAGTCATTATCTCAGCTGACATTTGTGTCGAAAATGCCTTGCAATAACTCGGATGCTGTCCTCCAGCTGGATACTAACTTCTGCAGCCATAATCGCAAACGTCCACCCATAATCAGGAAAATGTCTCAACAGATGGCGCTCCAGAGTCGCGATGCTTCCCAATTTGGACCAAGACAGTGGAATGACGTGCTTCCATGGACTGTCACATCCCTTTGTATCGCACGCTCCCAGAGGACATTTAGGTGTTTTTATGGTTTAAGGAATTTCTAGGCCACATATTATGTAGAAAGAAATGTGTTGGGGGCAATAGCCATATGCTTCACGCTGTATTTGCCAATTTTTTATACTTGTAGACCTGAGGGGAAGCATTGCAAAGACAATCCAAACTGATACATTGCTGTGCGTCACATCAAATCACTTTTGGTGGCTGTCTGCCATGCATGTTGTAAACAGTGATCTTCAAAGAGACTTGAGTAGAGTACAGGCAATTGGATGGCTACTCTAAGAGATGGAGTCCATTAAAGGTACCATAAAACTCCACATCACTGAGGCAAGAATAGGTTAACCATGTTACTGCACAATTTATGCAGTTGTCAAGCATAGGCAGACAACCAAGTGTCATCTGACATCATAGGTCTTTATGAATATTCAATATGGCCGTGACGTGGAGAGTTAGCCTGAAGGGAAATGAAGTGGAGCGGGCAAAACTGTTTATGATTAGAGTTCAGGAGGTAGGGAAATAGGCCTTGATGTGTCATTATGAAATTTACAGGAGATGAAAACCACTCATGAACATACAATAGAGGGTTAGGGCACATACTTTGAATTTTAAATGAGGAAAATTAGATTTTGAAAAAACGTATTGTTCACAGACGTGTTCAGAGAGGTGACCTTTTGGAGAAAACATATTTCTCGGGAAGTGTTATTATTACGCTGCACCACAATACAAAAAGTTATATAACTTGGCACAAGATTTGATGAAAAATTAAACGATGACACACTAACAATAGGTGCAAAATAGATTCATTTAACAAAACCTTCAACAAATACGGTAAATCAGTGTTAGGTTAAATAGGGATTTTTTAGAACTTTCCTCAGTTCCTCTGTGGATATAGTCTGTCTCAGTGTCCTCAGTCTCTGCATTTCATCTCCTAGTCACACCATAATGCTGAGTGCAGGGGGGGGGCTGCATGCCATCTGTTTTAGGACTCATCGTTTGTCTTTTCACTGAAGGTAGTTCTTCAGGACTGGCTGTATGTTCGGGCTTTTTCTTCCTTTTCTTGCCGCAGAGTGAATTCAGGACTGGTCAGATGCATTCCATGGTGTTACTGCATGATGGATGATGGTGACAAATCCTAACATCTAAAGTCTCTTAGATTTTTGAACACTACTATGCATGGTTCTCAGATGAATCGCATGGTTTTCTTTCAAAAAATAAAACAATGCAAACCAAGAGAAAGAAGCTATAAAGTTGAAGGGAGCTGAAGGGTTGGGGTATAATCCTCTGTCTGTCACACATATTATAAATATAGAAAATAAGAAATCAAGTTAATTTGTGCAACCTAAAACAACTATTACTATAATTACCTTGAAATGTTTTGTTTGCATTTTAACATTACATTTCATGCTCACCCTTTTTGATATTCCTATCATAGAAGTGAGCACAGTAATGTACGGAATATTAACTCTCACAAAGATATGCTCTGCAGTGCTGCCCCCAGACCCATCACCAAGGCCCAGAAGGAGAGAGGCTTAAGGTGCACAGCTGATTGATAATCTGTTTATACGAACCATTGCCAGCCATTGACAAGCGGGACTAGATCTGCCCAGATTCACACTCTCTGGTGGATCGTTGCAGGGTTCTGTATTCACGATGATGCGTGGTCTTTCGCTCCCAGCATGCATTGGGCATTCCTAACACTCAACAGCCTTGGTTCGAATGCAAAAAATGATAATCCCCTTGCCTGATGATTCCTCTGGAGCCAATAAGCCAATAACCACATGAAAATGAGGAGGATGCTTAACAGTATGGCATGCAGGGGATGAGTGCACAGCCCTGCCCATCGGATGGGCTATTCACGGGAAGAATTGGAGAGAAAGAAAGCAGTTAGCAGGGCAAAGATATGTGGTACTTTTTCAAGACCTCCCGTCTCTCCTTTATACTCCCCCCTTTTGTCTTCTGCTCTCCATCTCTGCTCTTCCTCCGATTCTCCTCCTCTGCCCAGCTACACTACCCTGTAATTTAATCCATTTAGTCATGGCTCCAGATCAATATCCATTTTCCCTAGCCTCAGGGGGAGCCTCTTGAAATCGGCTTGTTTCAGACTGCGGTTCTGTTGGCCAGCAGGGGCTCCCATGGGCCTGCGGGCTGATACAGATGTACTACGGCACAGTCTCTGTGAAAACGAAGCCAAGCTTACAGCTAATCTCTCACTTAACACAATAGTGGAAGTTGAAGCTTTATGTGCATTTCTTTTCCATTTTTTTGCAAATGTTCTTTTGCGTGACTTTAATGCTCAAATGCTCTTTCTCCTTTGGCAGAAATGAATTCTCTGCCAAGGAGATGCTGAAACACAGCGCCGGCCCAGTGAGCAAATGAACGGCACCAAGTATGGTTTAATCAAGGCTAATTTGATTAGTCGGGCCTTTTATGGGCCCAGGAAGGGTGATTGAGTTATTATTTCTACTCCCCCCTCAGGACCGATTGACCACTGGCGCAACGTAGTATTCTGGGATAGCTGAGGAAGAGTAGTTAGTCTCACTATACTGCAATAAGAGCTTCAATCACTCCACACAGCCTGTGCGTCATGCCATCGGCCAAGGTCTAAATGTGACTGTAAGAGTTTGTCACTGGCTGCCACTGGGTGCACTTGCTGTGCACAAAAAAATATTAGCTGCCCTACTTAAGAGCAAATTGTCTTTAGCCCTGGCCGGCAAAGGCCTGCCACCGGCCAGCTGTGCACTCCGTGGACACTGACGGTGATTCTCCTTCACCTGCTCCACTGCCATGTTTTATAAATAACCGTATTAAATATTCATCGGTCAGCATTTGCATTCAAAGTATTTCGCATTTCACAGCTGAGTTTCATAAAGTCAAAAGGACAGGCTAAGAATTAACACAACTATTTATTGACATACTTGGTGGGAAATAATACCCAAAAGTTGGTGTTATTTTAAAACTTAGTCGGTTTTAAAGCTACAATTTGTAACTCTGTGTATATCTGTGAAATTATTTCATTCTGAACCATCAGGAATGTGATCTTGAAACTTATTCTGTTAATTCCTTTCCATGGCTTCATGACTCGTCAAAGTTAAAGTAAATACAGTTGGATAAAAAATACACAACACTTCTAAAAATCGTGGCAGTATATAATAGTTGAAAAATTCACTAGGTCACATTATTCTCACCAGTCCAAGTAAAGAGGAGGTGATGCTATTACATTCGCTGTACATTCCATCCGTGTTTTTGTTACGGGAAGTCTAAATTTGGAAAAACTTTATAAATTATTAATATTACCTCACCTCCAAGTAAAGGACTTCGACTTGAATTTTTCATCGGGGTCCTCATCACCTCAAACATATGGCTCTTATCCATACATGCATATAAAAGTTAACTGATGTGCCATCACTGAGACCTTAAACCCTATAGTATCTCTTCATTTACCTTTAAGCAATTTGATGAATTTAAGTCAGAGATGTATTCTTTACAACAGAAAACATGCGCACACAATTTTCCCTGTCCACTGACTGAGGATTAAAGACTACTCTTTAAAAAATAACTAGTGAGCCACATTTACAGCCATTAAAAGCTATTAATTTTCTTAAATAGTGTTGATGTATTACGAGTCATACTTAAGTTTGCAAAATGAGCTGAGGAGCATAGTAAAATGTTCCACATGTACTCAACTGAACTTTTTCCCCTCTCTCACACAGGCCCTGACACATTTGTACTTCTGCTGGCTCTGTGGCTGCTGGCTCTAACCACGTACTTATCCCTTACCATGGCCACAAGACCAGACATACGCGAGTGGTGTGTGGGGAACTTTTAACACAGTATGTCCACCATTACTATGTCGTACACGTGCACACCGCATATTTTCACATACACACATACCTGTAGCTGTGAAAAAGGGAAAACATTTTTCTATGTACTCAAGTCCATTCATACTATATGCACTTTCAATGCTTTTTCGTACTTCTGGTTTGACATTAAACTGCATGATATTATCTCTGAATTTGTATTGCAATTACATTAATGTCAAGTCTAGTCTAATTAATACTGTCTGCCAGCCACCCTGAACACTTTAAACCTTTTGTTCCCAACTCAGCTGCCTTTGCCAAAGATCTGCTAAAATGCTGAAAATGAGAATATGTATACTGTAGTTCCAGAGATTCCATTGATTTATGAGTTTTCAGAACAGATTAAACGTATTATTGCTATGGTGTCATCAAAGAAATGAGGATAGAGCATCGTCACTCCCACTCCTGCTCTCCTCTGTCTTCCTTCTCAACCAGATTCAGCATGGACAACTCCTAAAGCAGTCCAGATATTTTCAGTCATACACTAATGCAGAGCATGCTTAATCCAGAATGAAGCTTTTCAATCTGCAGTTCCATCTATAATCATCATCATGAAAGACTATATGCAAACTGCGACAACTTTCACAAATCACTTGTTTTCCGCGCGTATAAAAGAGTGCCTGGTGTATCCCACATTGTTTCTTGTGCGAAACCTTTTTGTGCAATCAATCTTATCTTCCTTACAAAACTCTCAGTTGTTCCATTCTGTCTTTCAATAAGCACCCATGGTGGAATAGAAAAACCCATCATCTGTTTCCATCTCGTCCATGCATGTAATAGTGTTTAATACAAGGACTAAGCGTCTTGTTTATAATTAGAAACATCTGTCTTCAACAAATTATTCCGACTGCTTACTAAAGTTTATTTCTTTTGATGCTGATTTGAGTTAGTCAGTGCTCTTACAAAGTGTCCTCGTGTGCCTTTAAATAAAAAACGAATTCTTACTGGATATATTTTTATTGATTTTATGAGAATCCAGTGACTATTTGTCGTTAGTAAGAAGAAGTCATGCTTATCTTAAGAGTTTTTTATTTCCAGATTCACAGTTGCTATATGTGAATCTTTACTAGACAAAAACATGTTTCTTGTATCTCCTATGTGTTTTATTTTGTATTTTTATTTTTTTAATCTGATGTAGTCTTCCCATAAAGCTGGGACTGAATGCTCGAGTGCTGTCTTTCGTTTTACTCCAGCAACAAGTGAAATGGCTTCTTCAAAGGGCTCAATATGGAGTCAAGGGCAGTCTTTTTTTTTTTTAAGAGGGAAAGGATTCTTTCTTTCTCAAAACTCTTTGATGTGCAAAAATTAAAAAGACTAAAAGCCTTTGGCTAAAATGAAGGCAGATTTAGCCACAGGAACAAACATTTGACAGAAGACAGGGTTTGTGCAACAAGGACAAGCTACATGCTCGTGTGAAAGACATTCTTGTATTAATCTCTACCTTTATTATTAGCAAACACAGATTTTTCCTTCAGCTTTTTTCCTTCAAAAGTATATTTTTAGCTGTCGCATTATGGAAGTGGATTGTCATACGTTATAATTTCCTTGAGACTGAATATATAGAGCATCAAATTGATTCATGACTTCCAATATGATGAACATCATTAAAGCAGAGATCCCCAGGACTCTGTGGATATGGAGCCTGTCAAGGGCAGCTGTTATGGCTGTGTTACATTGAAAGTGACCTAGATGTGAACCATCAGAATAATTTGTGGATTAATTACCCTGTGCTATCGTCCTGCTCTACCTGCTCTCCTCTGTGCCTTTCTGCATCTTTTCCATAACTAATTCCCTTTGTCCTTTCTTCTCTCTGATTTTAAAAGTGCCCCCCCCACCTCCCTTTAATTCTCTCCAACACACCTTATCTTCGATTAGACATCTTCGATAAGACAGGGTGTATTGTTAGGTTAAATTGAATATTTCTTTGCAATAATTGTCACTTTCAAATTCTGGGCCAACTGCAATATAACAGGAAATGGGTTCAATCTGCCCCCCCACCCATCAACCCCTAATGGGAAATTCAGATAAGCGGGGCTGTGCCCATTGTTTTCCATGGAAGCATCGCAGAGAGAATTAACCTAACACAGGTAGCTCTGGCTTCGAAACAGTCACCCCTGCATGCATGCAACGTGCATGTACCCCTACATGAATAACCTGCAGGTGAACACACAACTGCATGCACACACATCCCTCCTACTCACGGTATCACGTTTCTCATCCTACATTTTAAAAAATTAGGGCGCCATTAAATTCCACAGTGTGCTTTGATTCAAATTCTTTCCTCATGGTAAATGCATCTGCTAAATGTATCTTTATCCTTATGTGGCAAGCAGCAGTTGCCTTTGCACATGATGCCACGCAGCACGATAGAAAGAATGAGCAGTCCTGTGTCACACTGTGCAAAGAAAAAAGGATCTTCCTTCTTAAAAAGAAGCAGTGCAAATTCTGCAATAACATCTCTAATGAGACCATTCTATTTTTGATAGGTGAGATTTCAAAGCAACAATCCTGATATGTCTCACTATTTCCAGTTTTATAAAAATTTTTTCCCAATATTCAATATGTCCTGTTAAAAGGCATCAGCTGACTAACAACTTGTTTTTTCCAGGTCCTCAGAATCAGATCGCAGCCTGTATATCCTTAGAAATACCTCCCCATGCCATGGGAGAATTACAACTAGACAGGACTAAGTGTCTTCACTAATGCCCGCAGCTCTGTGAGGCTTCACGTAGGTACAGTGGCTCCCTGAGCCAAATTTTGTCAGGATACTCATCACAATTACAATGCTAACTTGCTGAAGTTTATCTCGTATGTGGCTAACCATGTTTACCCTCTGAGATAACCCTGTTTGCATACCAATATGTGACTACCGTAGGCTGTAGCTGAATCTAATGTTCACTGCACGCTCATTTCATTCATTTTGAAACACTTTAAATCTAAATATAGAAAACAAGAAAGGCAAAATGAAATGTGAAATAAGGCATTCCGTGCTCCACGCAAACACATTTCACTTATCACACAGGTATATTAAACACACTTTTAAATACTCCCACTGGTTATTATAGTAATTTTCTGCAACATAAATGACGTGAGTCTGACAGACTGCATCAAGCTGGCGCAAAGCTTCACCATTAGCATCATTAGCATCGTCAATCACTCACCGGAGTTTCCAAAGGAGAGAAAACATGACCAATACATGTGCGCATCCGTAAAACTCTCGTCACAAACAAACAAAATCCACCAATAACCTTTTCTAATAAATACTTTCCTTATTCTACGGTTGTATACAAAATAAACGTGTGCACGTGTGCATTTCACACTCACTGCGCATGCGCACACAGGTTTGCGCCTACAGGTGCCCACAGGGTCAAACCGGTAACTGGCTGGGGGCTTAACCCCTTTATTGACCACTTTATGTTATGTGAGTTACATTAACCTCTTACCTTGTACTAGAGAAACAGTCAGTGGAAGGAACAAGACTTTCCTGTGGAGAACATGGATATTATTGAATTAAAAAGTTGTTGAGACACTCGGTGAACTCACATACATTTTCCTACAATCTACAGATGTTGCTGATATGATTGATAGGAGGGTATTTGTAATTGAAATGCACAGAATAACGCGGTGTGACTACCAATCCCCCCTCTCTGGCTGATGGATATCTGGCACAACATCTTCACTCAGCCATGTACACTTGCCCCCACATTCCCCTGCAGAGGTCAGCTCTGGCCACGTCCGTCGGAAAGCTTTCACAGGGGTTGCATCTTTAGCCTGCATAATGCCAACTGATCGGGTAGGAACTGCATGGTGCCAAATTGCACAGAAGAATAAAGATTCATATGGAGGAGAGGGGAGGAAAGTGAATTTGTGCAGTGATAAATGAACACAGGGAACACCTCGTTTACAGAACATCATAAACACGCACAAAGTGTTTGAATGCATTAACAAATAGGGAGTGCACAACTCACACACACATAAACAAACACCATGCACTACATCCCCCGTGTGCGTTGCCCCTCTGTGACTTGGACGGTGTGCATGGCGTTGTTAGAGAAGTGTTCATGAGTCACCACTGTCTTTTGCCTGCGGCTCAGCAGCCAGCCAGCTGAGGGAGGGGATGCGTGTTTTATTTTAGTCACTCTAATATGCCGTGAAGACATCATTATACCGAAACATGTTGAAATCCACAGACTCTATTGTTTTAAAAATGGCACAGACGATGAGGATACTTTTTCAACCGTTTCATCCCCATCCCAGGGAGATCATTAGATGTGCAATTGTACGTGCTTCATTACAGTGTGGCTTCTTTTTTTGCTATCGTCAGCTAAGCAGTATGTGACTGTGTGAACCTTCCTTGGCGAGCGAGGGATGTTATCTTTTCTGTCATGCACACACCAGTGCTGCCCAAAGGGAAGAGGTGAGCATGCAGGGAGCTGGGCTGATTGAGGGCACAGAGACGCACTGTGCAGGGCAACGGTTGCCTGTGAATACTAAGGATGCCTCACAAGGGAATCTTTTGTCTGCGTCAGATCCCTTTGACGAGAGTCACGAATAGCATAGAGTGTGTGAGATCTTTTTCCATTGGATATATATGAGAAGCATACATTTTCTATATTTAGGGGTTTGGCACATCCTAAGATTTCCCCAAGAGTTCATATCGCTCCTATACAAATACGCACGCAATAGAAACACTTAATGGCATTGATGGTTGGTAAATATCATTGAAATGCATTGCAGACAAATGGAGAAACTCAATGTGATTTGATGATTTTGGCACCACAATCGATGTTTCAGCACTGCCTCAACTGGATTTGTGACTATGAATTATGTGCGTGGAAGCTAAATTAGAGCCAAATCTTCTGGTCTGACAGAAGTCCAGAGCAAAATGAAAGAAGAAACGTCCAGAGGAGCAAGTTTAGTCCTATTTATAGGAAGAGAGATAGTGTGAGACAGGTGATGAGGCACTCCATGGCGGTCAAACAAACATTTTGAGTACTATTTCCACCCCGCAATAACAAAGCTAAGCCTCAGTCACTGACCTCCGTCTCCTCTCGGACAAAAGCACAGGCAGCAAAGGAGGAATCCCATCTCTCCCTTATTTAAAACGGAGCAGCCACCCAGTGCATCAGTTACCCGATTACCCCAGCTGTCAGTCTGAACAAGGCCAGGCTTTGGGATCCTCCCGTCCTCTGAATCTCACCATGGGACAGAGTCTGGAAACAACCTCAGAACGGGATGGACACAAATGCTCGCAGCAAGGAAAGGACCGGGGCTCAGTAAGTCAGTAGGTAAGAGGGATGTAGTGATGATGTTTGTTATTGTTTTACACCATGCTGTGTCTTCATTTGATGCTGATGGATATGTGTCCAAGTGCTTCTTACTTTTTTTATTCCTAGTGTCTCCTTTTAGATTCCACTGGGAATATTCACTGTTGAGGAATTGCACGAGGAATTAATGTGGAAAAAAAAGTAACTGTGGGAGAAACCAAAAAGTCACAGCTGAGAGTGTAAAGGAGGGGGGACTCCTGGGGCAGTCAGTCACTAAGAGGAAGGGAACAGGATACGACTAGTGGGTGGACCTCAATGACCGTTCCTGTGCACAATAACAAGTCTCTCATATAGATTGTGCTCCCTTTCCCCCCAACAGAAGCACTTTGCACAAGTTTGAATGATTTCTCTTTCTTTCAGCACTGCCATTGAGTGGCTTTCCTCCACCAGAAGTTTTGAACCCTGAATTAATCTCTGGACCGCCTTGACAAGTCAGGGTTACTGCGGCCAACTGAGGATCCCCAGCTGCAACGGGCAGCTCCAACGCAATGGCTCAGGACACAAGCCACGCCAAGGTGATCCAGAATCCAAAAGACCAGAGATCAGTCCCAGCTGAGCTCGCATCTGCTGCGGCACCCAGAGTCAAACCCGCAGACCTGGGGCTGATCCGAAGCTTGTCCAAGTCAGACTCCGACCTGTTGGCTTCACCCCTCGCGGAGGACGCAGGAGGTCTGGCCGTCCGCAGTGGGTCGGTGTCCAACTGCAGCTCTGGGCCGCCGTCCATCCAGCGCATGCCTTCTTTCGCCTCTGAGTGGGATGAGGTAATACAAAAGCACCCTGGGGTGGGGGTGGGGGTCGGGGGGCAAGTGGGAGGATGCAGAGCACAGAGGGGGTGTCACTTTTGGTGTTGAGGCATGGACATGGTTCGGAGTAGATTGTGATAATGTCCTTAGGAGATAGTGTGTGAGCATTAATTGTGTGGGAAAACTGCAACTGTGGTTTAGGGTGAAGGAAACAAAATGGGAGTGGGTGAGGCAGCACATTTCAGGAGAAAGGAAGGAAGGAAGGAAAGAAGGAATGGGGGCAAAGGTAGCAGTATGAGAGTGTTCAGGAGTCCAGCGGAGGCAGATATATAGTAACTTTACCCGCCTGTGGGCGAGTGCTTGAATGCATGAATGGCTTGATCACTGCACCGTCGTCCCTGTAGCAGCCCTGGCATCCAAGACTAATTGGGCTTGCGCTGTCATCCCACATCCACTCAGTGCATGTCCCAGGGGCCGACCCACGCCTCCACTGTCTCCTCCTGCACTCCTCTGGCTCCTTTGCCCCGTCTTGCGCCATCCACTGTCAGGCCACTGCGAGAACGCCCCCCGCCATCAAGTCTTGACTTGTGGCATTTGGGCGCTGCGGAGGATCAGTGCAGCCCCTCGCAAAGACCTTGAAATGAATAATCGTTTCTCACCTAAACTTTCAAATGCGGTTAACAAACTGTAGCGACTATGGCTTAAATGGCTGCACGGCTCACGGGCAATCGCTTATTTTTTTCCCTTCTGTCCACAGCAGAGTTAAATTTTTCCGACATTCTCTGCTGAATGCTTAATCCCAATTTTAGAAACATAAGATCTAGTTCAGACTAGATTAGATTTATACAATATTTGAAGATTTAGTGAACAAATTATCGAAAAAGTTGCAAACCACCTGTCTCAAAACCAAGAGAAAGTTTATCAATTATTTCTACTTCGCTCAGTTAGTGGGTTCTTTGAGAAACAAAGAACCTGCTTACGCTAATACAAGGGAGCCATAATGGGAGCCATAGTCTTTTTCTTGCGTCTTGCTTAAGTTATGATATGGGTGCAGGGCGTGACTGATTTATGCAACGCTCATTTAGCTTTTTCCCCTTTCCATCATGGGTACTCTGGTGTCACTGCAACATACACAGACTTCTTGAACTTTAACTTGGCTTTGCGCACCCTACTGTTTGTCATTTCTCCCTGTTTCATGCCCAATCTCTGCTCCACCCCTCTGCTCTCTGACACAAATGTTTATTCAGGCCATGTTGGGTGGAGTGTCCTGTACTCAAGGGCATCCTGTTTTGCAGCTGCTCCCCAGTGTCTGTTTCTCTTCCAGATTTCAAGGGATTTGTTTGGGTTTGGTATAGGAGTGTGTGTGTGTGTTTGTGTGTGTGTGTGTGTGTGTGTGTGTGTGTGTGTGTGTGTGTGTGTGTGTGTGTGTGTGTGCGTGCGTGTGTGTGTGTGTGCGAATCTCATGAAGTGTGTGGTTGCAGACAACCACATTAAAGTAAAGTTGAAGAATAACATTAAAACCGCAGAGTATATATATTGAGTTGTATTATCTGTGGAAGTTTATGTAAGCGCTGACCACTGTTGGGGTCCTTGTGCCTTGTGACAGAATAAGATGCGACACAATGTGTTTTGTGTCACAGCTCTCTTTGTGAACTAATTTACGGTGTCATTAGTTTAATTAAATATAACTTCAATATAGGGGGAATGTTTAATGGAAAAACCGTTAAAGAGATAAAACATTCAGCCCTGCAGGAAGCGTCACTGTAAGCATTGCTGCCTGTCAGTTGGTCCTAATTTATGAGGGTCTATTATGATGTCCTCTGCTTGTCCTGTCAGCACTTGCTGGATTGGTAAATCATTCTTTTGAGACCTCACTGGGTTATATAAAAAGTTGTTCTCTCTCCATTATCTTAATGTATGTGTATGATAAAATTGGTTTCACAATTATAATTATTAGTAGGAGCAACTCAAAATAGTTTTATCACAATATTCAAAACCAATAATAGATTTCTCAAATTTGGGAAGCTGGAACTTGCTTTTTTATGCATTTCGTATAATGAATTTTTTAAAACGTTTTCATTTGTAAAAAAAGAGGAACAATTTTCTTTTGATTGACCATCATAGCAATTTCTTATTTATAATATATTAATCTTACATTTCTACCTTAACCATGAGACATATTTTATTTTTTCCTCTTTACATTTTTGGTAACTACTGTTTCATGTTACTGAAAAATTAAGTTATCAGGTTTCATCTTCTGTTTTTAAATGCTATTATCAATACAAGTCATTTATACTGTTAAACTTCATTTTAGCTACCATAGAACAATTTACCGTCCTCCTGTTAAGAATTGTCAGATTAAATAGGAAATATTTCTAACATCCTACTTGCTCTACATTTTTGTGTTTTCATGCTTTTTATGTGGATTCTTCCTTTCTCTTTAAGAGCAACACCACAGATAACCTTATTATATAAGAATCTTGCATTTAAGTGACCATCACTGAAAATAGAAATGGCACATATGGTCCAAGTGATTGACAAAGTAGACATCACAGTCGAACTGTACATCAATACTTCAATGGCAAAGGTTAACACAACCACATGTTACAGATGCTTGAGTGGCTCCATTTGTGTGTGTGCACTTAATCTCCCAGCTGTAATCCTGAGGTCGTTGCACATATAAGCTTTTAAAGTGCATATAATGGCTGTGGTTTTACATAACATAAATACGCTAACCCAATACAACTGTGTTATTATGTTAATGCATATATCAGTATTTCTAAATGTTTATGTTAATACACATTTGTGAAAAGCATACTTTTGAAATTGATGGTGGAAAACAAAGACATAATATAACTCTTACTTATAAAAGCAAACTTTTTCAGATACTATATTGGCCACAGTTAAAATTGAAAAGCAATGAACATTCAAAATGTTTTCATGTTGGTAATTCCAGCTGATAAGAAGGGACAATTTTAGAGTGTGTGTAAGATGGTTCATAATTCATATAGAGAGCTACGGCAGAGTGAACACTTCCCAAGATCTGGTTAGACAGATGTGGTACATGAATATGAGAGTAGTGGTGAGGATCTTGGTGGGGGCTGGTTGGAGAGAGGCACAGGCCTGTAACATGCCTCACCAGGTGTGACACGGGAGATCCATCAATGCATCCAATTGGAAAAAAATGCAGGTTTGCTTGTTTAATAGTTTATATTAAACGTATTACATTTTTAATTAACTGTTATTTTAAGTTAGTTGCTAAGTTAGTTGATGACAATCTGGTCCAAAATCAGAAGTTGCGAACCATATTTTCATTTGGAAAGTTTAGTGTACATTATGACAATTTTGCATTCGAACATTTAATTTTGTCGGAAAGAATGACAGCCAAAAACACACACAGAAGAAAATAGCAGGAGTCATTGAATTCGGAGCACAAAAAGTCTAGACTATACAATAGCGGTGCTTGCTGCTACTGTCGTTATTTCAAAGGTTTCCAGTGAACAAGTCACAGCTGAACAGTTGCTGAGTTGCAGTCTGTTAGAACCTCCAATATAAACAGTGCTGCAGAATTTTCATAAAGTTGCCCATTTTTTATCCTGTCTTTGATATGTTGTTTTAGTCTCTCTCTTTATGTATGTATGTGTTGTTCTCTGGTAAGCCTGTGGAACAGTCTTGCAGGTTTTACTTCCGACCCCTGACCAAACCAGTTTTTGTATTACTCAAGCATCACTCCACAATCACTCAGATACGGCTCAAAAGGACAGTAACAGAGAAATGGTAGCACCTATATCTGGGATACTTTTGCTTCATTTTTGTACAGTGGGAGGAAGTGGAGACGAGTCATTCATTCTATTTTTGTACAGAGCCTATGGCGTTAATCCATGTGTCTTGTGTGTAGTGTGGAGACATTCGTGTGCTAGATACGCAGTCAAATGTTTGCAAACAGCACAGAGACCATAGAGGCTGCTAATGACTAAATACCCATCAGCCGTATGTAGCCTGCTTCAGTTGTGGTTGCCACGGTGATGGGGCCAGCATTAGTGAAATACGCCATGTTCACTATTACAGTGTCCAAATATTGATTGCAGTCTGAACCAATATACATACAGTAAATCTCAAAATAATTGGCAATTATTTTTCAATTAACTGATTAATCAGCAATCCTTTCAGCTGCTCAGGCAAAAAAATGGCAAATGAAGTTGACAGTGGCACTATTTCCACTAAACTCCACTCCATTAAAACAGTTCTGCTGTCATCCATCAGTCACATACAGAGCTGAAGGGCCTGTGAAAAAATAAATTAGAGGAATTAAATATATGATAATCTGACATTAACTCACAATTCCAGCATGCTGCCTGACAAGCCAGGTTGAGTTAACCCACAGAAACAAATCAGCGTAGTATCATACACACAGAGGTGGTGCTGCTATAACCTTACATTCACCTTACAGTATGCTATGGAGACTATTCTCAGTGAGTGTTTTTTTTTTTCATGCTGAATTCTTTCAAAGCTGTCAAAAATAAGGAAAAACAGCCTTAATCATGAGCACTGCTGCATAGAATGATGTGATTTGGGTCTTGTGTAGTGTGGAGCAACTGGCCCATCTGTCTTTATTGAAAATTATACTTAGGCATTAACCCTATTTCCAGACCAGCGCCAGTGATGCAGGCAGCCCTTTTTGTTAGTTTATTTCATCCAGCAAATTATTTCCATTATCTTCTGACTCTCCATTTATCTGCTCTGCTTTGGCCACACATAAATCATTCATTCGCAGAAGACTCAGCAGGAGACTCAGCAGGCACGACTGTACTCTGTAACTACAAAGCACATTATATGAGACTATTTTCACATTTACTATTTTTATGAAGTATAGCATGTCGATGACTTCAAAAGAAAATGCACAGAACACACGAGTACTAGTAGTAGTTAGAAATACACAGCCTTTCTATGTTTAATAGTTTTACTAATTTTTCAAAACGGAGTGAGAGTGTGTTTGTAGCTTCCCTGTAATTCCCTTAATTCCCCTTCTTAGTACGTTATGGGTCCAATCAAAATAACAAACCCACAAAGTACAGTAGTAATTTAAGTTGGATTCAACTTTCCAGTCCATCAATACCTATGATGATATCCAGCTGCCCTCAAAGACTGCACTCCAAAAAATGTCAATTTGACCTTATGCATCAGCTTTTATAATAAAATAGATTTCAGGTGATAGTTCAAACTTGTTTTATTTTGAAAAGACCAAGTGATATTTAGAGGCAATGCAGAATAACACTGGTGCCGAGGATATTACTTAATCACAAACACTACTTTTCCTTTAGGATTTGCGTTGGAAACAAGAAAAAAATATCAGATTTTCGACCAATAGAGGCCAAGGTGCCTGCATCAGTTATGTTTGTGTGGGATGACATTCTTGGTTGATTATTTCTGTCCTGCTCCCAAACAAATGTTATGGCAAATGAATTCCCACTGAGAGCAGGCTGTCACGTCAGGGTAAATGGACCTTTTCCTTTTTAATACATGTCCAATTCGGACAACAGTATGCTCCACTTCAATTTTCATGAAGTTATGTCAGGCATAAGTGCAGTTTTTATCCATTATTTATAGTGATTGGAAAGTGAATAAGAGTATAGCTTTTTATTCAAAACTACAACATTAAGTTCAACTTTGAATTCTAAATGTTGAATTTGAATGTCTCTAATTTAGCGCGAAATGATCAGAGGTGAAAAGCAGGCTGTGACTTGGAGGAGGTATAATACATATTTATATACTCACTGCCAAACAACGAATGCAGTGGAGGTAGCTGTATGTGCATGGTGTTATGAAATACTGTATATCAACACATTAACTATGATTATGCTCTTTCCCTTAGAAGTAGCTTTTTGGTGACAGATTTTAATAAAGGTGCTCTTAAGCTTAGATGTAATCCAGGCATGTCAAATGTGTGTGTGTGTTTGATATAGAATGTAACTGGGTTAATTCAAAGAGTAATGTGAGGTCTGTATTGCTTGAGGCATATGCCATGCGTCCCACGTGCCTGACTTCCAAATGAATCAAGGTTTTTTTACACTGTAGATGCCACTAGCAAGGAGCATAGGGCTTTTTCAAACACTAAATATTACATCAAAAAGGCCTGGCTGTGTCTCTGGTGTCACCATTGAAAGCAGAATCGGCTTTTGAAACTCACGGTTTTCAGTGCGGACTGTGAATAGACTACCTCAGTGATTCTAAATTTAGATCCCTCCCAGATTTGCAAAATAAATTTCATGTAAATTTGCGGATGACGCCATCGTTACAAACTGCCTTGTTTAAAGTTAAATCTTTGAAGTTTAAAGTCAAAACATGCATTAAGTTATAACCTTTTGCAAAGGGTATATACAGTATAAGTGTGAGCAAGTACCGTGGAGCACTTTAGACAAATTGCTCACATTCAACCAGCGATGAGGCTGATTCACCGTTTTCGGACTGTTAATAAACTGCAGCTTGTTGGAACAGGAATATTCTTATTCTAACCATTCTCTTTATATATGTGTGGAATACATTCATTTTAATTCTGTCACTGCAGCAAATATCTTTTTTTGTGGTTTGATGTACAAGTCAGTAAGTTACAGCTACAGTTGTTCATCATCCGATGTTCAGCTTTTAGTGTTCAGCTGCAGGTTGTTTTAATGTTGATGTTGTTTCTTAGCTCTTCGTCGATGTATAGATGATGAAGGAAACCACCGTTGATACTTGGTTAAGAATATGTTTATTATAACAAAGTAACAGCATCATACAGGCAAGCCATGGTTATGCCTGGGAGAAACGGCGGCCGAATCATTTCTCTACACTTTCTTAGTAAGGGGCTACTACTACATTTCACTTTCATTCCCTTGACCTTCGATCAGGTTATCTCTCTGAGAGAAGAAGGGAGGGCCGGCACTACATTCCACTTCGATTCCTCGTCCAGCATAAACTCTTCTCATTATTATTTGGAGTAGGCGTACCTGTTACAGATGAAGGCACTGTGCTAGGGTAATTTAAGTTCATAGCATCTATATAATGCAAATGATTGGCTATGACTCAAAACTTGTGTTTTTTGTCTTCTCTCCCAGCAACAGGTGGATACAGATTTAACTGCGGTTGTTAATCTTATTTATAGCTTTGACGCTTGGAAATGATGAAACCCAAATTACATTTTTTAAAGGTTTCAAAGGACTAGGATTTTGCTCCTACTTACATGTCCTGTATCTGCTCTAGATAATCGCACTCTGCATCTGACGCCAAAGGCAGTTCGTAACTGTAGCTGCTATCCAGTTATCCAGCTAAATAAACCGAAGTAAACAGACGACATGGAAATGTTTTTTGGCTCTCCTGGAAAATCGGGGACTACTTAAATAAACATTTTTGGCTCTGAGCCCCCAAACAACTCGTCTCGAGTTGCTCGGTAATCTCCTGCATGCAGGATTGTGCTCATATAACCTTGCTGCGAGCTGTTTCTTTATTCTGCAAAGCTTAAATAATACAGGTCTGAGAGGGCAATTGAATGCACACTAACAGACCTGGATCTCCTGTGGGTCGGCAGCCTGGACTCGGGGCCCTCTAGGCCTCAGTAATTTTGGACTTTCAAAAGCTTCTCGATCGTAATTCATCTTATCACAGTGCTGTGTTTTTGCTGAGTGTTGGGGAAGTCATTGGATTGCTGTCCACGTTGGACTGTTGCTTGTAATCCATCATTGCAAAGCAGCACACTTCCCTCCCAACACTCCCAGCTCTGCTGTAATTCCTCACCCAATGCTGTCATTGCACTATTCGTGTTTGGCTGCATTGATATGGACAGGGGTTGGATAGGAGGTTAATTCACATTAGACAATAATGTAAATGTTGAACGCTGTAATAATTAAGAGTTATTAATATTTCCCTGTGTCTGTCACGCTTATTCACTTTCACAGATTGAGAAGATCATGAACTTGATTGGAGCAGGCATTGAAACGTCCAAAAGCAAACAGCCCACTCCAGGACCAGGTAATGCCTCACCAGTTATTGTGTTTTTTATGATAATTGACTAGAATATATTTTGTGGTAGATCTTTTGTTGGTTGGTTTATACTAAATAAAAACTGACTTTGGGAATTTTAGCCAATACCCATCTAAAAAGCTCTTAATTACTGTGGTGCTGCACTGAGTTAATTGTGCAGAAATTATGTAACATCAACACCCAACAAAATTTGTGCACCCTTTGACTGATTACATTTATGAGCCATATACAAGTTCACACACACATTCAGAAAAGATGGAGGTTTTGTTGTCCTCATAATTCACAGAGAAAAAGACTGACATTTGTTTGGCATATCATTGGAAATGGTTTCCACTTCATGGGAAATCAAATTCTAAACCGCCACTCACTGTCATATTATCCATTTTTCTGGAGTTACTTTATTTGCTTATAGGCACTGGACTGATAGTGTCCCTCACCAGGAAACCTTGAGGCAGTGCAGAGGGAGAAGCCAGCTGGCATCAGCTCAGTTTGTTTAGATATTGCTCCTGAGTTGATACAGTGTAAACCCACCTCCATTAGATACTCTGCCATAAGGTGTATCAGCTTTTCTGGGTTAGTACAGGGGTGCCTTCGACAAGTCAAGTCAAGATTTATTTAAATAAAAATTTCAATAGTTATGCGCAGTACACTACCTCGAATAATGTGTCATAGCAGTATTATTTGATAACTATGCTGAATCAATTATATTCCATTAAAAAGGCTGGCACTGTATTTATATGAAGTTAAGTGTTGTGTAATTTAGAATTTAGAAAATATGTTCGACCTTAGCAACCAATTAAAAGAGATGCTGAGTATAGGAATTGTGGGGATCTTTACATTTAATCAATGTTTGCCTCAGTAATGAGGAAGAAATGCCAATGAGTGCAGGAAGAAACCTATTATCGCTATCCATATGCAGTACCTTTCAAAATAAAATAGGAAGGAGGGGATGATTTAACAAGCTGCCAAAATTGACAAAATTAGTATGTGTTTACCACTTTCTCCAACATCCCATACGTTCATCAGTTCCTTCGTAGCTTCTAACCGTGACACAATTCTTTATATATTTGTTTATCATTTCGCAATAAATATTAGCAAAGTAGCCCTGACGCAAAGTTGGTTTCTATGGTAACGTTGATGTTCCTTGTAACTTGACTGCCAGCACAACCGAGCATTCTGGCATTAATTGCTATGTTCACAATTAAGACCTGAGGTTATATCCCATTACATAAGAGGAAATGTGTTTGTGTTTGTTTGTGTTTTCACATATAGGTGCGTGCTTTTTATAGACCCGTATGAAGTATGCTGAAAGTGTCCCAGATTCAGCTGAGTCATGCAGTTGCTGTTCTGATTTGAAATCGTATATTGTGCATAAGTGGTTCTGGAGGTTGTGTTTGTTGGTGTCTATCTGTCTGTATGTGTTGGCACTGTGCTGTGAAGAAACAAACAGGTCCCTTTCAGACCCAGGAAACACTTTATCCTCTCTCCTCTGTTTTCACTACCATCCACCTTTTCCTTGTTTTCTGTCCTTCACATTTCACGGCCGGCCAACAAAGGCGCCAATTCATCTGTAGGAAGCAGGCCTCCAAAAAAACACAGTTAATTGTTATGCCATTGTGCATGTTTGAGGTTGCGATTGTTTGCGCTGTGTGCCCATCACAAGTTTCTCCGTTGTGTGCTCAAAGTAAATGAGCTTAAGAAGAGAGAGGGGAGCGGAGTGAGGCACATGGGAGGCACTGGCTTGGATTGTGTATGGGCGAACGTTGATGTTCAAAGGAAAGGAGTCAGCCTTCAGTTTCCCTGAATTAATTCAGCTTTGCAGCTCATTTTCTCCAGTGCTTGGGTGTGTTGACAAGGAGCGTGTGCCTTTTTCGCCTGCCCTGATAAAGAGGCATGGCTTTATGTGAATAGGTGTTTTCGTGCGCTCCTATGAGCCAAGTCAAGGCCAAGCCTCGTTTAAGCCATACACAAAAACCCCTTGGATATATTTGACGGCTCGGCCTGTTTAACAGGGGATAAGACAGTGACCCAGTTCTCCCCAACGGAGGAGCACTGGAAACTCTGTCAGTCAGTAATTAGGTCCTACTACTGTAGGAGGTGTTACTGTCCCAAATGTATGGACTTAATTGGATAGGGTGGCAGGTATTTTTGACACTCTTGATATTGAAGCATAAGAGCCGGCTGGTTTGAGGCTCTGAAAGGAAAGAGTGACAAAGGAGGAGGTTGAGTTGTAGGATCTGGTAGTGAATCATAATCAGTCCACTTCAATCCTCCTTATACTTCCTGTAGATAGGATGGCAAATTTAATCTTTGTCCGTGTTTCATCGCCTACACCTCCATTAGTCTTCATCTTGTCAGCCGCTCATTCTCTGTCCCTCCCTCTTCCCCCTTCGCTCCGTCTTTCCATCGTTATTCTCCTCGGTCCGAGCAAATGTCGACAGCAGCTGCCCTTCCCTTGGCCTCACCAATGACTGACGGGTCACGGTAAACCTGAACTGGCCTTTTTCACCTGATCGTTAGCACCACAGAGCAACAGGGTTGAAGGCGGGCCAATTACGGAGGGGGTGCAATCGATAGCCTTTCACTTTGCCTCCCACTGTTGGCACCGGGTCGGCCTTCTCCTGACGACCTGGCTGACTGACTGACTACCTGTTTGGGATTGTGTCAGGTGATTGCGAGCAGCTTGAAAGCCGGCATAATTAGGCTCTGCCTGCACCAGAATCCAGATAACACACAGAGAAGCGGTACGTAAGGTGGGTGCGGAAGTACCCCACCGCCTGTGCACACTGTGCCACTTTTTTCAAAGTCCAAAGGCGCCGGGCCTCTTTTTTGAGTGTATCCTAGTTTTATATCATCTCACTTGTTTATCTGGCTCTTTTTTTCTCTCTCCCATAAGTGGCCTCTGTTGAGCTCTAAAAATGGTTGATGTGACATGAGCATCTGGAAGTATAGTACATAATGGAACGTTGCCTCTTTTCTGTCATTCTGCATGATGGGGTGAGATGGGGATGGAGTTGAAGCATGTCCCTTCTCATCTCGCCTCTCCCTCTCCTGAGCAGTGCGTTAGAGACTTGTGCAGGCTCGAATCAATGCTGCCCCCCTGGTCCTATCATCAAAGTAAAATGTAAATGAAGTAAAGCCATGGGCTAATAGGCAGGGATCTTTGTTTCAATATCCAACATCAGCCCCATCATCCGTTTTACTTCCCAGTCATTCATCGCAGAATAGTGATGTGATTTTGGGCTCTGTGTGTGTACTCCTCTCTCATGGTGGTGTCCTTACTGCACTGCCAAGAGTGCCTCTGTGCAATTCTAATCAGTGCACCACCTCCCGCTTCCCCCCAATCAATGGGGGGGATGACGGGATAGAGCCGGACAGACAGAAAGGATTTGAGTGTGAGTGCATTTGTACAAGCAAGAAAAGGGGGACCAAGAAGAGAAGGGGGAAAGAGACAGATGATGAGAAAAGAGCGTGTGTGTGTGTGTGTGTGAGGCAAGGAGCGAGACAGAGTGAGGGTGGGGAGGGGAGATAGTGTGGGAGAGGTGGTTACGTAGAGCAGCACCCCACTTCATCACAGGCAGCAGCAGCATACGGCAGCCCTGCAGTGCGATCACACAGGATGGGAACGGGGCCGTGAGAGCGAGAACGCGCGCGCGCTGGAGAGAGAGAGAGAGAGGGGGGGTGAAAGTGAGGATAGAGAGAGAGAGAGAAAGCAGAGAGAAAGAGGGGGGTAGTCAAAAAGAGCTGCTTGAGGGATGCGCTCATATGAAAGGTGTAGGGAGGGAGGGTGGTGAAAGCTGAGACAGTCTGCCGTGGACGTGGGAAAGGACGCGGCGGCGGTAGCTGTGGGGTCGAGAGGCACATCTCGCGCGCTCCTGTGTAGAAAGTGTAGCCGGCGCGAGGACGTTGTGACCCGCGAGCGCTATAAGGGGGGTAGGAGGCGTGCGTGTGAGAGCCAGGAGGATCTCTGCCACTTTCACGTCTCACGCAGACAGACAGCGAGGCAGGCAGGCAGGCAGGCAGGGGATGCAGCAAACCTCTTCCCGAAGCTCAGAGGCTGCTAGCCGTACCCAGAGAGGAGGAGGAGGAGAACCCGGCAGGAGCCAGCTTAACACCCCCCCCCACACACACACACACACACACACCGCGGAGCCCGCAGTGTTCTTCACTTCCACAGTGGAGAGGCTCCAACGCGCCGCTGGATGAATGCGATCCCGGATTTAGTGCTTTTCTCCGGCTGAAGAGTGTGGACGCCGGGCAGCGCTGGCACCAACAAGGACTCCCAGCCTTCTTTTCTTCCCCCCACCGACACGCAGAACACCTGGACCCCCGTCAGAGGAACCTATACTTGGATTTCATCATGAATTGAGGAGTTTTGGAAATCCCGAGCCAGTGCCCCCCCCCTCCACCCTCCGTGTAGGATTTACAATCGGTGCACCTGAATGCACTCCTTGCGGGGAACGACACAAATGTGTATTTTCCTTGATCAAAAAACAATAAAATAACCCGAGTACCTCAACAGTACTTTTTTTTAGAATGCTGCTATCTTCATTGTATGAGCCGTGTCCTAGCTCTCAAAGAGGTTGACCAATGAAGCCATGGGACTCAGCCAGAGCTTTACAAGTATGTAGTGGAAAAAAAAGCCTGACAAATTACATTTTCTGGGGGGAGCTGAAATATTTCTGTGTTACACCCAGATGGAGTATGATCTTCATTTAGAGGAAAAACAATGTTGGGGTTCCTTGTAGCAGAGTGAATAATGTGTGATGTATTAAAATGTTTCATTTAGTGAATAATAATTGCCGTTCTCGCTCAGCGTAAAAAAAAAAAAGTGCCCAGTCTCCTGACTTGTAGTGTTCAGCGTTGTTATGTTGATGCACTAAGCTCGGGCACTCGTTTCTGCACTCGCTCATCAGCTGCTCACTATCGGGGGAATGTTTAGTGAACCCTGTTTGTTGGGAAAATGCCGTAGTAGTGGCCCAGTCCAACATAACTAACCGCACCAGGCTTGAGATGGGCTCCTTCCCCTGCACTACCTCCACCCTCGCCTGACATCTCCAACCTGTCAGCAAGTCAGCCAGCCAGTCAGTCACACTAACAACGGTGGGTGTGTAGTAGCCCAGTCAGTATCCCCCTTGCAGGGCTCCAGCTTGGGCCTGCAGCACTTCCCACCCTCCTCCTGTGGTTTTGAGTGTAGCTGGGCCCCCCCCCAGGCCTGTATACCGTGGGAGTTCGTCAACCCCCCCTACCTCCCTACCCCCCACCCCGGCCTGGACCCTGTCTCCCCCCCACCCCGCCCGGTGCTGCTGCACTCGGCTCTGCTTCTGCTGGCCGAGGATGATGTGGCAGTGCCATGTGTCGTCCTCTGAGTGCCGCTGCTACCGGCTGAACGGCTTCTCCCTGCTGAAGCGCTTCCCTCTCTCGGCAGATGGGGCCTGCGGTAGGGCCCTGGACCAGCCGGTGGGAGAGTGGCTGGAGCACGTGGGGCTGCCGCAGTACGAGAGCAAGTTCCTGCTCAATGGCTTTGACGACCTACGATTCATGGTGAGTCACCTGCACGGCACGTCATCCAGCGTAAGGGGTCGCTTCTGCTTTACATCACCCTCCCTTGTCCGTCGACACTGCTGCTGCTGCATTTGTCATTTTCATGTCACCACTCTGCTCTTTAACTCTCTGCTTGCCTTGCTTCACCTCCACTCCCCCTCTCTTCTCCTCCCTGCCACGCTCCCCCTCTCTCACCCCCCCAACTCCTCTTCACCTCTGTGCAGTGCATGACCCCGCTTTATGATTTATGGTCCCCCTCGCTAAATCCCTTTAAAGAATATAGGCTGTCACCAGTGGCCAGAAAAATGACAACCAAAACCCATTAACTTTTACCCCCAGCGTTTCCAATCATGCCGTCCCATTTACTGTACAATTTTACACCCGGCCCCCTTCCCTCTTATTGAATCCACTGATTTACAGTGGATCCTCTTTGCAGAAGCATTTCGATATAGCACACGTACAGTCCTTATTTTTAACAGACTAAATACACTTTGCATGGTTGCTCACCAAATATTAGTGCGTCTGCTGCCTTTCATGCTCTATAGTCTTTGGTCCTTTGGAGACAATCTTGAACAAATTGCACAATTACACTGCGGCAGCATGGTTTATCATTATATGTATCCACTATTTAATCATTGTGTTTAGATAGCCATTACAGGCTATTTAGATACTCATTACATGCAGACATTAATTTAGCAAATTTGCAATTTGCTAATTTTCCAAGTGAGTAAATGATTACAAATCGAAAAGAATTGTTGATTATGGTGTAGTGGTTGCAAAAACAGACAGACTAGTGCCTCCGGAGGTCACAATTTGTACAAATGTTTTGCATTTTTTAAACGTCCCCTTCAGATTATATATTGATACATTCATTTAAGTGTAGCTCAAAGGATGTGTGCAAACTGACTAAAAGGGTTATCATGTTTCCTGAAAAAGAACATTGCAAGAAAACTTGATAGTGCATTCGCCGGTGATTGTAGAGAACACCATTGTGTTTCCAGTCCCCTGGATAGGTTACTCACAAAAACATGGCAGTGCACACCGTAAATAACTAACCCTGCAGGCTAAACTCGGACATTTGTCAGCGCACACAGCTGCATTAGCACTATGGGCTATATGTCACAGCAGTTTGTCACAGATTAGCTCAGTTAAGTGAGACCAGCAAGCTCAGAGGGATAGTGGCTGTATTCGCAAAGTGAGGGTTGCTGGTTTCAGATCTACGTTTCTGGCGAGGAATGAGATCAAAACTTAATGGGAGTCCGTATGGACGGGCGATTACTCCCACTATGACGTACAATGCTCATAAAATCTTTATGCCAAATGTATATTTACATCTAAGATGCACAAAGTATAAAGGTGTATAATGTGTCGACATAATATATAGTTGCTTGGGGCTACAGAGTGGTCTATTAGACACATTGTACATAAGCTAATGCATACATTAAACATGAATGAATGCCTTAGAAAGTGGATATAGTACGTTTACAGGAAAACGGTTAATTTTTTTAATAATCAAATGTCCCAGCCTATATATTTCATAATGAATACTTTTTTCATTGACATTTGAAGTATTTTTGGGCACAATATTCCTTGATATTTTGAGCATAATGATAAATATCAGTATTGATTATCAGATCAAAAAATGGTTGGAAGATAAAATATTCTATATAAATAAATAATATATAAAAATATAATAATATTCTATATATATAAATAATCTATTATGGAAAGCTATAAATACTGAAATTGCTGGAGCTAAAATAATAATGTAAAGCTAAAAATAGTTATCAATAATCTAGTTAATTGAATTTGTAGGAGAACAGATACAGGTAACAAAATAAATCATATTAATGCAGTATTGCTTATTGTTTTACTGCTTAATCTACAATAGCCTAATTCAACCAGATATATAAAAACAAGCCTTTTCAATTTGAAATCTCAAACTCTATAAGTGTATATATATATATATAATGCATATACATAAAACCGATTGCCTGAGAGTAGTGTATAGTTATCGCTATAGCGTGATGAAATGGCAATGGGTCATTAGGCATTCAGATATTCATTTTCATGCCACGGCTAATCTGTCAGCTGGACCCGATGCATCAAGCAGATAAATCATTAGCTTCAAGAGTCAAATTACCCATGGATATTTACAAGGATGTGGAGGTTGCAAACAAGCGAAAGGTCAGAGTAGTCGGGCAGACATTGTGAATGTTTAATATTGTGCCCTTTTGGATCCCGCCAGACTTGCTACGGATGCGATCAGTCTAACTGAACTTGAACATCGCAACCTATTTGTGGGTGGAAATCACTGCAAAGACTGGAAGATGGATCTGTAGTAAAGGGCAGTATGCTGTGGCTCACAATTTATATAAGTGTAATGATGCTTAGCCGCGTCTATGAGCCTCACGGCAGGTGAATGCCAGAGTAAACCCAAAGCAGATGCTTCACAGACCTCCATTGGGAGATGAAATCCCTTCCCAGTCTGCAATTCTGCACTGGCAGAGATGTCATGCACGCGAGCCCCATACTGTACCTGCACTGCACCGCTGAACATCTTACGTTGCCGCTTGGAAAGTTTCCCTGGGCCCCAGCTACCGGAGCCAGAGAGCAGGCACTCACATGCGCCGGCAAGGCTCTCTGCACGTGATGATTGCGCTGAGATGCAGCTATTGAGGGATCCTAAATTATGAACAGCTGTGTGCCCATTCTCATCATTTTTATACGATGATTATCATTTTGTGCTCCTTTCATGCTGCCAAAAAATTGGGGCATCGGTGGCTTTCTTTCCCCTGGACTTTTAATGTCCACACGTTTTATTTACTGTCAAAAATACCACATCGTTTAGTTTGTATTTTTTCCATAACCCGTTTAGTATTGTTCTCATTTGCTCTGATGAGCAAACTAATGTGGCGATGAGCCTAACCGTGTAGTGCAAAACATCTTAGAAGTGCTCCATCATACATTTACATCTCTCTGGCATTAATATTGCATTAGATTCAGTGCCCCCCCCCCTCTATCTCAGATGTTATGATGTGATACTGAACATACATATTATAACCCACGAAATAAGAGTTTTACCAGATTACTGTTGAAACAGTGACCAAATTAGATTTTTCCAGATAATTCCTCTGTGGGGCGCAGCGGTTCTAATTCAGTGAGTGCATTTAGTGAGATGAAGGACCGTGGCTACATCTGCAAGTCGTATCAGATTAAATCAAACCACCATAGCTCATAAGCTATGTACAAACTGAGCCATACATTTCAGTTGCATGTTTCAAACGCAGCATCAAATAATAAGTTTGCAGAGGCTCCCGAGGCATCATTTTAATAAAAATGAGGGAATCTATTTCAGTCCTCCCTTATATCAGGCCCTGCTTCATTTTTGACCTTTTATTCCAGCAATCAGTGAGTAATCTCCCAACTGCGCCCTGATACAAGCCAGTGAATACTCCTGCACTGTGTTCTGAAACCAATCGAGTGAGAGCAGCCCGAGTAAAGACTACAAAACATTTTAACATTCTTGGCCAGGAAGAATTCATCTGCAGCGCTCCACAGGGGAAAAAACGCTTAGCTCCACATTTTCAAGGTTCTCCTTGTATCTTTATTCCCGCCTATAAACTTAAACGAGATGACAAAGCAACCGGAGCTGTGAACACGAACGGTGACATGAAACAGACAAGAATCTGCTTGCCAGTCATGATTTCAGGGCCTGGGGAAAACGACTGTTGTTCGTTGTGGTTCTATTTTTCCAAATTGAAGGATTGTTACGAAGTAGTGGAAAGGGTTTTTTGATCCTCTGTGGGCTGTGTAGTTTCCCTCAGTGAAACACAGCAGCGGCAGAGTGGTTGTCTGGATGCTGCTGCAGTTGTGAAGGCTTTGTTCCCTCCGAGTCGCACCAGATCAGATTGATTACTCTTGGCATGCACCATTCTTTTGACTTCATTGTCCTCCCACTTTGCTCTTACTGCTTGTGTCAGAGATGTGCATAATCTGCTTGTGTGTGTGTATTTTATGAGTTGCTGCATGTTGGCACACGCTAGAAATTACATTGTAGAATAATACTTGTATTGACCTTAGTTTGTACAGCTGTTTGTCATGTGTCTGTCTGTTCTTTGTTGTTTATTGCTGTTGTTTATTTGTAATTACTGTTTGCAAATGTGTGTGAGGGAGATCTAGTGTATAGCAACTAACGCATAAATATGTTCTTGTATTGTGCAGTTCCGTGTCCATATTGTACATTGGGTTTGTACACTGGCGTGTGTCTGTAATTGCGTGTGTGATGTGATTATGTATATGCATGCATGTGTGTTTGAGTGTGGCTGTGTGTGAATGTGTTTATTTGCTCTGTTCTCCTGTGTTGTGCACATGTAGGGAAGTAACGTGATGGAGGACCAGGACCTCAGAGACATTGGGATCACAGATCCAGGACACAGAAAGAAGATCCTCCACGCAGCACGCAGCTTGCCCAAGGTAATGAGGACTGAAAGAACTGAGAGAATGCTGATGTATGAAAAACTGTTTTAATATCAGCGTCTGTTCAAATATAGTAAATTGGCAAAGAAAACCCATAAAGGATATAAAGATTTTGTATTTGTTAGTATACACATTTACCATATGTTCACCTCACCTGAGCTTAAGTCACAATTAAATAAAACATGGAAAATCCTTATTTTGACACCAGATGTTATAGATTTAGGGGCAAACAAGTCACAATGGATAATAATCTTTACTCATTTAAAACCCAGCTCAACAAAACAACTTGTTGCATATATTTCTAACTCCTACCCTGAATTGCATTACAATTTTAAATGAAAACCACATACCAAAACTACAGCGCGAGAGGAAACATTTGAGTGAGTGAATGGCGAGGCTAAAAACCAGCATAAGTCTTACATGTTTCCCTCTCTCTCTCGTGCAGGTGAAAGCACTGGGATGTGATGGCAGCACATCCCTCGCCTCCTGGCTTGACGGCCTCGGCCTGCATGAATATCTGCCGAACTTCCTTTCGAGCGGCTACCGCACACTGGAGTGTGTTAAGAACCTGTGGGAGCTGGAGATCGTCAATGTAAGAAGCAATGACTTGCATTATTGATCCAATATTTTTTTTTATTCTGGGCTCTTTTAGAGGATGGCAGAGCAGATTATTGCTTAGTGCCTCACGCTCTGACAAAGACCCACGAGTGCCAGTGGAATTGTCTCCTTATGGATCGTGTTTGGGGTTAAGAGGCTCTAAAAATGTAATGCTGCACCAACATGGGGTAAGGACAGCACTTCCATAGAACTCTGGCAGGAACGTTTTCAAAAACACTGAGTAATGAGCACATAGAGAACAGATGACATGTAAATGAAGGGCAAGGGGAAACACTGTGAGTGATGCCAGGGAAATACTGAATATAATGTGTATAATAGAGCATTTTGTTATAATTTCATTTCATGATAATTTCACAAAAAGAACTCATTATATTTTGGCTTTATAGAAAAGTGTATCAGTTAGGTTGAAGATGTGGACATGACTCGTTTTACTGTGTGTTTGGACTACAGTATTGGTAGATAAGTGTGACAGTGAACAGTAACTGAAGAAACAATGAAAAAACACTATTAGCCACTGCTACATTTTATCCCCATGATCTTTCTGAAATAATTTTCTGCTTAAAAAAAACATTCTTTTTCAACTGGATTTGAGAAAACTGTTTCTCAGAGATAAAACATCACAGTTAGGTTGAACTCTCGGTATGTCGTAATGTAGACGTAGTGGTGAGTCAGGAGTGAGTCACGAGGGAAAGTTTTTGAAAGTTTTTGTGAGCCAGTGAGGCGACTTCTATATATTTTTGGCACCCATGCTGTTGTTAGGCAGTCCAAACTTTCTGATACTGATACACTGTATCAGCCGATATATGTGAAAAAATGGGCAGTGAATCCTAATATGGTGTGCCCTTAGAACAAAGACATGTTTACTCGAGGCACAATATATTACGTTATAATAACCATACATTTTAGGATAAATAACAAAGCACACATGCAACCAAACTGATTGAACTTGAATTATGGAAGAAAGGCCAATCGTCATTGCCAGACGGTCGACGTGATCAGACAGGGCTGATAGGTGCGCAGTAGGAACAGTTGATATTCTCGCCTACACCTCCTCGTGTCCCTGGCTATGATCGGCTACGGCTGCAGTAGCTTCAGCAGCTGCAGGAAGGCAGCAGGCAAACATAGCGTAAATGCAGCGTTTCAGGGACGGGGTCCAGCAGACTGCGATGCGGTGCAGCGAGATGGGTGTGAGTGCAGGGGCACATTACTTTCAGCGTACAGAGTAGCACAACTGCCTCCGAGCATCTTGGCAGAACTCGCTTTGCCAATTACATTTCCTACATCCTCTTCAGCATCTCGTAGCAAATAGCATCAAGGTGATCTACGAGCTGGTTCACACATCCCATGCTATACCGAGGCTCTTGCAATTTGAATTGTTTTACGACACACCTCAAGCGTCGTGGTCTCGCCGTGATTCTGTACACGAGACAATAATGAAAAAGAGGCATCAGGAATCCAGAGCACAGACCAGTTACCCCTTCCGACGTCGACTTTCCCTGGATAAATAATTGAAGCCGACAGACAAAGAACCAAATTAGTCTGTTCAGGGATAGTTTGTACCGGCAAAGTAATTGCAAATGTAACATTAATGACTCAACATGCTCTTTTACTGGATGAGTACAAATGTTATTAGCCAATTATGCAAATATACAGTGTTGGGATAATGAGGTTTCTATGCATACATTTAACCTATGTTTCCTACTCTGAGGGCTTGAGCCACACCAGATGAAAATGCATTGGGAAAGGGTTTAGAGGCTCTATGGATCAATGTGCGAAAAGTGAAGTTGCATGTTGTGTTGAAATACTGCAGATTAAAAACACATTTGTGTCCTAAAGTTAGAAACAAATTAGCAATTTTTGCACATTTATTTATTTGACATCCCACAAATCACCTCTTCTATGTTATAAAGGCACTATTTTTAACAAGGAGCTTTGAATTTGAGAGTGTCCAAGGATGGAGACTGTGCTGTACTTTCAATTTATGGCAACAGATTGAGGCTGAATTATTGACACTCCTATTTGCCGGTCTGTGGACGGCTGCCAGATAGCAGCGCATTCTACCAACTGTGTATAATTACATAATTAGCTTAGTCTGGATAAAGTCTTGCGTATGATATGCTGAGCGCAATGCACCGTAAACAGTCGGCTTCACATTGTGTCCTCTCTAGGTTATTAAGATCAGCGCCCTGGGCCACAGGAAGAGGGTCATCGCCTCTCTCGCGGAGAGACCGTATGAAGAAGCTCCGTCCAAATCCCGGCGTCTCTCCCCAATCATGGTGAGACTGCTGATGTTAATTAGTCCAATTCAAAGTTATGCTGCTCTTTATGGTGAGGTCATCAGTTTCTGTTTCCTTTATGGGCATTGAAGTCTTGAATTTCACTCACAAAGATCTTCAATGTTTTTTTGTTTTTTTTTGCAGTCAGTTGAAGGCAGTAACAATATTAAATAATAGATCTTAATGTGATTTGAGCAAAATATTATCGACCTAATTTGGAAACATTTTATTGCTGCAACACGGGAGGCGTGAGAAGTTGGTGCTTTTCGTCATCATATGAAACAATGTACCCGAAGTGATTCCGTATCCGACAGTTTGTTTGGATCCATGTTCTGCTGCTCGTCTGGGTCCAGATTGTTTCAAAAATGATTATGAATGCTACACACAAGCCATGTCAAAACCTGGTGAAAAGCGTCAGTGGATGACACTGGTTTGATATCAGCCCAAAAATACCTCACAGAAGGAGGGCTTTATCCGATAGAAGAGTGGGAATCCGACTGCAGCTGTGCTAGTGCTTCTATTTCACCACTTAAGAGCAGAAGCATATTGTCAGCACTAATTTGGCCAATGCATTAGTCATGCTTAAGATGCCCAATTAGATAGAAGGGCTGTTCTGCATACGCCCTCAGCATGACCTGTATTCAGCGATGGCGTTGTAAGATATATCTTTCGATATATGAAATGCTGTTGAAAAGGGTTTCAGAAATCGTTTCAAGTGCTCCACGCAGAACAGAGAGATACTTTTTTCAAAATGTAACCACAATCAAAACGGAGCCGGGGATGGAAGCGATACAGTGTACATATGGCCGTCTAATTCTATGCCAACATCGTTTGGTGAGAAAATTGATCCTTTTTCTATCAGCTGCGGATATCTAATTTTGGAATGCGATCCTTCACTATCATTATGTTCACAACAGTGAAACACTCAGGGCTGATTTCCCAGGCAGATTAAAGTGGGCTAAAAAAAGGACGGAGACTCTCTCTCGGAGACTTGGAAAAGGATCTTTTTTTGAAGATTAAGCGGGGCTGTAGATCAGGGAAACTGGCCCTGTGTAGACTGTGCTCTCAAATCATTCATCTGTGCTACGTCTCTGTCTTCTTTTGCCCGTGTGTGCGTTTGTGTGTGTGCGGTTGTGGTAGTTTCACGACCTCCTGTCCCAGACCACGTCTCCTCTCAGTCAGATGGACCCCTACACCAGTCGCTCCATGGACATGCTGCTGCCCCTGACTGAGCCGGACCGGAGGCGGCGAGGGGCTGATCAGGACTGTAGCATATCTCTGCGCTCGTACAGTGAAAGGCCGCGATCTGTGGTGAGTTTCTCATCGCTCATCGGCCTCAAAATCGGAAAAAAACTGAAAAAGGAAAAAGGGGGAGGATGCTCCAAGTTAGACATGTCTGAATTTGTTTTAGATTCAAGACAAACTCACTGTATGAGGTAAATCTTAGTATGTAGTTTCAGAGTAACCACAACATTTGAATATGACCAGAGAAGAAAGCAAAGCACTAGTTTATTGGTTAATGATTAATGATGAAGTGATAAAATCAATGAGCAGTATTACGTTATTACACATACAGTACTACATTTCAACCGGAATTTGTTAATGACTTTTTGCATAGAATGATTCATTTGTATGAATATAAATGGATGATATTGTAACTTGTAGCAGTTAAATAACATTTGTGTGACTGACCCATTTATCTTTCATCCCTTTATAGATAGTGCTGATCTTTTGATGGTTTTGAACTCATTGGGAAATTCGAAAAAAAATTAATATCTAATATAAAATCATAAAAAAAGGTGCTTCCCTAAACGTCTTCAATTGTTCATAAAGTGAATGGACTCTGTGATCAAATTTGACCATTTGCGAAAGGTCAAATACATAAACTGTAAAGCTGACATGCCTGCTTTCTTAATCACTGAGGCCAAAGACAAAACACAGCAGAGCGTCTATGAGAGAAATGTTATACGACTTGCACTACCCGGGGACCATGATATGTGAAATCAATACTTTTTTCCTAAATGCTTAGTGGATTATTGTATTCATTATGGCTTACTCTGACAAGTGATTTATGATTGCGTGAAGCGTGCATTGACCTCGAGGCCCAACCTGGTGCATGAATATTTATGTGAGTACCTGCAGCTTGAACAGGACTCACGTTAAAGTGCTGACCAGGCACACCTCACTTGCCTTCACACTCATTTACACCAGTCACAAGTCCTTTACGTCACTCGACTGAAACGCACAAATCTATTCGTGGAATCTGCTTTTCACTTCTAATATAATTTAAACTATATTGCGTGTCTTAGCGGTTGTGAGATGACGTGGAGTGGTGATGGAGAGTTGACCTGACGGAGCACAATGTTTTCCACTGTAAAAGAACTGAACTCGTTAGGTCACAGCTTTTAGTTTTTTCTTCGTGTTAACCCATCAATGCTTTTACGCCGCTGCAGGACAGACAGAGCGAACGACACAAAGATTCTCGTTTAAACCTCCGGCCGCCGAGCCAATCTGCCACCTATGCCACGGTGTCCGCCTGGCATCACCAGCCCGAGAAACTCATCCGGGAGTCCTGTGGGTACGAGGCCACTGTAAGTCACATCTTTCTCCTGTCATGATGCCTGTTGTGTTTGTGTGTGGGCGACAGTTTCGCTAAATATTTTTTGCATGAAATAGTCCTAAAACCTGGTGTGTTGTATTTCTCTCTCCCAGTACCTAGGATCAATGATAATCAGGGATCTACGAGGGATTGAGTCCACACAAGATGCCTGTGCTAAAATTAGGGTGAATATTACTGAACATTTCATTTCATTTGTAATGATCTTTGACAAAACAACGGAAAACTTCCTTGTGAAAAACAAACACATGTGTTTTTGCACGGTTGCACAGGTGAAATGTAACATGGAAAGTGTGTGCTCTGCACATGGGAAACGTGGATTATAGTGTACTTTGAATTTTTTGGTGGTACAATGTGGCACAGTGTGTTGAAATTCATGATTCATTCAAAAAAGCAATTATAATGTCAGCGGGAAAAAACACAAATTCAACACAATTGCATTTGTTGTGCACTAACCAATGTGTGTTTGTTGCACTACGTGTATTTTCTCATTCTTTATACTACGTTCATTCCAGAAATCAAAGGACTCCAGAAAGGGTCCAGTTGTCATCCTTTCCATAACTTACAGAGGGGTCAAGTTCATTGATGCAGCCACGAAGGTACATTTGTGTGTCTCTGTGTCTATTGATCTGTCCAACTCATCCTCCATGAGCATCGTATTCCCAGTTAACCACTCCCTTCCTTCCTCTCTGTGTTAGAGCATAGTTGCAGAGCATGAGATCAGGAACATCTCGTGCGCCGCCCAGGACCCGGACGACCTCTGCACGTTTGCTTACATCACCAAGGATCTGAAGAGTGGCCACCACTTCTGTCATGTTTTCACCACTGTGGAAGTGGTGAGCAACCCATTTATAAATGGCATAACCCTGTACAGGCACGGCTAATGTTGTAACTCCGTAGCTGCAAATTTCCCCTCAATGGAAAGAATCTCGGCCTCTGTTAAGGTTAATAACGGTATTTAATCTCTGAGGAGCCAATATTGAACCAACTGAGCAGTAACTTAACTGAGCAGGAAATCATAATAGCTTTTGGCCAAAATCTAAAATTGAAGCCTAACTTATTTCTATTTACCCCTGTGATTCATAAGAAAAAACGGAAAAACCTATAAAAAAATAATAAAAAAGAAAAAAATCAGAAAAAATAAGACCTTTTCCAGATTGAAGGTCATTTGGGGCCAGTACACAGTGTGTCTAAATGTGAATTAAAAACAAAAGCTGCTGAAATGGGTGGAACTGTGAGGTGACTTTTCGTCAACATGGCCTTTTTTATGTTCTGTGTCTCGTAATTTGAACACAATTGTGTTTGTTTTTCACCCAGACACAGACCTACGAGATCATCCTAACATTGGGACAGGCTTTTGAGGTGGCCTATCAGATGGCCATCCAGTCCAGGGCGAGACAGTACGTCCCGCCCACACCTCTGGCGCCAGAGGTCGTAGAGACCAAAGCGAGCCGTCCCGTATCTCAGTCGTGGAACAGCATGCGGAGATCAGCAGTGAGTACCACCCTACAAAAAAACACTCACACACACAATGAAACTGTGTGTCTGTGAGTGTGCGTGTGTGTGTTCAATTTGCACCACTTGTAAAAATGAAAGAGGGAGAGCGGAAACAAACATGTGTAATCACAATTCAGAATGGGTACACAGACCTCATGACCAACTTTCTCCTTGCCACTGACTGCCCAATGGGCCACCTATGGATGGAAGATTTGCTGTGTGTGTGTGTGTGTGTGTGTGTGTGCGTGGCAGAAAATGATGAGTCAACAATACTTTGTGTGCGTGGCTGCGATCAGGGAGAGAGTTGCTATTTGTGCATATGCGAAAAAATGATGAATGAATAGTTTTATGAGTAGTTTACGGGCGGGAATATGATTTCCTCTGGGACTGATGTCAGGGCTCGGGGGCCCCTGCTACTGCTTCCTTGCCATTGATTGAGTGTGTTGCATAAATGTTCACGTATACCCTGAGATGCGCGTTGATGCATTGGCCTCTTATGCTGCATATAATGAGCATTCAGTGATCACTGTCACCTGAGAGAGGGAGGAGCACGCACGCTCCCGGACCACATGCTCATGCAGAGACACAAATCACTTTGTTTTACTACCTGCCTCCGAGGATAATATATGGAGTCATCACAGAGCTGCATAATGAGTGTGGCTGGTTGTTAAGACAGAGAGAGACTCATATCAGCAGTGATTTGTTTTGATGCTCATCATTGGTTTAGGAATGCCAGCGAACGTATTTGGCTTAAACGAAAAACAGTTACAGCTTCATATTCCCCCCCCTCCCTCTGCCCTTCACTTGAAGTTACTTAGTCATTTTGTAATCATTTAACAGTGATCACGAGGGCAGGTTTCCTACTCAATATTCTTGTGTATTTTTTTGTAACAGTATGTCTTTGATCGCAGAGAGAGCTAGACTATAATCCATATTTCATTTTGTTTCCATTCAGTTGTAGCTCCCTTGCTTATTTAATGAACATTAGTGGGTTTGTTGAAATGTTGTGTGGGTTTGTAATTACATTACCTAAAGTGCTGAAGTCTTTAATATCCCCGTATTTAATACCACCCGTTTCTCTGCTTAGTTTAAACACTTGTGCTTCGTTTCTTCTAACGTTTAAAAAAAAAAGGTGTTTTCGATGTAGCGCAAGTGTTGGACGAAATGTTTGCTGCTTTGGCTGCAGTGTATTCCATCAATCCAGTGAAGAGCAGGACAGAGCCACTAATAGTAACACTGTTGTATCTACAAAGGGTGACCTTTGACCTCATAAAGCAGTGACTGCTTGGAGGGAGGGGGTCTCCAGGGTGGGATATGCAAATGATTTTTCAGTTTCTGTTCGAGTAGATGATCCATATTTCACACTTCAGCTCTTGTGGTGCTGTTTTAAAAAAAAAATAACATGCTAACCACCTCAAAGTGGGGAGAAGCCACCTACATTTGTGAAGCTGTGATTGGACAATCAACAAAGGTTAATTACAAGGACAGGAGAAGTGGGATACTTTTCCTGAATAATGTAACTCTGTAAGTGGTGAAGGATTGCTCCTTCTGCTGCCTTTGAAATGCTGTGTCCGTCTCTTTTCTCTCCTTTTTTTAACATGTCTTTGTTCTTGTCTTCTTGGTCCTCCTGCTTCCCAGGGTGCCCCTCTGCTCGAATGCCGCTGCTGTCACTGTCACACGTGTACTACCCACCGTCCTTCCTTCCTCCCGTTGCACTCTGTTAGCCCTGGAGTCCAGGTCCTCCTCTTTCCTTTCCTCTATATAACCCTTGATCGTCACACATCTGCTTATACACCATCCCTTTCTTTCTTTTCCCCTTGTTACCGGATGCTGCACAGCCCTTTATTCCCTTGTTTGGTGGATCTTAATATTTTAACCATAACAGTTCTCCTCATCCCTTTACTTTCCCCACCTCTCATCCTCATCTTACATCTTTTTAGTTTTGTTTTTTTTTTATTTGAAGACACAGTCTAAGGAAAGAGAGGTTTCTTGATGTGATTAACCTTCCCGTTACGAGGACTGTTGGCTAAATTGAGCCGGTGAGGTTTTTATTCCAAAAGCGGTCATCAACAAGATGGTTGGAGTGGTCTTTGTTGGATAGTTGTAAATGATCCTTCCCTCATTTGCTGTATTCCATATCTTACCTTTTTTAGGACCCGTTGATCTGAAGGTGTCATCCATAAACAGGGAGTGTAATATTTTTTTTGGAGCCATTAGAAATGAATACGTAACTCCAAGTAAATTATTTCCAGGTAATACGTAGACTTGTTTGTATTAACTGCTCATGTTATAACGTCAGCCGCCGGGCGTAGAGCACTTGTTGATTTTTGAACTAATAATCAGTGTATTTTTTCACGAGGGACGTAGCCTTGGTTTTGCACAGCCTGCGAGTGTATTTTTCTGTCAAACATCATCCATGTTGTGGGTTGAACCCCGTGATCGTAACACGATCACCGGACCTGTGCCTCTAATCCGCCTGCACGTGTGTGAGCCGAAGACTTGTCAGTCGGTATGGCCTCCGCTGCTGCCGCCCGCGTCTCACGCCCTGCTCTCGTCCCCCCTCCCTCCCTCCCCCCGGCAGATGGACCCCCTGGAGATGGACCCGGACATGCAGTCCCTGGGCAGCACCAACTGGCTCTTGGACCAGCGCGACACCAACAGGCGGCCCGTCAGCACCAAGTACGAGACCACCATATTCTGAGGCCGGATCCCCCCCACAGCTGCCCCCCTCGCACCCCACTCGTACTGTCCCCTTACCCTGCATCCAATTCTTCATTTATCTCTCTCTCTCTCTCACACACGCACACACACATACATTTATATATATATAAAGACATGCGAGCCCCGTGCCTTCTCACTGTGATGGTATAGCACCCCTCAGGGCTGCCTACTCCTGCACCCTCCTTTGCCCGTGCCCAGCGACCTACACCGACCTCCCGCCCACCGTGACAAACATCCCCGCGGCTCTCCCCCGTGCCTCCCCAGCACCCTTTGGCGGCCTCTCTCGCCCGTTGCTGCTGTAGCCAATGGCGGAGCCCTGGAACAGATGACCGATTCGGACCGATCTCATTTCACAGTGGCCCTGCTCTCTCAACCAAACTGCCTCTTCCACCTCCTCATCCTCCTGCTCCTTTTGACAGCTTGCATCTGCCTCCAAATCCCCCCATACCTCCCAGAGGTTACAGCTTTGTATTTTTTCCTCCTTCAAACCTTTTTTTAAATATTATATATTTATTTTCCATTAATTCCAACAGGGAAAAAAGGCATCTTGATTTTCATTTTTGCTCTGTATCTAAACTACACATTATTGTGACTCGACAGAAAGTTCAGAATATGAAATGAATTACAAAGTGACAAGTCCGTCAATAGCTAAAGCTTATCTGCCTTCTTGCAGAGGACAAATGGGAATATCAGTACTACTTACAAGTCTGTACAGCACATATAAGCTCCAGCCTGCAGCGTAAAGGCTTGGAACTGTTTACCAGGCTTTGTCTAAAGGTCACAAGCTAACATGTATCTTGTTTGTTTAATCCATATAAAAAGTTGACATAGCTTCCAATGGAGGATTATGTGCCTGACTATTTTCCCAGTCTTTTGTGTGACTGCTGGTTAACTCCTAACTCCAAAAATGATGAAAAGTCAGGAATATGTAACCTCCTCTAAAATGACCATTTGTTGCTTTACTTTTTCAAATGATCATCTTGATCACATTCAATGACCACCTAATCTCACCTATGTCCAGTGTTTGCACTAAGATAACTGCAAGCTGTAGTATTATATCTATAGCTCAGAGTGTGGTCAAACATCCAATTCTTAATAAGAAAACAATTAAGCACTTCCCTTAAATGGTTAACAGGCCCCTCTTGTATCTTACAAGCTTTAGATATGTAAAATATTCGTATAATTAGTTTTTTTTTCCTCGCCGCTTTAACATTTTCTGAGTCACTTGATTATTTCGATGTTGTTTTTTTCTTTCTCCACCTGTAGCCTGTCCTGTCTCAGCAGGCATCTACCACTGTGAGGCACTATGAGGAGGCCGCTTTGCTAGCATGGAAACGAATTCAAGACAAGGACAAATAATCAGTAAAGGACAAAAGAGCAACATGCAGCAAACAACCCTTTTTTTTCTACGCATTTGTACAAAACTCATAAAACAACGCAAAGGATTGGTTCGCAAATCTGTCACTGATGTCTGAACTGGAATGGACCAAGAACTACTGAACCCTCAAGCAAACACACACACACACAGGGGAGGACAACTTTCCTTCACTTTACCGAGGACAACGGCCTTACTTCATTTCGGGTTATCTATAATCAACTAAATCTCCTATCTTCTTCTTGACACCCGCCGCCGCACGCCTCCCCCTGCTTCTCTGAGACAAAAAAAAAGAAAAGAAAAAGGACACAATATTCTTCTGATTTTCTGGTGTATTAAACTGACAATGACTAGCTGGGGTTGTCGTTTGATGGTACAGTTTTGTCCAGATGAGTCTTTGCTCTGGTCTTGTACTGCCCCGTGCCTCTCAGCAATCAACGGTAGCACCTGAGAGACCGCAAATCACAGCATCTTCTTGCCAATTTTTAAAAGAAAAGCACTGTGTTCAAAACGTGGCACTATCCCTTTTAATACCTTCTCTCTTTCTTTTCCTATGATGCAAGTAGGATGTCAGTGCTTTTTTGTGATACTTTTTGATAGACGGTGGCTGACGGAAAAACCTTGGGACTGAATGATTAAGAGGGGATCACAGCGGGATCCTGCCATTAATACAACCAGAGGCCAAAAAAAAAACAATACCACAAAATAATAAATAAATACAGACGCATATGAACTGTACTGGCATTGGTTCCGCATTTCGCAATTTTGGGAACCTAAACAAAAAAAAACACCCCGAGTATAATAACGAGCCTTGAGCACAATTTGGCACACATTTCCCAACATAGCATCCTATTATCATGATTACATGGGTAGGTATCCATGCTGCTTCACACCCAATTTAGAATTAGGTACAGTGCACGCAAAGTGTGTCACTTGACAAAACGGCAGTGAAACAGTCGAAACATCGCTCTGGTGTGGTGTTAATGCGAATGGATTTGTTATGCTTGAGAACGTGACACTTTTGTTTATTTGATGTTTTTTTTTTCTTTTTGAAGAATCTTCCTCACTGCACTGTGACGTGACTCAGAGATGGAGTCGATGCTTATCCGTGTGCACTACCCGCTCTGCTACCGTATGCCTTGTTTCTGTCTTGTCCTCATGGGAGTTTGGACCGTTGCTGTTACATCACCGGCCACCGTCCCTGTTTGTGTGTGTGTGTGTGTGTGCTGCGGTGAGATGCAAGGTTGTGAGCTCCTCTCCAGAAGACTGGTTGTCTGGAGACTGTTGGGATGTAACCGGTGTGTGTGCGGATAATGTGGCTTTGTCATTGCCACTCTTGTTTCTGACTGTCAACTGTTAGCTTCCACTGATGATGCATGATGGCAGTGTTCCTTTTGTGTTTTTTGTACCCTCTGATGCACCTGGCCTGAGCAGTCGTTGTGTGTACCGTAGCAGTGTGTCGTCTCCTCTCACTCATCCGCTTTTTATGTTCCCTCTCGTCACCACACACACACACACACCAACACACGGCGCATCATCTCCATCCCCCTCCACGTTCCCATTGTCGCCATCCCTCCGACACTTTTGTCACGTTTGTTCTTCCATTTTGTGTGTCACCAAGACAACCTGCTCTAGTAGGAAGGCATAATGTAAGAGCATTACACTTTGATGAGCAGCAGCTATTTAAAGCAAGTTTTGGTGGCATGATATTGGCTGTGCATGTACCGGTATTTCTTTAACCTTGGTGTTTCCCTTGTGTAGCTCACCCCGGCGTTCAAGTTTCCGGACACCAAGCTGTGAGTTGACGGGGAGCAGCCAATGTTTGCGAGTGTTGGGTTAGTGGGCAGAGCAGTGGAAAAAAATGAGAGGGAGGGAGAAAATGAGAGGTAAGCCTTACGCTACACACAGGGCCCGAACAGCGCTAATCTGACATTTAGATCTCTCTGAATATCCCCTGCTCCTCCACTGCCCCCGATAGAAATCAACAACAACACACAAACGGAGGGCGACCTGTTGTTCCACGTCACTGGCCAAGCAGGACCAGGTGTGTCACTCCTGTCTTGAGAAAAGATCAGACAGAAAGGTCAAGTCGATTTCCTGGCCTCCGTGTGACTCTCTGATCTTCTTGTGTAGGTACTGTAATGTTTCGAGCACTGTAGATCATTAATGAGCATTTCTATTGATTCAGGTGTATTGAAGATAGTAACTGCTGGAATTATTCAAAGGTGAACAGAAGTGTGACAAAAAAGTAGAGAGAAAAAAGAAAAAGAACTGTACCAGCATACAATGCTTTGCCCTTGTTTGTGGACAGAGTATGGTTTGTCAATGAAAATGTGACACTGTCTCAAATTTCAAAGCAATATTATATTAAGTAAATTAAATAATACAATGACAAAAGAACAAAGAAAATCGGTTGTCAGGATTGATTTTGTTTTATGGTTGGGAAATAAAAGATAAAAAAAGAAAACTTTACACCAGCTGTTTCAAATTCAAAGTGACAATTATAGTAATTTGATAATTATTTTACCGTTATACATCTATGTGTTCCTACAGTAGAGTTTAGGTCAGGTTTGGATCAGCCCCACTTCGTATTAAGTCACATTCAAGAGTCAGATTATCTAAAGTCAAGCGGCTGTTGAGTTTGGCATTTTCAGTATCCTCACAAACTCCTTATACCGTCAGGCTAAAACTCAGTTTTTGTACCTGAAGGAAGATTAATTGTGTGTATAACTATTTAGAGCCATGGTAAATGTGGTTAGATATGATATGGTTTTATGCACAGTACTGCATTTTCTTTTTTCCTTGTGGCCGTCTAAATGTGGAGGTATGCTATTTCTGCCCGTGTGGACTGAGTAATTGAGTTGAACAACACACCCACTAAAACAACTATTGTGTGGGAAACATTGAGTATATTTTTGGTTTGTTATTTTAAAAAAACACAACACACAAAAAAAACAAAGAAAAGAGTGCATACTCTCCGGTGAGTTACTCAGCATGCGGATAGGAAACCAGCTACACATTCCATATTTGTATTATTTACAAGCCATTGACATACTTTCTTTGGTAATTTTATCTCGAGCGGGTGCGAGACCTAACAAACCAAACAAAGCTATTTTCCAGGAAACTGATTATTTCAGGCTCTCAATTAGTCTTGAGTAGGTCAGACAGAAATGTTCTCATTACCATATTAACTCTTTGGTTTTCCTGTCTTTCCTTTCAAACAATGTTTCCTAATGTTGTCTGCTTTCAAATTGTACTCAGAATACTTCGGTACATGATTTATGCTTTGATTTGTTTGACCTTTACATGACATAATAATCTGACAAAATAAAATAATATAAAAACAAATGTCCCTCTCAAGAAAGTGCAGATGTCTGCTATAAAGCTATATAGGAAGAAATATCAGTCCACCAGCAGATAGTTTCAACATTTTCTGTAACTGTATTTACAATAAAGCAGGGCTGGACTGGTATTCGTAAATCCTTGGCATTACTCTGTGTTTTTATTTGGCTTACCCATAAAGCACGGGCATCTGTCTGTTGTTCCATCCTTTATAATGACACCTCGCCTTATGTCTCTGGTATTGATTGTCAGATGTTGTGTCTCATAGCCTAAAGTCTGTGGATGAAGCAGGTAATTGTGCGTCAGAATGGATAAATGAAAGTGCAAGGTGCACATATTTGAGCGGAGGGTGGTGAACTCAGGGGTTAAATTGGGTTGATGTTTTTATACTTGACCTGTAAACCACTGCACACCAGTGTGTTCACTTGCACGCACACAGGAACAGTGCATCCTTCAGATCGCTGTACTCTTACAGTATAGCAGACTGCACGTGTAGGTCTGCAGTGTGTTTTGTATTGCCATGTTTTTTTCTCTTGGCTATTGGCATTGTGGTGGGGGACTGACTTTATAGTTGGTAAAGTTAGATTTGAAATTGACCAGGTGTTTCTATATATGTATTAATGTATATTAATAACAACAGAAAATCTAATTTAACCCCTTGGGTTTAATTGTGGGTGGTGTCCATTTCGTTTGAACAATTTTGCGTAAAAATGCCAGGGCCGTATATTTGCCCCAGTTCAGCCCTGCACGACAGCTGCGTGTTCGATTCCCCACATGTTAAGGTCTCCTGAAGCTAGCTGGGTACCAGCCTAACGCGAGTCCTCTCCAGGATTGGCCTCTCCCGGAGGGAACAGCAGTCTCCTGAGGATCGGTGCAAAGAAGGGCCCGAAGACCGTTCGGGTGAAGTGGACGATGCGCCCGAAGGCCGCCCCCAGCTCAGCCAGCTCAGCGCTCACCAGCCTCAGTGGAGCAGGCAGCTCTAAAGTTTCCTTAGAAGGGCCGCCCTGTAGCACAGCCAGGAGGAAGCCCTGCACCCTTTGTCCTGTGTCAGATCAGGGGAGTTAGAGAAAGAGGGAGAGATCAGGCTTAACAACACCCATTAGTAGTAGTTAGGATAACCTTCACTAAATGATATAATGTGCATGTTTCTTGTCGTCAACGTCAACGTTTTTTCTTTAATCTTCCTGGAATGTCTGACTATTCAAAACTAGAGGTTGTATGAATAAAATGTTCTGTTACAAACGAGGCACACTACCAGACAAAATACTGTATAACTCAAACACACTAAGATGTACGAAGACATCTTATTGTGCCTTGGTCAAAAATGAACACATTTACAGAAAATTCATCTGAGACTATTTTGAGCCCAAATAACCAACTTTCCCTGGGTCCAGCTCCTCGGCTGTCATGACCTCTGGTTTTTATTTGTAATATATGATCGAGCAATAAACACTTTTCTGACATGAGTCATTTGAATGTATTATTTAAATTAATGTAATTTAATTCTCCAAACTACTGCTAAGGTGGTGTCAAAAACAACAACAACATCCAGCAGTACATTTATTTCCCACTAATTTATCTGTCTCAATTAATAATCGAGCAACTTTGCTCTCATGGCCTGACCTATGAGTGTGTGGACCGGGTTGTTGTGTTTCCACAGGTCAGATATTTGGCCACTCAGCAGATCCCGTTTGTCCTGAGGCAGCGCCACTCCTCCCTGGCTTGCCAGGGCTTCGTTAACCTGCTGCAGCACTGTCTCACCGAGCCCCAACAGCGCCCTCCTCAGGTCAGCGTCCCTGCGGCACCAAAACAGCAGCATAAGACAAATCATCCGTTGACGTATATTGGGTCAGTGGCAGCTTATAAGCAATGTTGTTGAATGTTCCGGGTAAATGAATAAGGGTCTAAATTAATATCTAGCTCTCTCAAGAGGTTTTATATTGAGTAAGAGTATTTTAATAAAGGGGATTAACATGTTATCGCAGCTTGGACCAGTGTGTGAACAGACAGTGGATATCACAAACTGCTGTTTCACATCCATCCACTGTTAAGGACCGGGCTTCTCTTGAACAGAATGAGGTTATCTGGATGCGTTCTGACAAGCTGCTTGCCGCCTGTCACCTCGATTGGTTCCCCTTCTTATATATTACCTGTTCCCCTTGACAGCCAGTACATGCATCACCACGTCCTCCTCTTACCTGGTATGACCGCCCTGCAGCAGGGTGGTGACGGTGTGCCTCAGTTTACCTACAAACCCCTGCAGAGAGAAAACAGCATCTCCACACTGCGCGTTTGTCAGGAGCAACACCGACGTCTCCAGCACCAGCATCCGGAGCCGCTGGCCCAGAGCATCAAGGCGGACCCGGTCTATCAGCACAGCCTGGGTACAGGCCAGGGTCACATCGTTTGCTTAGTCATAGGGTACTACAATACAGAAGTGCACAATTCATTCTGTTTCTGACTGTTGGTTTGAAAATAAGTGGAAGGATGGATTAATAGTCCGTTTGTGTGATTCAGTGAGAGAAAAAAAAATCCAAATATACATTTTCTCTATTACTAATTTTGACAGTTTGAAATCCTTTCTAATGAATATATTTGAAATATGATGAGTAAGGTTCATGGATGTACGCTCATCTGACAGGTCCATTTTCTACAGTTCTACAGCCCTAATTGATGTCTTATGTGTTTATTCATTTGCGCTGTACACCAAGTTAAATTCCTGTGTACCTGTACATTTGGCCAATAAAAGCGATATCTGATTCTGATGTGGGTGTGTTTCTCTTAACTCAGCTCCAATGTGTTGCAATATACTGTAAGGCCGGCAGAGTGAGTGTGTGGGGAGACTGACAATTCCCCTGATAATGAATAAAACATCACTTAAATAAAAAGGTGTCGTTTTGCAGAGCGCAGCTGACCTCGGGATATCTCTGGTCCTGTGGATCCCAGTGCAGCAGGCGCATGTAGGCCCGGTTGAGGACAGCAGTGGGACTGACGGTACCTCGGCTGTCAGGACCGGGAGACTCAGACTGAGCTCTGATGGCAGACGCCTCTTCTGACAATGCTGCTTCAAGCCAGGCGGTTGTATTATCCAGAGAAGCTGAAAATTGCAAAAGCATACACATTGTAAGTGAAAGTAATATGATAAATAAGATTTAAACTGCAGTGCTACATAATTAGCAGACTGGCTGCTAATTACGTGGCTAAAGATGCCCTTGCTTGTTTCTGTTTGAGTGATACAGATGCACAAAAGTAAATAGTTGGTTTAATTGTCTGTGCTTGACTCATTCCAATTGCAGCACTTAAGAGTTTCTCCACTGCAATTGCCTAGAGACAAATTGCTTTTGAAATATGTCACACAGCTGGAATCATGTAAATATACTGTTACTTAGGGGGAAAACTGAATGAAATGTTTAGACAAAAATCAAATTAAAATTATAGAAATAAGTGTTGATATTGGATTATGTTTGAGCCTTCGATATACCTTAAACTGTCTGGTTCCAGTTTCTCCAATGTTAAGCTTTGCTAAAGTAGATTGAAATAGCCTGTCTTTCTTTGAGATTTCGACTGTTGGTTTTACAAAACAACAAAACATACATTTTATACATGTCACCTGCTCTGTGAATATTTTTTGAATATTCTTTACAAAATTTTTAAGACCAATCAAGTTATCTAAGGACAGCTTCTGACCCAATTTATGAGACCCTGACAAACGGCAGGAGTGTGATTTAGACCGACAAGGGTGAAGGGTGGATTTTATTTTTAAATTGAGAACTGGAAAGGCCGACAATCATAAATACCACACAAAGTCACCTTCACCATCCATCATGCATATGGTAGCAGCCAGGAGAAAGATTGAACCATTGAAAGGACCCCCAGAGCTCACCTGGCTGCATGTCCAGGATCTGCTGGAATTTGGCCCTCTCATACTGCACAGCCCGCTGCAGGAGGTGAGGCCTCAAGCTCTGGATGGTGAAGTTAACCATGTCAGTCTTCATTAGCTCCAAGACACTGAAGATGGCCCTGAGTGAAGAGAAATATGGTGGGGTCACCTTTGATGATTAATCTAAAAACTACGTTTGTACAACTGCAAGCACAACAAGCAAGTGTATAGGACCACATTAATGGCAATATAAAAAATGTAAAAGCCCGGAATAATAAGGAACTAGTTGTATATGTTTTTTAGAGAGTACGTTCAAGTAATGAGACATATGTGAAGAGGAGCTGACATATATGAGGGGTTATTATATGACATCAATCTGATATGGGTCTAATAACTACAGTATTGTTAACCAACCCATGCGGCGCTTACCTCAGTAGCCCCACAGGATCCTTGAGGTCTCTCAACGCTCGGATCTCAGGGTCGCGCACCGGTGCACACAAAGACGCCATGGTGTCGATGACGTACCCAGCCAGCCTGTGGAGGTCCAGGGCTCCGTGGTCCACCTCCTGGCGGATCAGCTCCATGTCCAGGACCTCATCCAGCTGGGATCTCAGTCTGACGTGACCAGGCAGCAGCAGGGACTGAAGCATCTGATGGGAGGCGTGATCACACAGTTTCAGTGTCTTCTTCAAAATGTCGTATTTATTCTACACACATACGAGTAGAAAAAGAGTTTGGTTCCATAATACGATCAAGACAATCATCGGACTCCTTTTTTTCATTTAGTACTTTTATGTTTAGATTCTGGACAGCAGGTTGGAAAAGAGTTTTGAATTCCCACTTTCAACCCTTTGAGTATTGTAACCCACTATCACATTTAAAAACGTTACAACGTTATTGTCAACAGCTTGCAATAATTATGACGTACAATACATCTGTAGCCATGGACTTTTTAAACATCCCAAGGTTAGAGGGAATAGTGCTCAGTGCTTTTTAAGTGCAGATGGTCTTGACTTACAGCTTTGACCTCCTGCAGCAGAATGACAGCGTGCGAGTAGTTTGGAGGATCACTGTCGAGCTGCACCTGGAGACTGTCCCAGAACGCCCGGTGAACGATCTCTGTCACTCTGCCTTCCAGACTACAGAAAGAAAGAGGGTTGGAAGAGAAACACCAGTAATCTCTGGAAACAAGACATAACCGAAGTGACTGCAGCTGTGGGGGAGAGTTTCTCTTGCCTTTCGGTGCGAGGCCTCTTGGGTGAGAAGCAGAAGTCTCTGTTCACTACTATCTCGTGTGCAAGACTCAGGTTGGAAACACAATTTTCCAGCTCCATCAGACTGGTGGGTGGACTCCCTGACACCACAGACAGGACACACACCCACAGATAATTAAAATTGCCCTGGTGGCAAGAATTCAATCACTGATGGTTCCCGAACGTGTTGGAAAACAATAACTTCTAGAATAGAGTTACCTGTAGGAGAATCGAGTTTTTCGAGACAGGGCAGATGAGTGGGGAAATCATTGGACGCGTTGCCTTCGTTAGGCATATCTACAGTCTAAACAAAAGCAATTTTAAAATAAAAATATCACCCAGCTTCTTTTAGTGTATACAGTAGATACAATTAATAAATGCAATCAATTAGTTGAAAACAGAAAAATAATTGCTGCTTCAATCATGACAAAATACTCTTTTATTTATTTTTAATTCAATATGGTGAACAGTTTTTTGGTGTTTAGAAAAGTAGCTTCATTTTACCGATTACAACAACATTTAAGCGGGAAGAATAATAATATGATATACATTATACTGAATCTATAGACTCTCATCTGATATTACACACATGCCCAGTGACCAGTGATTTCTCTTTCTCCATTAATTAATCGCTACATCGACAGAAATACAATCAGCACATATTTTGATAATAACTTAGGTTTCTGATGCCAGCGTCTATGTATGCGTGTGTGTATAGCATCATACGTATATAGTTAACTGGATGGAAAGCCCGTATGTATTTGCAGAGCAGTGCTTTACTGTGACTATTTGAATTCTAAACAATTGATCGATATTAAACGATCAATAATGAAAAATATATTTTTTAGAAACTTATATTGATAATTAAGCATTTTCTGTTTTTATCTTACTGAAGCAACACTATAAAACGTATATTAGGAGGATGTTACTGCTGTTTTGTGATCAGGACATTTCCATCAACATCGATGATTCAAAAACAGAGCTGTCATGTTTCAAAAATAAACAAGATGGCATGTGATAGAACACACAGTTGATAAGAAGTGTGAAACTGCACGGTATTGAAAATGAGTTATATATTTAAAGTAACTTACCTGATGGTCTTACTTTTGTAAAATTACAAAGACGTCGCCTGATGAAACACGCAACGGTGTGAACGTTACATTAAACGCAGTCAAAAACGCACCACTCGGTAGTTTAAAATCCCCGGACTGTAAAGTTTAAACCTGGACTACACCATTTCCGTCGAGTTGCGGGGGAGTCTTACAGGTCCTTAACTCTTCCACAGATTATCTAACGTGTTTCCATGACTTGTGTTACATGCGCCGTGGAAGTTTACACACGTTGATAGTCTCAATAGTAATAGTAATAGTAGTTACTCATCTATACACCAAACAATTAAAAAGAAAGCAATTCTTATGGTTCGGTTCGTTGGTGACTCAAAACAGTGGGCGTGTCAGTACCGTACGCCCGCCCCCGGTGAAAACAAACTCACTCTACCTGTCACCAGTTTGTTGTTCATTTGTTGGTCCGGAGGAAAAAAAGCCGTGTGTTTGTATATATACTCCATTGCATGTCACGAACAATTACGTGTAAACAGCTCGAAATGTCTCGTTTCCTCAAAACTAGAAACTTCTAATTCCAATGGGAACACAATTTCAACACAATGAGTAGAAGTAGATGTTATTTTATGTTTTATGATGGCTCGAAGCGATATTTAGATCATTTACTCAATTTAGTTCACTCGTACACAACTCTCTGTAGTCACATCTTCAAATAAGGAACAATGTGGAAGAGATTGGCAGATGATTTGGGTTAGTGTTCAGTTTTGTAAACCAATTTGTTAATTTAAAAAAATCTAATAATGTATAAAATTAATTTAATATTTAATTATTTAGACACCCAAAAAACTTCCCAAGACAGATATGTACTGCAAATTATTTGTAATTGCAAAATGTTGTGTAACAAACTGTTTTGATAAATACAGGCATTAAACAAAGCATTATCTAAAAAAGTTGACCTTTCATCACAGCCACAAAACACAAATAGATATGATCATTTTTTCATTAGAAAAAAAACATAAAAAACAACCCCCAGTCCATATTTATATATTTGCATATTTCAAAATATTAAACACCATTAAATGTTTGTTTTAAAATAACAAAGATAACTTAAACAGAAAAGTAATGTTCACACATTGTTACAATATTTTTCCCTAGTTAAGCTGTTATGTACATATAAACTTGAATTACTGCACAGATGCAACACTCACTCTAGATGTCTTTAAAGACATTTTTCAAAAATAAGTGCCAAAAGCAGGGCCGTGCAGAGTGCAGCATGTCCAAATTGTTCCATAGACAAGTGTCCAGTGAAACTGAGGCAAAAAATAAATGTCATATCTTAGTAAATCATTTTTGAGAAAGCTGGCACAACAAGCTGCTTAAATTGTTTATGCATTCAAGCTCTATGTGTGAAAACAGCAAGAGTCTTGTGTGAAAAGAAGATGGCTAAATAAAAAAAGAGCAAATTGATTGATTCAATCTTCTGTTCCCATCCCGACTCCCAGCCAGTTCTCTCTCAGTTACACACTAACAAAAATGTACAAATAACATGTCTAATAACACAATTATAAAGTCAGATTTCACTCACGTGTGTCTCAACACCACTGTGCTGCAGCATGACCCAGCCCCGACACAACTGAACAGGCAAAACACTTTTGGTACTGCTCGTTCTCTCACTCTTATTTTCTCTAATGAATAGAGCTGCCCACTTTATACCTGCCATTACCATGGTACCTTCAAATGGGTAATAACGTTTATTAAAGGCTTCTTGTTGCTTCCTGCATACACATCTGGCAAGTGCTCCTCTTATCCTAATTCTACCTAAAATAAGATCCGAACATGTTTAATAGGGATAGAGCAAGGCACCTGGAAGCAATGCTGTTGTATGAGCCGTATTTCCCCTTTTGTTGCTTTGTAATGAGCAAAAGAAAGAGGAGATTAAGGATTTAGATAGTCATCAATGACTATATCCTTTGAGGGATGGTAACAATTTATCAATTATCGATTACAAGATGCAAACCTCAGGGCACAGTGAGGGTGTGCAAATTCAGCATGTCTAATACATCTCGGCCTCTTCACTTTTATATTCAACAACCTCTAAAAGGATGCCAGTGAAAATGCAAAACAGCAACTCTTTTTTCCTCTTTTTTATTGTGCTTCTGGTTGTGTAGGGCCACTTTCACAATTACTGTTCTTCACAACACTACCCTCAAGACTGTATAGTCAAAACCTCACATGACGGGAAAGGTGAGATGTGGCCAACAAAAGTTTTGTTTTGGTTCAAGATGCTGGAGTTATGGCCACAACTATCTGCAATTAATATCAAATATGACCTTTAATTTGGAATATTTTCAAGTGCTCAGTGTGGAACTATTCCAGTAGCCGAGTTACAATAGTCACACGGTTATGACATGAATATGTACTAACGTGAATGTGAATGTGAATATGAGCATTTGTGGGCTGAAGCCTGAAGAGCCAGTCCAGTAGTGTGGAGTAGGCAAGGTCACCGTGCAGTCAGTACTTTGTGCTGTCAGTGCTACAATGACACATCTTTTGCCATGTACCAAGGTTTTACACACACACCCACACACATACACAAAAACATCTGCACGCACTTTCCTGCTATGAGTCTTTAAGCATGTTGATGCGTGCAAAGATCTTGAGCGCAGGCCCCAGTTTAATGTTCATGGTGCTCATGAGGTGGTCCTCCTTCAACAGGAGCAAGGCCTGTCCGTCGATCTCCTGAGAGCGAAACTCGTCGGCTATCTCTTGACAACCTGCGTGAACAGTGGAGGAACAAGTATTGGCAATGGTTAATCAGGGTTAAACTGGAAATCATGAGCACAACACTGTAGTTTTCTAGCAAACCGGGGGTCTCTTGTTTACTCATCTGACCTTGCAGTGAGCGAATGAACTCATAAACTTGCTCCACATTCCACTTGGTGGGGTCGTTGGGTACGAACTGCGGACAGAGGGTGGGTGCGTCTCTCCCGGCACTGCCGTCTTGGTCAGGCGTCCTGCTCGGCTGCCTGCGGACGGGGACCTGAGCCGGAGCCGGGGTAGGAGCCAGGGGTCCTGAGCTGGCTGGTGACAGAGGAGACGTCGGCTCCTCATAGCTGGACATGTCCGAGCAGGGGCTGGACTCCTCCTGACTGGGTTGCGAGGGATGCGGTGACGACACGGAACCGCCTTGAGTCTGCTGCGGTGAGGGGGATAGCTTCTGAAAAAGGGAAACATTCAGGTGTGACGGCAAGACTCGACATTGGAGAAATGAATGGCTCATCGGTAAAACACTGCTGGGACATTGTGTCAGTCACAGCAAAGATTAAAGGGGTAATAAGTAAGATTTATACTGTACAATAACTTCAAGTGACTATGCTATATACCTGCGGGGAGCTGACGGGTGTTGGATTGATACCGGAGCCTAAGCGATTCATTTGTCAGGGTGCTGAACCTTTGGGATTATACAGACTGGTGCAAATATAAGACAAAAGCAACCCCAACTGGAGATTTCAGACCTAAACCTGGAGATATTACATGACTCCAAAACATTCCGACTATAAAACCTTTAAAGATTGTCCTGAAGCTCAAAACATTTTTTTTGCATTAAATGTTGCAATGCATCTTCACAGGTTTTGCTGTTAAGGGGAGGGGAGCATTTGCTGGAAGTACCCTGTCGAACACTCTCGAAAAACAGCAAATGAACTGGCTGATTATGTCTACATAACATATGAAGAAGGCACATAATCTGATCAATTTTTTTTAGCCAGTCACTGCTTAAGAGTGACAAGGATCATAGAGCACGTAATGACCCTTTAAAGGCAGAGGGAGATAATCAGGCTCTGGCACCTGCGATGCTTAAGTTGATTAAAAAGCAGGAAGCGTGAAAAGAGTAGGGAATAAAATGTGCAGCAGAAGCAGTATGTAATGGAAGATAAAGGGTTCATGGGGACGTTCTACAACAGTGAAGGAGTGCATGTGTGTGAACTGTTGTTTTTAGCTACCTGTGGGGACTTCAGAAAGGACTTGGCTCTTTGTTGATTAAGAATGGGTTCTAGGGTTCAGGTTATAATTCGTTGGAAGTTATGTTTGGGGTTAAAGTTGGGAATTTAATTGTGATGGGTAAGGTGTGCGTTTTTTCTTACCTGCTTCTTTGCCTCTATACTGGGACGACCCTGAGATTTTCTTCTCCAGCGACTGGTTGGTTTAGTCCTCTCTGGACGGAAAAGGCCTATCCGCTTTGTACAGCCAACATTGTACCTGTAAGCAAAGTTCCATAGATAAGGCTATCATTCACAGAAGGATTGAACATCAAAGTGTTTTCTGATAAAAGCAAATGTTAAAATTCAAATTTGACTTGCCTCTTCGCACACACCATGGAGCAAAATCTTTTAGAGGCCTTGAAGGTGTACGCAAAGTCCACCCAACCGCAGTATTCACACGTCAGCTTTGGCTCTTGGTCTTTCTCTGTGGAAGGCAATAACATATCCATGAGGCGCATACTAAATAGTAACTTGTCAAATTTGGCTGTGTATCATGTGGATCACACGATATTAAACAATAAGTGACATTTCTACTTCTGCTGCAGAAACCAGAAATGGTTGTGGGTTGGTGTGTCAGTGTCAGTCACATCCTTATAAACGAAACTGCTTTCTGTGTCACATAAGTAAATACATGTCAATTTAAAAGCAAAATACAAATTTGTCGAAAATATGACAGGTGAAAAATATTGGTGTGGCACAACACCACCACTTTTGCTGAAGAGATGTAGGAGCAACACACTGAAGGAGGACAGACAAAGGACGGCGGGTGCGGCCCTGTCTCTCGTCATCACTTATCACAGTGTCTCAGTGCTCAGTTGTCAGGTCTGAGTCAAAAGTAATTCAACTAGAGATAAGAATAGAATGATGAGTCCATCATCATAATGTTCAACAACTGTAGTGTCAAAATGTCTAAAAACCAACTGAAATAGTAAAAATTAATATTAGTCGTATTTGAATTGGAGCACCTTCTGTTTCTTTCGCAGCATCCTATGCTGACAATGTAAAAATTCTTTTAGGACCACCTGTCTGGTTCAAGTCCTCCGGCTCAGAGTCTGTGTTTGCTGCGTTGCTGACCGGCGTTTTGTCAGGGTCTGATGAGAGCTGATGATCCAGCTTCTTTGGACTGTCGATGAGAATGGGCAGACGCTCCACCTGGTGTCAGATGGAATATTCTCAATGAATAACAAAAACTGGAGCCAAAATACAGACTGAAATATAGTTGGAGGGACCTCATCTGAAAAATATCACAGCAGAAAAATGTAAGAGAAAAGACTACTTTGAGTGTCATTTTTTTAAGTTGAAATGATGAGTTGATTACCAGGATGAAATGAATTTTGATATATAATACAATAATTTTGCTAATTCAAGAAAATGAACTGCTTGTCGATTCATTAAGTATTTCAGAGGGCCCTAATTGAAAGTATTATACCACAATCTTTGTGATTCCAGACCGGAACACTGGACACAATGACCTTTTATTTTAAATAGGTATTACATTTTCTTGGCGTCTTTAAGCATGTAAATAGCGAGCAATTGCACAAAATGTCCAGGAGGGGGCGGTAAGCCTGAAGTCTAGACATGACCGTTAACAAGAGATTATGCTGCACATTGACAAAATGTTTACTTTAATATTATAGTACGGTTTATGGCATACAGGTAAAATCTATAAACAATATAAGATTGAACGGCATCATATCTAAGGGAGATGAAGGATCAAAGAAGATTGTTTTTAATGCCTTGAGATGAACAGAGGCAATGAAACGAGGCTCGCTATAAACACAACTCCATCCATCCATCTTAACAGCACGAGTACAGAGTTCTACCTGGGGATAATTAACGAGTGAATCAAACACAAGCTGTGAGCTATCGCTACCGGTGGTGACAGACGGGTTTGTGTTTGCCCGCTGACAGCTCCCTGCGGGCATGTGCACAGGAGAAGTGCTGTGCCCCCTGGGTTGTTCATCATTTCTGTGCTGTTAAAACGTGACATCAGGCACTTACGCAGACCGGGAACGGCTCGGCTCCCTCCTGGATGACAAAGCCTTCAATGAGATGTGTGAGGACCTGGGGCTTGACGATGGCCTGGGGCGGTTTGCTCTCCCCGTTCTGTGGCGTGCTGCCCCTCACGCTGGGCTGCTCGCTCTCATTTCCTGAGGTCATGGCTGGGGGTGGAGTCCCAGGTGCAACGGTCGGCCTCTTGGTCGAGCCCCCTTCAGAGGAAGACATGTACACATCACCATCATGACATGAACATCCTTAAGTTAATATGCAGGAGCATGTACGCTGTATAAAATGGTCACTGCCAGAGAAGCATCAATGACATCGGGTATAATTTGATAATTCATTGTTTCTTTCATTTTAAAAAGCAAAAGACAGACACAACAAATTGAAACATTTGATGATTTTCTCATCGTGTGATTATCAACTAACATATATATAATTCTTTTAAATAATGAACATATCTCTTTAAAAATGAGTATGTGCTGTTTTTCCTCATATGACAGTAAACTGAATATGTTTGTATTTAAGTCTGCAAGAAATAACTTTAATAGTTTTAAAGCCATCACCCTGGAATCCAGGCATTTGGGGGCATTTTCTGACATGTTTTAGGATCAACAAAAAATCAACAAAGAGCCGACACCTTAATCAGTAATTGAATGCATTATTAGTTGTGCTCCTGTATGAAATTGGATCACAGAAACTTAACTTGTGTACTCCAGCTTCGTCGACGTTGTAAAATGCTCGTTTACTGGCCACTTATTAATGATATTACACTCAAGCCAATTAACATATTAAAACTGGTAAACGTCCAAACTTTTGAGGATCGACGTGAATGAGTGATGGTTTCATTAAATTGAAATATGTGTGGGTTTGGAAGTGATTCGTCTTCGCACGATCACAGAGGCATCGCGTACTAAATTACACACACACACACACACACACAAAACATGTATGCAGACTTTTCGACCCGCTGAATTCTAGAATAGTCGTATCCATTTCCAAAAAAACATCTATAATTGCTTTTGAAATCACGTACTTGCTCACTGTCGGATCTCCAACAGGCACTTAATCGTCCTGAACCAGCCCTCACTCATAACAAAGTCTTGTCCTTAACAGTCACAAAGCGAAAGTAACCGTCCGGCCGCCCGCGCTTTATCGCATCCAAATAGCTCCGCTGCTGAGTGACAGGAGTTTTCCTGCCGCACCGACTTGCGTTCCGGTCAGACAAAACACGCACGTGCGAAGGTTCGGCTTGTAGCGATCCGACCGACACACACACACACACACCGACCTGCTGCCGCCGTTGGACAGCGATCGTTTGTACGAGCTGCTGCAGGGCCCGCCCCCTGCTTCCGCCCACGTTTCCTCCAACTACTCATCAAGCCGTCACAACACACCATCGCGACGACCATTGTGACTACATAATACATTCGTTATTACTCTTAATTGCTATTAAATAAATAAATAATACATTTAAAATAATTGCGCTACTCTTATTTTCTGTGTATTACCATCTACATACCTGACCGGTACCGGGTCGCACGAAAAAAAAAAACAAATCTATCTATCTAGGTAGGGAGGGACGGAGGTAGGTAGGTAGGTAGATAGGTAGACAGACAGACGGATATTTATCGACATTAGTGTGCAATGTTTTTTATTTAAAAAATGAACACACAGAATGTGTCGCAATCTTCTCTTCAGAGAGAAGAGTGAGGAGTGAAGCAGTAGGTCCTGGACCGGATTGAGCAAACCTAAGCCTTTACAAAATTGCAGCAGCAAAGAGGAGGTGTGAATATCAGTGTCAGCCAAGCCTAAACAATCACGGGCCCACTGCACTGCAGCCTTTATAAAAACTGAAACCAACCACTGTCACATGAATGAATATGAATATGTTGTGGCACAGTAGGTCACGCTCACACCTATTGTGTTTTAATGGAGCACTTTCCCAGAAGTTCTATTGGCAAACAGCAGGGTGAAAGTTTGATCAAGTGCTTTCGAACATTTGAGACTCCACCTCTAATGCCCTTGAGCAAGGCACTTACCCCATCTGCTTCCCGGGCGCTCTCAGCTGTCCACTGCTCTGTGGCCTTGCATGCGCCACAGATGGGTCAAATGCGGAGGTCAAATTTCCCCCGACTTGTGTGTGTCTGCATGTGCATGTTTGTGAGGGACGACGCACAATTCTAATTTAATGTAACCTTCTTTTTTCTACAGTAAAAATAAAAGCTGAAATGTTGGGTACACTTCATCTTAGCCCTCGAAGACAGTGGATTACCAAAAATAGTTTCCTGCTCTGGTGGTGAACACCATTGCACCCAACTCATTGCCCATAAACAGCAACTTGTGGTTTTACAGTACGTTTCATTTTACAAGGAAACACAGCAATAGCAAATTTTCCAACCCAGAGAAATATCCCAATCGAAAATGATCTATGTTCGACATTAAAACACCCAATTTGGGCTCAGCACGTGGAGTTACTGCAGCTGCATGGCCACTCTTAATTAGTCCTTACCTTGTGGCTGAACAGGTGGTGTAGCTGTGAGGACCTTGGGCTGTTCTACAGGTTTGGCAGGTTGTGATGGCAAAGGAACAGCCTGCTGCTGCTGCTGCTGCTGCTGCTGCTGTTGTTGCTGTTGTTGTTGTTGTTGTTGCAGTTGCGGTTGCGGTTGCGGTTGCGGTTGCGGTTGCTGCTGTTGTTGTACTTGTAGTTGTTGTTGTTGTTGTTGTTGTAGCTGCTGCTGCTGCTGCTGCTGCTGCTGCTGCTGCTGCTGCTGCAGCTGCTGCAGCTGCTGCAGCTTGGATGGGGTTGAACTTGTCTCTCTCACTACAAGTGATGTCGGCTTTTCTTTACAGTCCTGAACCAGTCGGGAGGCCTTCAATGGGCAACAAAAGGCAAGGAGAGAAATATGTGAGAAAAGTACTGCGACAGTTACGAAGAGACACGTGAGGGGCCGTTAGTACATTTAATGCCACTGAGTCACAGATTAAAAAAACATTAGGCCTGGAAAATATCACACTAGTGGGAAAATATTGCACCAGGAATCCCAAACCCAGAAGATCCCTTATTAACACGTGTGTTTTGAATTAAAATTGACACCGTGGGGTGGGTGCTGTTGGAGCAGTAGTTTTTGTTTTACTGGTTACCACTTTTCAAAACACCAAATTCTGGCTCATGAACAGTACAATAAGTCAAAACTGAAAGGAAGACACAAGACACAAAGTCATGCCTCATTAGAAACAAATGGAGAAAGAAAAACATCTATTATTCAATCATGGAAACACCAATGTGAAGTGTGCAAGAGAGAGAAACTGCACCAATGATGTCTGTCTAATCATAGTCTGACAACCTGCATGCAAATATACAGCTCAGAGATCTACCTTTTTTATCTTAACAAACCACAAGTATTTGTGTGTGTAACTGCACTCACAGTTGGCTGTATTTGAAGATTGATGGCGGTGAGCTGGACGGGCTGAGCTTTGACATGGCTGAGCGAGTGGAGGGCATGGGGGCTGATGGTGGAGTGGAAAATGGTGGCCTGCTGGCTGGATGCGGAGGGCTGGTGTGGGGCAGGTTTGGGCAGCACGGGGACGGGATACTGCGACGGCTGAATGGAGGCCGTCTGCAGCAGCTGTCCTGCTGCCTTCTGAGAACCTTGGCTCTGGTGTACCACAAACTGCTGCTGCTGCTGCTGCTGCTGCTGCTGCTGCTGCTGCTGCTGGTGGTGCTTGTGCTGCTGAACCAGGGACTGTGGCTGGATCTGGGTGTATGCTGGAATGAGAACAACACATACATGAACATACGGCTGCTGGAAAAACTGTTTGGAAAAGGTGATTTCGGTTGTGCGACAACATGGTTGTGGCCACACCAAAAAAATGTACACAGCTCATCTTTAGGAGATTTTTGGCTGCTGGTCAGACTAAATAATGGAGTGGAGAAATCAACTTAGGATATTTAAACAAAAATGATTATTGTCAGACTAATCAGTAAGAAAAGTACTTGAGTGAGCCCCACTGCTTGACAAGTATTAAAAAATAAAACAGCATATTCAATCAATCAATCCATTTTCATATCACATTCAACTGTAAGGTAAGCGTGAAACATCTTCAGTGTTGCTACACTGACTTGCTACAGGTAAAGCATTAATTATGTCCTGTAAGCTCGGACTCAGTGTGTATCCAAGTCACTGTGCCACATGCTCAGGAACAATGAAAAATGTAGATGTCTGCTCTGTTGAACTTGTTTTTTTTTTGTTTGGTTTCCCTTCACCCGTGTGCCCCCTTTTTGATAGCAGGTAATATCAAGAGCTTGTTATAAAGGTTGCAGTGTTCTGTTGTTACAGTTCCTGCCCCGAACATTACTCACAAATCGTTTTAAAACACGGCCTGTCACCACCTGCCAGCGGTGTTGTGGGAAAAGACACATCCTGGGCTCATAACTTGCCCCCAAGCCAGAGACGTAGCGCATCAATCTTGTATTGTGGGAGCATGTGAGAGTGGGCGAGTGTCGGCCCGAAGTCGCCTGAGGCAAATATCCCATTAGAGATGGAATGAAAGCATACAACCCAACTGTCTAACGTGACCGTCTTTACAACGTTAATGTTGAGACTGTAGGACTCAGCCACCTTACTGCCTCCTTGAGCAACTCTACCAGCAAAAAAAACCTCAAAAGGTAATCTTACTACAGAAATCCAAACAAGAAATGGATTAACCCCGAAGAGAAAAGTCCATTTACGGTAAATACTGCAGTATGAGCCGCACAATCGTGGATGGGCATGTTTGTTAATGCAAATAAAAAGGCCAAATTAATCCTTGCATGGAAAACTGCCAAGTACATCAGCATTTGTCTTAAATCCCCATCGCTCGCACCCTCCTCCTATTCCTCCTCCTCCCCCTGCTCTTTTCATGATGTTTTGTGTGGGATAGGCTCCATCTGGTTTCAAAGTTTCCCTGCGAGAGCCCAACCACACTCCGTGCCCTGCTGCGGAAAATGTAGATGTTTCTACCCAGCAGCGTGCCTGTCATTAGTCCCTCTAATGCTCCGGGATCTGCTGAGAAGTGGTTTCTTTTTCACATACCAAAGAACAACAGCACATTTGGTAAGCTATGGCAAACACTGAAAGGCCTTAAGATAATATTTACGGTGCTCAGAAAAGGAGGCTTGGATAGGTTTTATAAATCCCAATAGCATGATAATGAAAGGTAGTGGTCAGGTAATAAGAACATCCACCCGTTCTGCAGCTACGCCCAGGGTGACAAAAATAACGGGTTATTACTGTAGATGCACTCATGTTTTAGAACATGTTTAGCATCAATGCACATAACTCCAGAATCAGAATTCCAAATCTAGATTTGAATGCAATTGCATGAGATCAGTAGATGCAGTTTGGTCGACTGCCTACTGCATGCTGACAAATTTAAAAAAAGGAAGGAACGAAAAAAAGTAAGTCCAACAAGAGCTAAAGATGAAATGTAAGCAGATTAATCTCCACCCACTACTGGGACCGTGCAATATTAATTGGTTAAGAATTAATCTGATTAAAAGCTTTACGCTATGGGTTTGTCATGCTAAGTAACAAATTGTTACAAGTTAAGTTTGGCAAGAAAAGTTGGCACATATGTACCATTCAATTTAAAATGGGCATACTGTACTAAAGGCACTTCATATTAAAGATTATATTGTTGAAAATGTGAAAACTGACACAAGAGTCGAAATGCATAAATAATTGCTTAGTGATTGAATTGCAATGCCCTGATTCAATGTTTATACAAATTGTGAGGTAGCTAGAGCAAGGAATTTGGGGATTTCTGAATCCGTGCACACAGGATACAACCAGCCAACCCTATCAATCCTGTCAACTTTCTCAAGCCCCTAATGAGGAACGGAATAGGAGGAAGACAGGGGAATTTGTTTAACTGCTATTCCTCCTCAAGGTCCTGGGATTAAGGGCTGGAATGACTCAGACCCACACACCCACACTGTATACACATGCAATAACACAATCTTCAGTGTGGCCGCCGTTCTCCCTTAATGTGCTGACATGTCTTTGTGGAGAGTTGTGCAATGTTGTGAGGTTGAGGAGAGCGTACGTTCCTGATGAGTTCAGAGCACGGAGTCCTGGAAAATCCCTGAGGTTCCACACTCTCTTTGGCTGCGGTTTTAGCATTAAACACACTCCGGTCTAAAACAATATAGCAACATCAGCCTTTAGGCTATCTTTCCTCAATTAAGCATGATTTGAAAATTCACATTTGCAGATATATAGGCACATAATGGATTAGTTACTGACAAAGATGATGGGGGGGGGGGGGGGGGGGGGGGTGTTTAATTGGGGGGCGGCTTGTTTCAATGTAATCATGAAAACATAATGTCAGGCCCTCCTGACTAAAACTTTCAGTAGAAATAAAAAGACGCTGGAAAACCGGCATTCAAGAGTAAACTGAAAAGTAAAGAAACGGGGGCAAAACCAATGACGGGCTTCAGTACTCTATCACTGCTATGCTGTGCAGGGAGTGGACAGTTTAGGTCTGTACAACCACAACAAATGTCACCCTGACCCTCCTTTCAAACCACTGCATAAGCAGATGGCAAGTGCATAAAGTGTGAAAGACCAGAACAACAACAGATTGACTCACTTCTATAGTAGTGATAACATTTTACATAAAATTGGGTTTTTATTTGTTTTTTTTAATTGGATTACTACAGCATTTGGTCTCTTGCCTATGTTGGATTTCTTGTATATTCATGATAAAACTGGCAACTGATACCATTTGCTTAAAGCTACATGTCTTTGCCAAGACACAGGCATCGTGTTCAGACTCGCTCTTTTAATCTGCGAGCGTGGTGCTTTCGGGTGTTCCCCGCTGTGGATTTTATAGTCAGGTGGTATGTTACCGCTATGAGGAGGTGCTCAAACATTTAGTGCTACCAGCCAGACACTCCAACTTTGGTTTCCAGCCCAATTCCAATTACTCAAGGAAAGTAAGTGACTGCCTTGATTTTTGCCACATTCCCTGAAAACCGATAACCAATCACCCATCACAGCGCCTCCATTTGTTGGATCAGGCCAGACTATTCACTGTTGAGTCACATTATTTGCGAGTTAAGTTAAGGTTATAATTTCAATTATTACATTATGTGTAATGATGAGGTTAATGTCAAAGTTTGTTTCTTGCAAAGAAATCTGAGCCTGAGTTTGGGAAATTTCATTTTGCCTTCAAGCAGTAGTGAAAGCTGTTTTATTTGAGTCAGGAAAATAATCATACATTGTATAAATATTAAAGTTACTTATATTTATGATCAGCATAATGTATCAGTATCACCGCATCATATACTATATTATCAGATGAACCAAAAAATTTGACACTATTTTAAAGTTGTAGCCGGTTGAGTGATTAAAACTGTCACATAAATGTATTGTGTTATCCAATAGAATATTTTCCCTGAAATGACCTTGATATGTGAAAATATTCCATTTGTTTATGCAAAGGGTATAAATGTGCTTTTTGATTGATAAATGTGAAATTGAAAATGACATTTATAAAGATGTACATTATATATACTACTTAACTACTTTTGTAATGATTACAAGCTACATTATCTTGTCTACATTATGACAACATAAAGCGTTGAAAACTTATTAGATTAGGTCCGAAATATATTTACAGTCTCCTCACTCAAGCTGCGTTTATGCGCTGGGTGAAAACATTACACCCTGCAGCAAACGCAGGACATCACTATGGTTTCCAGCAGCTTAGTTCAGGGCTCGGTTCTTTATTATCATTAGCTGGAACAGGACACTAAACAACAACCATAAGAGTAATTGAAAATGAAATTTACAAGAGGCAGTGGCAGGTCTGTGTAAAGCACTTCTTGTGATGTGCATAATGACCCAGCTTTTATCTCTATCCTATCTGCGAACCCAACACAGCCTCTCTTCTTTTTTTTTTTTTTTATCCACAGTATATTAACTCCCCAGCATCCCATGTGCACACCTGTCCCTCACGGGCTGCTGCTATGGCAACTCATGTTAATTTTTTTCAGGATTGAGCCAGACTTTGTGCTTCCATCCTCCTTTTCATTTTATGTGAATCCATTACGGCAACAAAGCAAGACACAGTTGTGCACCGACACATTCAGATAATCCCAACCCCCTCCCCAGATACATGCCCTGAACTCAGGCGCGCACACACACACAAACAGGGGGAGAGAGAGAGGTAGACGAGAGAACAGCATGCATTAACAGAGTACTGCAGCGTATTAAAGCTTACGGTCATGCAAGGACACTCGTCAACTATGAAATATATTCATGTGCATTCTACGGCCCACATGCTATTCGCACTACATAAACTATTTGGTAATATGCGTTGTCTCACCAGCCCCTTCTGGGAGAACAGATAATGTATCAGAGGGGACTTATCCCGGGACTTAATTTGACTTAATCAGCTTGTACTGCCGGCACATTCACACCATCCACATAAAAAAACAGCTGCTGACTTACAATTACACACTAAGTGGTTTAGAAAAACTCTTGCGTGGCATTGTGCCCTTCACAGCTACGAGTTTATCAGCTGGACTGTTCCAGACACAACCTAACACATTGTCTTTCATACGCCTGGGTTCATCCCTTTAGTAAATAAGTGGGTTTGTGATGTAGACCCCGACATGTCACACTGCCAGCCATGGGGAAAGCTTTTTCAAGTAATAATAAAAAAAAAAAAATCTAAATGAGTGTATATTTCTATGCACGCACGCACGCACGCACACACGCGCACGCGCGCGCAATATATGAATGTGTAAAGAAATAAATGTTGGTCCTAGTGGCAAATTAGTTGGCTACCAACCAACGGCAGTATGGATTGCTTTGCTGATTAGTTTTCTTGTTTAATCAAAAGTTAAAAATGCCCATTGCAACTTCCCAAAGTTTGAAGTGACAATCCAAATCACATTAAGGAGCAAATCTGTACATTTGAGTCAATGTATACTCCTCAAATATATTTATTATTTTCCCTACTAAATGTTTTTTTTGGTGTCGTCATTAATCGGTCATGACGTTTACAGGGTCAGCCTATTCGCTTGCATTTAACGCACCTGAACATGATTTGAGCATTTAAGGCTGTGGTATAGCGAGCCGTACTCACCTGGAGCAATCATAGGCTGAGCGCCGACAGCCGTGACACTGCGGCTCATGTTTATCGCTCTGACTTCTGTGTCTCCTCTCTTCCCTCCGTCCGAGAAGCTGTCGGAGCAGCCGGTCCTGCCTCCTGTAGCTGGGATGGGGTTCTTTATCAGTGAAGTGGGCTGGATGGGTACAGGGCTCTGCTTCAGACTGAGGGCCTGCAGTGTCTGAGTCTGAGAGGAGGACGTGGGCGCCCCCTGCTGCCCACGAATAACAAGGTTCTGGACCTGATTCTGGACATAAAAGAATTATAGTGAAATATATTTCTCCTTTTCATTCATTATTGAACAACTAAATGTGTAAAAACCTTTTCACTTTTTTTTCCCCACATACTTTACTCTTAAATATTGTGCTCAACTGTAAAATGAAATGTATATGAAACAAGAGCTAAGGGCGCCAGCACTACATTAAAGCTCATAAATGTATATATTTTTGACGCTCACCTGTGCGGATGCCTGCGAGGAGTTCTCCGATTGGACCGCCGTCACTGTGGCCGTTGGAGTGAAGATGAGCTGAGGGGACAAAGGAACAGCCCGGCCGAGGCTCCTCGCCACCTGCACCAGGTTACTCTGCTGAGCCTGGAAAGCACCAAACACAACAAAAGGTGAACCAAAAAAAAAGGCTCATGGTTTTGATTCTTCATTTGACATGGGTGGGGTAAATGAATGCTTAAAAAAGTCAGTTAAATGATATATATCCAAGCAGATTAAAACCAACGAGTTATCCTCAACGAAGAGTTGCCAAATATACCAATGATGACGTCTATTCATTCAGCTACTCTTTAAAAACAACTGAGGGAACAACTGCAACCACCCAGAATGTTTTCTGAACTTTAAAATACACTCAGTTCTCTTCTATGTGTGGTTTTTTTATTGAGCCCTCTAGAGCCGGACAGATTTACCTGACCACCTACATTGGCGGCAGGATGGGAAAAAAGCTCAAAAATGACTACGGCAGAGTATGCATGCATAATATCCAAACACGTTGTCTGCTGTGAGAGAAATCTGAGGTGGAGTGGGATGCATGGATGCATGCTTGTGTTTATGCAGTCTAATATAAACGTGCCGGTAGCTATGCTCGCGGTGTCGGCAGTCTCACCATCTGTGCTCGTAGGTACATGTGTGCCTGGCTGGCCGTGAGAGTGGGGTTAGACGGGCTACCCAGCAGAACAGTCTGCTGGGAAATACTGGTGGGGGTGGAACTAATGCTCTGGGCCCGGCTGATCAGCTGAGCCGCTGCAGGGGAGGTGGTCAGGTTTATCTACGAAGAAGAAAACACGATAATTAGGCTACACGCCTCTGTAGATGAGCGGATATGTGCAAAAATGTACAAGTCCGTGCCCTATTTCCATAACTTCTTTAATGTCAAAACAATTTAAGGACTTCACGGACTTTGCAAAAAGTTTGATCACTTAATATATCAAATGTGATTGTGCTACATTACAGTGATAGCAAACTCTGTGTTCCCCTGCCTTCTTAAACATAGCAAAAACAATACAGTGAGCAAGTTGCGCAATAGAGACTGAGACCAACATATGCATTGTAGAGATGGAGAAAAATGCAGGAAAAGCATACAGACACATAAACCTAGTTACTAACAAGTAAATAGTGTGTGGGTGCCAAGTCCCGTCCCCCCCCCCCCCCGCAAGAGTATTGGTGTTCAAGTCAGCTTAGGTCCATTATAATCTCGTGACCAAAGATAACCTAATCTTAAAAAGGGCCAAACCGCACTTACCGTGGCCTGAGTAGATCCTGTTTGCTGAGATGAAGTTCCATTCTGTGACGAGCTTTGCCGTCCAGCTGCAATACTGGCCTGGTACAACACAACAGAGACGCAGAGGCAGGAATGAGAAATGTATACATTCCTGAAGCACATCCTGGATTCTTGGCCTGGTTCACTGACCTGCTGTACAGCGGCCAGGCTCTGTAGCTGAGCATTGCTGAGGCCGTGCTGCTGTTGGAGGGCTGCAGTCTGCAGCATCAGGTGCTGCTGCTGAGCTGCGTACATCTGCTGCAGGTACTGTGCCGCCGTGTTAGGCTGCCTGTGCAACGCCTGTTGGAACACCTGAATATAATGACCGACAGAGAAGAAGAGTTTTGAGCGATGCACTCGGCAAAAGAAAAGATTGCATTTTCAAATCCAAACAGGCGAGGAAGCAGAAAACAACGAAATTCAAGTACATCGACTTATCAAAACAGATCTTTCCCAAATCCTGCATCAAATATTAATATAGCTGTCGAACCAAATTCACTGTGCCTCCAGTACATATTTGTGTGTGAACGTGAGTCAATATGTGCAGCAGTATCCGTTAATAAGCACCAACAGCCTGTGGTGACACAAATATCAAACGTGAACTTACAGTTAAATAACTAAGGGAGAGTCATTAGGTGGCAAGGCTAATGCAGCTTATAACTGGCCTCCCCATCTCCCCCCAGGTTGTATGTCAAAAGTGCTAATAAAGCAGTGTGCCGTTTTACATGTAATTTGACCCACACAGCAATGTTTAATATACCAAACTTAGACGTTCCACTGAATCACAGCCTGTGTGTTTGTATTGCATCAATTTTTTGTGATATTTCTACAAAAGAGCTAAAACGATTTGTTGTCCAACACAATATTAACCTGCTACTATGAAGATAAAAAATAATTTGCTGTTTTTACTTGTCCCACATAAACTGAATTTTTGCCACCTTTGTCACATTAAACTCCGCTATTTAGATAAAACAATCAGTATCAGTCAATACTATCAATCGATGACTACATTGCCAGCCATAACCTCTCAAAAATGCCCCCTGCCTGGTTGCCAAGAAACCAAAAAGGATGTTGACCTGAGGTCACTGTGTCAGTCATACCTTCAAAATGAGTACAATTAGCAGAGATGCAGCGCACACCTGCATTCAGCTCCCATTGAACTTAGATGAACGGCAGCCCTTAAACTCATGAGAGCCTTTTGGTGTGTGTTTGGGTTTATCCCTTTGTCATAAGCACTGAAAGCATTCCTTCCTGTAAACTTGGGCAAAATCTATGTATTTGAGCTTTTGTCATCAGTATATCAATCGGTAATTACTTTACTGATTACACAGTAAACATGACATCATAAGGCTCAAGGTGGATTTGGGTCAGTAGTAACTACTTAATGTGGACCACGAAGTCAAAGTGTTTCTGTGCATATTGCATAACATCTCAACCCAATATCAAACATCAACAACATCGTTGCAGCCAAGCTCACCTGCACTGTTTGTCGGTCAGGTATGCCACTGTAAACGGATATCTGAGGCACTGTCTGTCTTCCTGTCGTAGTGGTACTACTGGAAATACTGCCAGTGTTACCAGCACTACTGCTACCGCTGCTGCTGCTGCTATTACTGTTGTGCGTGGAGGCGGTAGAAGTAGCAGCAGTAGTAGTGTTGGAGGTGCTAGTGGTGGTGGTAGAAGAGCTGCTGGTGGAAGAAGCGGTGGTCCCGGAGCTGCTGGCCGTGGAGGCGAGCGCCCCCGGCTCACTCTCCATGGTGCCCTCTGCTCTCCTCACCTTTGACCCTCGGCTCTTCTGAATGGCCCTCCTGTGCCTGGAAAACAGAGGGACACACCATTTACCTTCTTTATACCCAAACCTCAAATATTTCCCTTTAGCCAAAACCAAACTGAGGCTGAAATTCCTGTGATAATCAATAAGCCACATAATGACAGATAATGTGATGTATCATTAATTTGTAAAATGTATCAAGCATGAAATCAAACAGATCTGATGAATTCAAACATTTGGGCAGCGAAAATGTGTGTGCTTTATAATATTTTTTTACAAAAAACAAAACATACTGGGGAATAATTCTATACTATAAAAAAAACATTTATCATGATTATTGAGATGTCTTTATGTTCAAAAAACAATGATACTGAATACGATTGAAATTGAAATTATTAATTAAAAGAAATCCTCAGCGGATTATTTGAATTTGCAAATAAACAATTGTTGCAGCCTAAAATATTTGTGGCTTTAAAATATCTAACATTCCTAGGCCTAGAAACAATTAACATAAAATAAAAAAAATCAGGACCATCAGGAACATCTACAATCTTCTGCTTCAGGCCACGACATCTGTCTGACAAACCAAGCAAAACAATTATCTCTGTTATTCTGTAAATCCACTTTAACTCAAACCAAGCCAGAAAAACACAAAGCAGTGTACTTTATTATTATTTGATCACCGGGTATGAATTCAACTGAGCTCTAGCAGTATAAATCTTCCTGCCTTTTTTTCCTACTCCAACTCCTCTCATTAGAGTCTCGTTTTATAGCATCAATTAGTATCTACAAAACCAGCATGTCAAAACAACATGTGTTGCAAACACTATCTCAGATTTCTATATCCTTTTGTTCTAGGTGATCACAAACAGGGGTGAAAAAAGGTTGAATGATTTAACTCTCTTCCATAAAAGCCTTTTTCAAGGGTTGGTCCCTTGGTGGCCTGTGAACCATTAGCACAGGAGGAAAAAAGTCTAGAGCTATACAGGCAGTTGAAATGGAGAGAAAATATAAAAGGTGGAGAGAAAGAAATCTTTCTTCACTTGAGTTGAAAAAAAAGAAAAACACATAAAGTTGTTAAAAGAATAACGCAAGTCCAGAAGTCTATGATAAGATAAGATCTGATAAAGCATTTGAGATGCTGGTGTTGGAGAGAGGAAAGGAGAGTGAGACTAATGAGTGTGTGGGGAGCAGGATTCCAAGTGTGACAGCCAAAGTAACAGAGCTGAAAAGAAGGGCCAAAAGAAGAGGAGGCTCTTGCTTGTTTTGAGGTGAGGTGTACACATGGAGTTATCGGAGGGTGGGGGGGGGTAGCTGGAGAGGAAAGAGGGTCGAAGGTTGGGTGAGTATGTCGCGGATTTTAAACGGGCTGGGGCAGGGAAGAGGTTGTGATGGTAGTAATTAAATAGGAAGCAATGCTGCCACCGTGCCGCAATTCTTAAGCCACTTCCTCCTCCTCATTATTCTTGGGAGCGGATTAGGGGCCAAAGCACGGCTCTGTAGCCCACTTATGGCACAAAGCAGACTTGGAAACAGACTGCGATCTTACTAAACCACATGCTTCTCCTTAAAACTGGCAGGATTAGCTTGTCCTTAAAGAAGCCCTAAATGACTAGGACATTTCTGAGTAAACAAATCTGACAAAGAATTATTTAGCATGCGCTATGAATGAAAAATCTTCGATGATTCATATAAATGAATCATATTAGGCAATTGGTGTAAATATCTATATTTCAATTGAGAAAGTGCCAAACAGGACGCATGTTTTGAGCATCAGAGCCCTTATCTTATGGAATCACAAACCAAAAGCTGCAAATTAAAACATGAATATCAATGACAGGTGAAACTCGACACAAATGAAGGGGAAACCATTTAGCAAAAGATGCAAAGACTGATGCAAATCATAAAAATGGCCATCACAAGGGGAACATGAGAAAAATGTCACATCTACATCTGTGGGTTAATGGTTGTAAACAAAGCACCAGTGCTGCCAAAGCCTGCCTGCTTGTATTCATTAATTAGCCTACATCCCGAGGTCTGCCTCACAGCGGAGGGAATCCCCTCTGGTAATAATAATGCCTTCACTTCAGCCCCTGTCTTTCCGAGAGGAGTCACTCATCCATCAGTGAAGAGGAGTGATGGAGGCCCCCACCCCCAACACACACCGGCACGTACACACACACACACACACACACACATGCCCTTAACCTCACGTCCAAATCTAGGACTGCCATCAAAGCTTTGGGTGGATTTCAGGGAAAATCTGGCATCCACCAAGAGTGTCAAAGCCGGCGTGTTTGGGAGCACATTAATGCAGCATCAGCAGCATTGCAAAGAGCCGGCACACACACTACCACAACACTCTTTCCATCCCTCACAGCAAGAGAACACATCAATCTGCACGTGATGGCATTACAGGACCACAGGATTCGTGTTTACAGGATTTGCATAGCCTCGAGGAAGCTGTTAAGAGTGTCTCAGACAGACTGGCTGTCTCTTGCGAAGCTTAGCTCACTGTAAGTAAGTGCAGGGGGCCTCGATCAGTGTCAGTCCTTAGGTACACATAAAGGAAAACTAGGATGACCCACATTAGAAAAATACCACGAGAACACATTTGTCGGCTGCACAGATCGATTGATGCGCGATGATGGCTTGAACAGCCAGGACATCCTAAGAGAAGTGTAAGGCCGTGTGTGTGGAGGGGTACTCTGCTGAGACAAAGCCCCCTAACCCCGGTGCTCCTACCTCCTCCGGCCCCCCCAACGCGATGCAGGGGTATGATACCCCATCCCCCGGGAGCGTGCCGTCCTCCTGCAGGATGTCGCTCTTCTTTGTCTGCCTCACCGAGGAGCAGACCGCTCGGGTGACTGAGTGAATGAGTGAGCGTGTGCGTGTCTGTGCCGTATCCAAAGCCCCGGTCCCTCTTTTCTACCCCCAACACGCAGCCAGCTCGTCGTCCCAGCATCAACACCCCACTCCACCAACCAGGCCGCGGCCTGCCTCCTGATTATGTGGTAACCTAGCGACAGCCAACGGGGTGCCTATGGATTCGCCGTGCAGAGGCACGCGCTGATTGGACAACAGGATCCTCTCTAATGAAGATGATGGTAATGATTTATTTGGTATCTCCCCTCCCCCTTCTGCCCCTGCCTGAAAACACACACACACACACACACACACACACACACATATATTGTTTTAGGATGAATGGACCCTGAAACATAAGGTAGACAGTGATCATCACCCTAATTTATTTTTTATGAATATTCACAAATCTAAGGTAATGAGGCCTTTCATTAAAATGACAGCGAAGAGATAATATACTCTTAGGACAGCTGAAAACTGAAGGCCACATTTACCTTTTACTTCCTCAAATTAAACTGTTTATACAAAGCACCATTTCCACAAATAACCTCCAGCTTACTGTTGGCCAGTATTATGTATATATGTATAAACACATTCTGCTGACATTTGCCCAGACTGAACATGTCACCCATTATCTTACTAGCAGGACAGTAATCAGCATCAGTTTGGAGGCACATTGAGGATGAAGTGCAACAAAAAAAAGAAAAAAAAGAGACAGACATTACCAAATAAGTGCCTGCTATATAAAGTAATATATACACAACCTTTCATAAAATGTATCCTACACCTGCTAAAATTACACCGTTGTAAAGCAAATATGGTGTAAATGAGAACATGACAACCAAATGAAACCAAGAAAAAGGTCGGACCACCTATTTCGAGCAGTTGTGAAAATGAAATTAAAAATTGCTAAACCCTCTTAAAAGTGAAATGGGAGAGCTGTGCATTTGAATTCTAACCTCTTCCTAATGACGGGAGAATTCATTTACGTGGAATAGGATAGATGAGAGCAGAAGATGATAGCATACTTATGGTCCGCCCCGCCACATTAACACACCAACCAACTGTCACCACTGTATGAAATGTAGACATTTGAATCATTTGCCACTGCAATGTGGTATTGATTGGAGCCAACCATGTGTGAACCCCATTGATTATTATCTTGTCATTAGCATATAGATTAGCTGGCGATGGAGCCAGACATGCAAGCCCCAAGTCTCACAGTCGGCGAACTGAGCCGAGGAGAAGGGGGGGGGGGGGGAAGTCAAAAACCACATGGGGGGGGGGGGGGGGGGGGGGGGGGGGGAAGTCAAAAACCACATGGAGAGAGATATTGGGGTTGTTCGACTCTATATGAGCCGCTTGATGGTGGGTCTAAACATTTGCCGGCCCATGATTGCAAACTGCCATGACCATAACACATAAACAGAGGGGTTTCTGTGAAGTCAGGCATAAGGGGGATCCAGCAAGAGGATTTCAGACAAACACATTCCATCGTTTTGCATTCTTCTTGTTTTCAATTTCAAGAAGGCGGATGCCTAAGAAGCTGTCCTGGGGAACAATGTATAAATAAATGATGGTTTCTGTAAGATTTGTAAATCAAAGAATCTGCCAAGTAATATCCTTAAACTGAAACAAATATCAACTTAATACATATTAGGATTAATGTAGAATATCTGTGGTATAAGCTCTATAAAAGAAAGCATGGTACAGAAACAGCCGTAGTTGACTGAGGCTGTAAATATACATATTTGTACACTTTTTTTTTGGCGGAGTGACTACTTATCACACAAAGGGATGTAGCATCCATTTGCCAGATTGATCCATAACTGGAGGTAACACACTCAAGTGCACCACAATAGTAAGCCAAATCTAACATTAAAAACCAAAGTAAGTGCTCTCTGTATATTGAACAATGAATGGCCTTTGCTTGTCAAATGCCTAGTGTGATCTTAAGCGAGTAAAGTTTATTTGTAAAGCATCACAATTAGAAGAAAAAATAAAACATCAGACAAAATCACATGAAAACAACCACGGCATTCACCATTTTTGACAAACAACGCGACACGCCTAATTCCCTAATGGATGAGAGAGGTTTCCCTGTGGATACCGAATGTAATAGTCCCAGCGTCCTATGCTCTAAAAAGCAGCACTTCCTCAGTGATGCTGGGGGTCATTCCCCGAGGTAGACGGTGGTCGATGGCTCTTGTCTAAACACATCGAGCAGGGCGATGCCTTTGTCGGGCTGTGTAAGACATTGATACCCTCCGATCCCGAGGCAAGATTGTTCAGCTAGCCGCAATTGAGCTATTTGACACTGATGGACCTCTCCTCGCGCAGCTGAGTGGACCAGTACAAAGAGACTGGCTGCATTCCAGGTCAAGTGTGCCGGGCATGTGTGTGTCAATCTGAGACGTGCAGCCTCACGCTGTAAAAATACAAAACAGTTTCAATGCACTCTCCTAAGTGACGTCTGGTCAGCTTTTTTTTCCCCCTCAACTTAATTTCGAAAGACCCTTAACCTCCTTGGTGCAAATTGCTCCTTGGATGCGAAGCATTGCTTAGGCGGCTAAAATCTCTCAATAAAAATAGGAGAAGCAGACAGAAAAACACACACGCACAGAGAGAGAGAGAGAGAGAGAGACATAAGACTGAAAGACAAAATGAAAGATTCTCCCTGTGATCTATAAATACCACAGTTAAACAGTTCTGGCAAGGCTCACAGATTAGTAGCACACTTAAAGCCAGATTCTTTGTTTCAAAGAAGTCTCTGAGGCATCATTCTGGGGCGTTGATCATACCAAGAGGAGGAAAATAGGTCAGGTACGAGCAGCAGCACAGAGAAATATAGTTCATCCTTTTTTATTTAATTTTTTTGTAGAAGGTCTGCAGTGGACCACATATAAAAAGTTCAACAATGAGATGAAGACTCATACATTTTCGAAGTAGATTAGGATGCTTGTGAAATGAAAATTGAAATTTAGCTCTTACCTTTTAACAGACTAGATAAATGTGCAAAAAAATAATATTTATAATGAGGTTAAAATTAAGGTTCTCAATTTCTTTCTTTTCAACTGACTTTTTTTTTTTTTTTGCACAGCTATTATTCTCAGAGGCACAAAACCACATACTTGAATTGTGATTCAAACTATTCATTCCATTTATAATGGTAGGTGGTTAACTTATACTTGTCTTCCGTGATCTTCATACAAAGCACATTACTGGGATTCAGTGGTCTCTTTAGACAGGTTGACAAAATGTTTTGATTTATTAGGATTATCTGTCCATCCAGAGCGAAATTCTATATTCCGTTTCTCGGATATTCAATGCCACCTAATCAATATTAATGACTAAAATGGGATAATCAATTTCTGCTCACTGGCAAAGCTGGTGCACCATTATCTTGGGCAACCAGCAAAATCAATGCTATCCGACCCTGGACTGGTACCTGACCAGTTTGTTTGTAGCAAGGTTTTATTTAGAAGTTTGAGCATCATTCTATTGTTTTTCCCACCACAGAGACACATGGAGATTATTTTTAGGAACTCTCTCTACATGTTACCTGATACTCAGTATGTCCAATATGCCTGTGCATCTACATCGACACAACCTCTGAGATTCTGTTAGAGTAAAAGAGGTATGTTTCAGTGGAAAATAAAGCTTTGATGGGGGGGGGGGGCTGATTTGTATTGTTTTGAATATATGCAAACTATGTTTGTTTACAACTTTATAGTGACCAGCATGATCTACAACCAGTTTGTGACTATAAATAGAAACGACGGCTGCTGCCATGACTGAAACTGGCAGTTACTGTAGCACAGCTGTTGAATAACTAACCAAAAAAAAAGAGAGAAAACACGTACTGGTATGCTGATTCGCAACACAAAGTATTTCTGCCGGGGGAAGTTTTCAAGCTGCTCTAATGCGGACTAGGTTTTGACTGATTTACAGCTCAATTAAAAGAAAAAAGTCACTTTACCAACACATAAGAGAGAATGCTTACACAGGAGTAGCTACAACCAGAGAACGTGTAACACCTACTGCACCGGAAACCACTCACATAAATATTTGATCATCCAAATAGCTGCCCATAAACTTCCGTTCACTCATCTAATCAATGAACTCACTAATGAGCAGTTCTCATCCGGGACCCAAACATATGTATCTCATACTTCCTATCGGATGTGCTGAAACGTTTGGCATTTGCGATAAATACATACAAAATAACTGACACGGATACTCGGCTGACAAAATAGCTGACAACATCGACAGATCTCTGCACAGATAGCTACGCAGGGGGGCTAAACACAGACACGCTGACGGGACAGAGGGTGGGGGTGAAGCTACAACCGTGGCGCGGCTTCACCCACACCGGGGTCACCCCGCGGCCACGGCCGCACTGCTCTGCCTCTGGTTAACCATGCGGACGGTCCACGCTCGTGTACCGCGGGTGTCAAACCATCAGGATCATTCAGGGCACCAAGGTCACGAGCCGTGCGTCCAAAGTTTCTCTAGAGAACACCTGGGTAAGTTTAGCTTCTACTTCTGAAGCCCAAGAAAGATTGCAGGCAGTTTTACTCACTCAGGTTTATTTTCCAATCACGATTTCGACTTCCATCAACACTCAAGCTTATGTTGTTAGCCTTACTTTGATCTGTCACCACCGCTGCCTTGTTTCTGTTGCGATCGGAGGCTCTGCGTAGTACAACCGTAGCCTCTACGCAAGCGTTAGCAAACAAGCTACATCCAGAAGCTGATGGCTCAATATGCGTGTGTGTGTGTGGGGATGGGGGAGACGGGTGGATCTTGTCCACCTCGCGCGTTCCGACTCACACGCACAGTGTGATCGGGGCTGCCGGCCATGCCCACAGGTGACGCGTGGGTTTCCTTACCGTGGTGGAGAGCGCCGCGGCCTCGCTGCTGCTGCCCTCCCCGCCGTGTTTCTCCTCGGCGGACTGAGGCTCTGTGTGCGAAGCGGAGCCGCGGCGGAGCCAGCAGCCGAGGGAGGGGCGGGACGCGGACGCTCATTTTATTTGCATTCCAAACCTGTCAGGTGACACAGGTTGGACCAATGAGCAACGACTATTTCGTTCTACTCCGCCCATTCTACTGTCAATCAATGCTTCCCCCCGTCCTGTCTAGCCACCCCGGTTCCATGCGTCTGTCAAGGCAACCGCTGTCCTCATCACCATGGTAACAGCGGGGATTTAACTCCAGAGCTAAGTTCTGTCCTGTCAGAAGAACTAAGCTTCAACATCACACTCTTTAACCAACATTTGCTACAATCGGATATATAATCTGTATTTATCCCTGTATTTAAGGGCAGATGATGTCTCACTCTGTACAGACCGTGAAGCCCTAAGGTAAATGTGTTGTGTGAATATGGGCTATACAAATGAAGGAGGGCTTGATTTGGTTTGACCTTACCGATGTTTGTATTCAAATGAGCGCTCTGTCATTTGCACGATGGCAACTCCGTGTCATCACACTATGCCACATAACACCTGTTATGGTGTTATTTATCTAATATATAACACCATAACAGGTGTTATTTATTGAATAATGTTATGTCAAATATTTTTTAGCTTTTAAAAGTTGCCTTTTAGTTTCAATCAGAGAACCAGCTTACTCCTGGGAGGGACAACACCATCAAATTACTTGCCTTTATTTGCAAAGTAAATAATTTCCTACATACAACAAAAATATCTCCCAGTCTTTCTCTGGCTATTTCAACATGTTGTAGTTTTATTCATGTTTGTAGTGTATTCCTTCATGTGTCTCGCATTATTTTATCAACCCCCCCCCCTTTTTTTTGTGTCGCATCTGCAATGTGTATCCAGATGGAAATGAGCAGATATGGCTAAAAAATAGACAGAAATGAATAGCTGATTTTGTCAGTGAGCTGTTACTGTGTTGCCTGTCATATGAGGAGGGAGTTCATTCATCTGCCTGCAAATGCTGAATAATTTATAAGTATATGACTTATTTGGTTGGCCCCTCAGTTAATTACCTGGTCTTTTATAGCTCCCTTGATACGTTGCTGGCAGCATTAGCATGAACAGTGTATCGTTCGAGTAACTTGGTTAATCCCAAAGGACATGGTATGGGCTCACACCCAAGCGAGTGTGAGTATGTGATATTAATTTTGTAGTAAAGGTAACACTGGATGCAAACACCACTCTACTGTACACGGCCAGAGATGTGTATAAAATATCAGAGGCCAGATGCAATGGTGTGTAGATTATGCATGGATATCTTAATGGAATATTTATGGGGGCTCCTGTTCAGCGAGGTTGAGTCAGAGGTGGGGTGTTTTCTGTCACCAAGCAAGTGTCCCTGTTTTCACAGTGCAGCTTTTTACTTTTTAAACAGAAACCTATAAGATATAATAAAAAAGTAATTCACATTTTGCTATTTTGTGACTGTTCTTGAAGAAATACGTAAAATAATTGATGTAAGTTATTACCATAATCATAAGTACAGTATATGTAACTTAAAAACAGACAACACAATAATTGTACGCCTCCAACATAGTGAGACATCAGGCCATTTAAATTAGTCACCCAACAAAAAGTAACTTCCTGGCACAAACTAAGGTTAAAAGCAGGGTTCTGTGTGACCTTTATTCATCAGGAAAACAGGCTGCAAATTATTTTCTTCCATTAAGAAATTACCCATAAGCACATATACCAACTCCAAAATAATTTGGACATTGGATTTTTCCATTTTTGCTATTCAATTTTTTGAAAGCTAGCTAGACTTATGTGGGAATGGATATGTTGTTGCATTTTCCATCCACAAGGGGGTACCATCACATTGCAATTCTGCAAAGGATCATCAACCACCAGCTATACTATTTAAACTTAAAAGAAAACAGCAATATATAGGTACACCACTGCCGAGGAATGATTTCCCCAAATGATTTTCAGTAGATGAGTACCTTCTTACTGTCTTTGGAAAGTGTGTGTTTGTATGAGCATGACACACAAAGTCCTGGGATTGTTTCATTGGTAAAATATTTGTATCTATGAGCATTTAGAAAAAAAAATTATCCAAGCAGTAATTTGCGTTTAGCGTAGTCGGGAAACTGAAGTGGCTTATGATAATTTTTCAGTTGTGATCCTTCAAGTAGTTTAAAATAGCGACCAGGAACACGGTTAATTGTTCCCCCAAAACAATGAAAATTCCTGAAGTCAAAGGCTGAGCCTGGTCAGGTCGGTTGTGTTTGCTTTCATTATTTTCTTCAAAGAACAACCACCACATTGGTGCCTTTTTGAACTGTATTTTTCTGCATGAAAGAGCTTGGGAGTGACGATGGAGTGGCTTCTGGCATCAAAGTTTGCTTATTAGTACAGTCATTTCTTCGTTTTCTCCTCATTGTTGATTTGTCTCACTCCCTGTTTGTACAGCAGGGATGACTATTGTGAGGAAGGATATTTAGTCTGATTCAGAACAAGCACACATCCCCTCCCCGCTGTATAAGACAGGTTTTCCAGAGAGGGTTTTGGAATTACAGACATCCTGTTCACTGACCTCTGTATCGGAAACTTTATCATGGTGCACTTGCACCGGTATTACAGCAATATTTGCTCTTTTTTAGAATCAGTGCTAAGCAATCAAAGATACTGCCAAGCCCACTCGGAGCAATAGAAAAGGAGCCTCCTTCCATCGACCATTTGTCCTTGTCCAGTTACTTTTAATGAATTAAGACACTGAGGCATCCTGGAAAATTCTCAAAAGGACTTCCTCTGCATCATGTCCTCTTCATTTTGCTCCTATCTGCACTTCAGCAGCCTCATACCTTGTTTTTATTTATTTCATAAGAGCATGTGGTTCTTTAAAGAGCCATTAGTGGAAAATCCTCAGCACTGCTATGGCTGAATTACAGCAGCTTACAGTGTTGCCACCTTCTTGGCAGAAACTGAACGGCCGAGTACATCGAGCATGCTCATTATTTCAATTTCCTCACACCCGATCAAAAGAATAGGATTTTTTTTGCCAATGCCATAACTGTGCAGTGTGCAGTGATGTGTGTGGAGGAACAAGGGGTCCAGTGTTTTTTGTGGTATTTCACTGCCAGTGAAACACCATGTCACTGGCCCATGTCACTGCATGTGTTCCGTGGCTGCTTGTGTCTGTGGTTTTCATTTCGCCTTGACTTACCCTCATCACTTCCTGCTCAGTTGCCAGAGAATTACACGTCATATCAGGTCCCACAAACACAATGAAGGGTAGACAGAGATACAAAATAAAAAACATGTACATACACAATGAAAGTCATCAGCGTTCACTTTTCTTTACTTCTATTTACGTTTGGAGTTGTTTATCAATGGTAAAAGTAGAATTTGAGACATAGTTAAACAAATTATGACTGCAAGTGCTGCAACCTACATCTTTTTTCCTGTACAGCTTCATTCCTGTGACACACAATTGACCTGTCACATCAACAGGCAAGTACCAGTTGCATTTTTAGGGTGTTCATGAAAATTGTTACACATGAACCAAATATGGCAGGTAACACCTGACTGATGCCTGCGGTGTATTGCTAACGCCAGGCTTAATATATCTGATGATGTTGACTAAGTGAATAATATAATAAAAAAAAAAAAATTGTAACTCTTTTCTCATGCAATTGTCTTTATATGGTTGTGGGGAGGACCTCTTTTGGTTCAAGCAATCATAATTAGTTTTATAAATTAGAGTTGGAAGGAGATATATGCTGGCCCTTTCAACTTCATGGGTGCATTTTGTTGTAAATTAGGGGAATTATGTCAAAGAGTGTCTTCACAACTCTAGAGAAATAGTAGTGTGTGTGTGTGTGTGTGTGTGTGTGTGTGTGTGTGTGTGTGTGTGTGTGTGTACGTGGGAGGTTAAATAAGGTAACTAAGAAAAAGAGAGCGGAAATGATGTGTGGTTTGGCCTACAACAAAGTCTGATTTCATTTTAAGACCTGCATAAAAAGTCAAGGTAAACAAGATTTTCTGCGTGTATGATGCCCATTTTGTCAACAGTCAGTTTTAGTGTTGCAGTCCGCTGCAGTTTGTCGGTACAGCATGCTTGCCTGCACGCACTCATTTTTCTATTTCCAGTCTGTCAGTATGAGAGGGTTGGGGTTTTTTTTTTAAACCACAGGGGCTTGTGAGCTGGGAAGAGGTTGAATGTGAAAAGAAGCGTTGAGCGGTCTGGTAACCGTCGGTGACTCAGACAGAGAGAATAACAAAGAGTAAAGATGAGACCTGGTGCACGTCTGCCATGAACGCCTGAGAGAAGTAGAACCAAATAAAAATATAAATGTCTGAGTCATTGATTATGTCAGTCATGATCATTGCACTTTGCACAGCACGTTGTACTACACAAGTAGTATTACATCAAAAAATTCCACAGGATTAACAATGACACTATTCATTGAAAGAACCCTTTCAGATAAAGAACATATTTTTAGATAATAATATGGAATAAATACCTTTGCACTATATGAAAAGGATTTTGATACGATGTCTAATGGAAAAAAAAATCCTATATTCGAGCAGAAAAGTAAACATCAAAAATAAATGGAACTTTATGACCATGTGCTGTATGTTTTACATTTCCTTTTAAAGCAAAAATTACTGCGAGGAAACAGGAAACCAGGTAACTGACAACTGAGCAGAACTATTTATTTGTTGATTGTACGTGAATTATTATACACTTCATTAAGTATAAAGGAATCAGCATGTAAGTGAATACCAACATGAATAGTTGAATAATGAGATATAATGAGAATCATGCACATCCTGTGAAACAGGTTGTATGACATGCAAATTAAGTGATACACTAGGTATGAGGAAATTAACATTCAGGCCTCAGTTCGGGTGAAATAAATAAACCAGCATTCACCTGGGCAACCGACATCACAGTGGTGCAGTATGCCACAGAGTGCAGTCGCCTGTGAGCGAGCTGGCATGTCAGCTACGGTCAGAGAGAATTATTCAGTCTGTATTTATTTCACATCACCCATTGCCCAGGAGATTGTGACACTGAAGGATAAACTCTAAAACACAATTACTGCTACCACAATCAAATCATTTTTATATTTTTCAACTCTTATATTTTACAGTTATTTTCTCTGTTATCTGGAGTATGTGGTGCAACATTAAAGAAAGAAAAAAAAAAAGACCACTTTTATTGGTCCCACAATGGGGAAATTCAGTTTCCCCATTGTGGGATTTCAGTCATGCTGGAGAAGGTAACACTAATTGGGAAGTACTCTTGCATGTAAAAGCTTTTGAAGCAGAAATAGAAAAACAGATACTACATGTTTTACTCAATATGCAGGTGTAAGAGATGGAGGCTTACTGTTGATCTGTGCCAGCATGGCACCAACTAGACCATGAGACGAACCCCGTAGGGCAAATGGCTTCAAGCATCATTCCAGCCTTGGGGAACTGTGAGCACAAAGTACAATTCAGACACCAACCAGAATAAACCAGCTGGTTCAAAAGGAGGCACAATCCTGACACAGCCCACTCTTGTTTCCTCTGTCTCGCCTCATCCATCTTTGCAAACTCACCTTTGGGTCCGACAGGGTGCCGATCCACTCCACAAGCCCCCGTAGCTTTTCCTGGTGCCCCAACAAATTCTCAGTTGACCAGGCAGCAGGCATGAGGCCAAACAAGGCTGTAGCTATCAGCTAAATCGCTGACACACTCCTTTTCTTTCTTTCCTGCGCCCACAAAAAGCCGCACCCCTGGTGCCACGGCCCTCCTAAATTCAGCCTGATTAAGATGCCCGTGAGGTGCATGCGAGGGAGAGGGGGAACCGGGGAGAGCAAAAAGTGTCTAATCCCACAGTAATTAAACAGTCGGAAACAAAGGAGGGGGGTATGAAATATTGGTCTTCAATGTAAATGTTTAGTGGGACCCTTTCCCATGACCCCTTGTGGACAATTTGACTTTGTCTGTAGCTTGCATCACACAAAGTTGTCAGTCAATACATCCACATTTCTAAACAGCCAAGAGTGATTAGATTAGATCTATGGAGTCGATGGTGTTAAAAGATACATTTCAAGCATCCATCACCGGAGTCAGTTGACATAGTCATGTTGGCATTATTATACAAAAGTGGGTTTGCATAATGCCTCTGTGAGTAAGTTCCTGTTTCCTAGTGAGGAAGGACTAAGGTGGAAAGCAGAGAAGAGAGAGGTTTAATATGTTATTTATATTATAAATGTGTTGTGTAGATCATCATTTCCCCTAAAATAATTCATGCGGCTCAAAATGTAATATTATATCTAAATCACAATTCTTCTTCCAAACCAAAGTACTGTTAAAAGTCAAATATTATAGAGGCGTCAGACATTGTCCTTGATAAAAAAAAAAAAAGAGCAAGCAGTGAGCTCATTACAACCTCAAACGGGGAACCCACCTCTATCTCTGCTCATTATGTCCAATTAGAAACATGTCACTCTCCCCGCTGCCTCCAGAACCGTGCAAAGTAGAAAAACAGATTGTCACATGGCATCAGTGCGCCGTTGCTGTGGTGGCTGAAATTCACTGAAGCATCTCTGAGGTCTGGAGCCGAATGAGGTAAGAGGGGATTTAAGCCAAAACAGGAAAGAGGACACACAGGAGAAGCAGGCTGCCTGCAGTCTTTCTATGAAACTGACTTCTGTTCAGTCATGATCAGTCTCTGGACCCACAGGTGCCGGGATACTGCTTCTAACTGAAAAGTAGTTTAACTTGTTTATTTGTTTATTTAAAAAAAATATATATATATATTTATGCTACTAGCATTCTAGCATAATCCCTAACATACCTTCTGCCCCTTCCCGCAATTATTTTTTGACTTTTTGACATTTAATCACAGCTTTTTAAGTTTAGTACAACATAAAAATTAAAGTACATTAGAAGAAAAATATATTACATGGTAATCTGGCATGGAATTTAGGAAATAATGGTTGTAGGGGGAACAGGTATGAGCAGCCAGGTGACCATTAAAGTTGCAAACAAACCTCAAGGTCACCCCAAAGGAAGATTATAACCAACAGTTGTGCTAACGCTGGCTTTTTCTGCCAGACAATGAGATTAATGTAATCTTTATTAAACTATGTCACCACATTCCCAGATCTCAGTAATTACAGTGCAGTGTGAGCGTGACCGATGGGAGTAACAGTCAAAACTGGGAAACGTGTGGCCAAAATGCATAGGAAACCAACTGAAATCAGCCGAGGTCTCCTGGTCTGTGTTTGTGAAGGTATCTTGGTTTGGGCCAAAGTGTAGGACTGACTGACGACAAGAGAGCGACATCCACAAGTTTTATGCAAACCATTTTCTTGTTTTTGGGCAGGGACACTGGTTGCATTTTCTCATAAATAAGAACGGATGAAAACCCAGAAGAAGGCTGGCTGTTGTTTTCAGGACGATGGTTAAAATAAAAGATTCAAGACTACACAGGTCGAGCTTCTCTCGATGACACGTGACAGTGATTCCCCACAGACACCCACTTTACATGTCCGCCTGCATGTCCCTTTCTTCATGGTCCTCTACCTGTTGTTCTTGATTCTGGAGCTACTCTTCTGCTACATCTGTTTCGTTTGTCTTTTAATTGTGGCTGCATTCATTCACACAGGGGCATGCGGTAGACGGAAATATTTATTATACGTTTGTACCTTGACATCACAGAAAATAAAGGTTCAATGAATTTTTAAATAAATCAATTCATTAATGAATAATTTCTGCAATCTAACATAACACCGAGTGACCCATTTGTGTGGTTAAACACTGTAAAAATGTGCACTGTAAAATGTGCAAAAAACACATTATGGCTTCAGCAGTAAGAGGAAAATATAACAAAAAACTATACACAGTCACCTCTAGTTTTATATGAATACAGATCATTACAGATGACCTCTTCATATTTGAACAATATGTTATCTATCTGAGACTCTCTGAGTGACATGGCAGGTGTCTTGCCTGGAAGTAAAAATTCTGAAAGAAAAAATACTTCCTGGCTCCTCTAATGTAATCATCCGTGTAAGATTCGTCCTTCTATTGTATCCAATATGGATCATTAATTAACCTTTAGGCAGTGTGGAGAGATCTCAAAAACAGTTTCGCTAAAACAAATGTACAAAGACAAAGACCGCCTCTGTGACATAAGAGCTTAGCAGACTTGGAGTACACAAATGCAGAAACAATGCCCAAGTGTTTCCACATAAATATGTTCATTAGTCTTCCCTGCACTCAAAACTGAATTAAAGCTATTGATATCCAAGACAGAAATTAGTTCAATCTATATTTAATGTAGTGGAGAACCTTGTTAAAATATGAGGAAATGATTGGTATTTTTCTGTAATGTGTACCCTAACATTTTCTTGTGTTGCAAATGCAATTTGATTAATTGGTCAAAAATGTTTAAATAAAACTGGACAAATTAAGAAAACGTATTAATATTTTTTTTAGAAGCAATATATTATATCATTGTTAATATAATTAAAAAAATTTGCCCTTCCTGGGATCACAGACACACAAACACAAAAAATGCTCCCAGTGAATGCATTTTTTATCCTTGAAAAAAATAAGATATTTTAGTCAAATAATGATATCACTAATATACTGGGTGAACATATATCTGAGAGCTCCTGACTTTTTTGGGGGGAGCTGCTGTGCAGTGAATTGGAATGATCCATAGCTTAGTGGATGAAGCCAGCTGACAACCCCACCAACATGTTTACACAGAGTGAATATGGCCATAATCAGAATCTGACAGCTCCCAGAGTCAGCATTAAGTCTGTTTGACACACCAAGCGATCACCTGACCGCGCGGCAAGAGGGCACAGAACAGACTTGGCATTTGTTTTCATCTGAAGTAGAGAGCAGTAACTTTGCCAAAGAACAGCTTTGGCCCTCGTGTCATAAAATGTGGCTGTGGCACAAGTCTTAAAGATTTCTTCGTAGGTGTGCGCGTTCCCAAGTGGCCCCTCCTAATTGAGAGTGTTATTTTACATGGGTGCTCAACTGTTGTCTCAAACAAAGACCAAAGACAGTGGAGCTGTGAAAATAGGGTCTTTGTGTACAAAAATAATACATAGATATTTTTTTTCAGTTGAATTTTAAATGAAAAAACACTTAAATGTTAATGTTGTTGCTGAAAACATAACTCGAGAGAACATGAGCTTACATGGTTTTCCTGGGCATCTGAATTCCTCCAGAGTTATGTAACATTTTTGTTTAAATCCTGCATGTTAAAGGAAAGCGACACGAAAACCAATGGAGACTAGACTTTACGAAAAATCTACTGCTCTTCCTCTCTATCTCCACTAAACTGTTTCCACTAACAGAGTAACCTAGCTCAGTGTCCCTGTGTTGAAAGAGTGGTCAACTTAGAAAAGTAAAAATGTATTTGAACCTGCTTTAGCATTAAGGCAGCTTGGAAAGGCTTCCTGGAAGAAAGCCACAGTTATAAGTAGCTGAGCAGGATTCAGATTTGCATGCCATGGATTTAGAAGGTCAAAACAGAGTTTCGATTGTATTGAACTTCTGATAGGAGGAGAGGATTAAATCAAAGGGAGATTTTTGGGGGGGCGAGAATTCTTTTCTTATTAGTAGTTATTTGTATTGTAAAAGCTGTGAAAGATATAAACATAGTCAGCTGAGGCCTGTGGCACAGGTCAATGGGTAAAAGGTTATCGGTGGTCAGAAGCACCACAGCCTCTCAAATGAAATCAGACACACTTAAGCTTACACAACCTATAATACCTCATTGTGTGTTGCAACACTTCATTAAGTAGAAATAGAAAAACGGAACAAGTTATGAAACAAAATTAGAGATAATTTATTTTTTATGCTTCGAACCTAATTTGTTGTGAGGCTATTGTGCCAATGTTTTACAGAGGCTACTCATTTGTACTTGTTAATGATGACATTGCATTTCACTGGTTTATTCAATCTCTTGATCAGACTAAAAGGCTAGGGCTTTAAACTGGACATGGCCACCATCTGGACTTAAAAAAAAACAGCTGTGAAAAAAGCTGTGTTTTGCTTTTACTTTGCCCCTGGCTCTTACTTTATTATTACCCTTTTTTTTGCCACAGTGGCACAGCACTGTCTGTTCATTTCACCACTGTGGTCTAGACATATATATATATATATATTGTATATATCTCAGATGGGTTTTCATGACATTTCTTGTCACTTTCCATTCATTTGTTTTTTAAATATACCAGAGATTCTGATTATTTCAGGTCATTGTTAGTTACTTTAAAGAGAGATGACAAGAAGCAATGGGAAAGTGGACTTAAAATCTTGTTATCCGCCCCATGCATTAGGCAACAGGGTGCAGTTGAATGTGATTTGCGTTAACTTCGACAGACAATCCCAATCTCTAATTTGTATTCCTGTTCAATGTAGATATAGCCTATTGTGTCTGGATGTGTGTGTATGTGTACGAAGTAGATAGGTTTATCTTTTTTATACAGTGACAGATATTGAATGTTTCAATGGGAATGAGAGAGGGTGTGAGCGCACATGCTGTCCAGAGTACCGGTCACCACTGATAGGCATGGCACAATAGAGATTATCCAAAGAGATCGCCCAATTTTAGACGTGTTGGCATTATCCTGCAGCAGCTCTGGTTCTGCAGAACAGTGGAGGGAGAATGTGGTGACAGAGTGTCAGGTAGCAGGCAGACATGCTGTTCTTTTTATTTTTTGCCCTTAATTTAGTAGACAAACTGTCAGTGCTTTAGTAAGCTGAGAAAAACTCACACGAAATTGTCTTCCTCTTTGGAACCCTGTTAAAATTATCACTGCAATTCCTCCACTGGTTGCGGAGATATTTCATTGTGGACCAACATTGCTATTGATATCCATGCTTGAAAAGTTGTCACATTTACTGTGGCTCATTCCCTTTATCCCAGAATACATTTCTTAAGATTTGCTGTAACCATAGCAACGCTCCCAGGAGTTACCTTGTGAAACCCCATTTACAGTGTTGGCACAACAGACAGTAGTATTAGGCCTGCTGGCCAATTAGATTCCAAATGCTCAGTAAGATGAATGACGGGTCAGCCTATGGCCTTGGCCTAACAGGCATGTTCATGAAGAGCCAAGGGAAAACGATCAACAAAGAGGCCAAGTCTATAACTCTTCAAAGGTGGCAGAAATCAAGGTCCACAGGAGGGTCAACGCTCCCTTACAATGCTTCTGTGTTCATGAAAATATCAATACTGGAAGACCACTAAATACTTAAACCAAGATAACAAAATCACAGATGCCACAAGATAACATTTTTTTAAGGTAACAAAATCATTTCCTATTTTAAAATGTGCAGTGTATATCATCTCATTAGGCTTTTAAATTACATTTTTATAAAGAGAAAAAAAAACGAACTACTAAAGTTTACAAGTGGATGTGGTGATAGACAGTGTCTTATTCTTTGGTGCCGATTTAAGGCCATTCAGGGAAAATCAGACATCTCCAGATCTAACCTCACACGTAAACATCAGTGTCAAGAACAGGCACCATGATGTGCTGTACTGTGACCCCATGATGAAAGAAGGCCTTTGAAGCATTTGTGTTTTTAGGACCACAACCCAGGCCATACAGGGCAGGAAACAAATTTGTTTTTTTTGATAGAAGCCCAGGCTCTGGGGAGTGTCCGTATTACGTCTGCATGTTGGCTTCACAGAAGAGCTCCAGGAGATGCAAAATGTTCTGACCAGGTGGATGTCGTAATGCGTATATCCTGTTGTCGCATTTCTGCTCAAAGACTAAATACCTTATCTTGTTTGATTTTCAATGCCCGGTTTAAATAGTGTGATCAAATAACTTTTCAGAATGAACGTCATTATGTATGAAGAGTTAAAATGGATTAGTGTACTGCTTAAAGCAATATAACTGACATTTAACTTTTATTATATTATTTAAATTAGATTATTAACCCCACCTTAATATTTGAACTGTGAAAGTAAAGCTGCAGCGAGTGGCCTGTAAAAACACAACGTGCTGTTTTTGCACTCTGTTTTTTGTTCAGATAAAACATACAAACATGGAAACGGCTTTGGATTTAGACTTACCAGTAGGACCTTGATTACCAGCTATGTTTAACTAGACAAACTATTGCTTGGAAATCAATGACTTTAAAACGGCCAACATACCTGTATTATTCCATTGGTGGTTTATTTCAATACTGCTACCGCCCATGCCCTACCTAAGTAACACACACCCACAAAAGAAAATGTAATTGCATGCTGGCTTTTGTGTTTGACACTAAAATATGAATAACCTGTTCCAAGAATAGTCATGTAAGTTATAAATGTAAATTCTATTTTGTTTTAAATTTAGTTTTTGATTAATTTCTCATGTCGTGATTACCTGATGGTGATGTGTTGCTATTTGACAGCTGTTGCTGTTTCACTTCTGTAGCACAAAACACCCCCTTGAGTTTTAGCCACAAGCGAAAAAACTGTAATCAGATTTCTATGAATCGAGGATGATTCAGACTTTGAAGATGTGGGTAGGCCGCTTGCTGCTTACCAATTTTACAAAGTGCAGAGTAGGGGTGGCTCACTGCTACAGAAGAGTCACTGAAAGGGACAGAGAGAAAACTCTGGGCTCCCACAGTACTGAAAGCTTGTTCTGGGAAGAGTATTAGTAACACAAAGGATGGACACTGACCCGTGAGAATAGCATAGCAGGGGAGCCTACGTGCACCATGGCACCTGGCTGAGTCCTGGGCTTTGAGTGAGAACTGGAGAGTTTGAGCTGCCTCTTGACTCAGGCGAAACTTCGTCAACACATACAGTGTAAAAATGTGCCAGGAGGGGAGCTTCAGAATAGAAATTAACAAGGCATTAAACAATATACCAGGGCAGAATGTTACATTCAAGTTTAAAATGACTAGAGTGAAACAAACAACATCACCGCAACATTGTTCGGAAAATAATTATGTGACATTTTGGCCAAAAAACAATGCTATACATTAAGGATAAAGATTTACAGCCGTCTCAAGTTTTAGATATGTTTCGCTTGTAGTCCTACTGGGCACAATCTGCTTAATGCCATGCTAAAATGAGCTAATTATATGCGTACTATAGAGGTATACAGTTATAGCTAAGACTGAAAACAGGGTTTTCCAAAAAAAACAAGTTCTATTACCGTGTGGCAGAAATACCTCAGAAAATCTGACTGTACTTTCACACTGTAATTCCTGTATCTCAGTTAAATGTTTCAAGCAACAGTTTAAGATTATTGCGTGCTGCAAAATGCAAGTTCTAAAGTTAAAGTTAATAATGCCATGTATTTTTGTGCAGCAAAGGCTTGGCCTGGATGGGACAAGCCTTGGTCTCCTTGTGACTGGCATCCTGCGTGTTTGATTTAGTGCACAATACCATCCCTCAGAACAGTTGCCTGCGTCTTTGTTCCTGAAAAATGTCTGTTATTGTTTTTGTTGGGCTTTCAAAGGATTTGCATGTTTTAACCAAACATAAACAGTTGGTTCCGTAATGTGTCACTCTTTCTCGTTGTCCCTTTACAGCTGTGTGAATGCTCTTATCGTTGTGGTTATTTTCTTTCCATTTCAAAAAAGCCCCTCCACTAAGGTGTGTGCGTCACATATATGAAGTTGTGATGTCACATTGACATCAACCATTTTTTGGCTTCTAATCCTCTGTTTCAGACATTTGCGTGAAAATACAGTCCAGTCCATTCGGGGTTCATTCTCTTCCTGTAGATGTCTTTGTCATTGTTTTCCCAAGGTTTCAAAGGCAAAAGATAAAATATGAAGGGAACAAATTTGAACAAATTCGGCCAGCTACTCTTCCTTATCTCTGTGCTTTCCTACACAGTGCAAACACATGAGTTTCCCTTTGGGTGGTAATAATTATTTTTTTTATTGTTTTGTTCTACTTGCACTCTGACCAGACACATCCCCTCAATTCAAAACAAAAGGTAGTGCACAGTTTTCATTTTTAAAGATTGTTTTTTCAAGCCTTTGGAAACAAACACTCCACATCACAGGGGAGGGAGTGACTGAGAGAAGAGAGGCACACATTCATGTCATATTACCAAGCTAGTGAAAGATTCCTCGATCACACATGTGAATGGATTAAGTCATTTATGGTTAAACTGAACGCTAACATGGAAAAATGCCCATCCATTCCGCAAGTATTCAAATGACAGGCTAAAACCAAAAGATGTTGAGTTAGCGATGATATAAAAAAAACAAAAACAGAACCTTCATATTTGAGAGTTAAACATGAAATTTTAGGGAAATTCTTGCAAGAAGTATTCATGGATCAATGATTTGATTAATTGTTGAAAGTCATCATCATCAATTGAATAACACATTTTGAGGAATTACTCGGGTCCTTTAGTTAAAGGAAGTAAAAATACTGCTATATAAATACTCCGTAACAAGTCAAGGTCGTACTCAATTGCGATATTGTATATATGGTATTTTACTGTTATACAGCATATAATAATGTGTTGTTTCATTTATTATGATTGTAATCAAGCTTTTATTCTTTATTTCATCAAGTAATACTGTTATATGTACATTTTGTAAATTAGGAATGTATTGTTATCCTGGTAAAGGAGGAGCCAATTGCATTGGAATAATACACGTCAAAAATATACTGTTTTTAATAATAGGTTTCTACGTGTTTAATCTGAACCTTCTATCTAAGTATCTGTCCAATACATTTAGTGTAGTTAGAAGTATTATAGTTAAGTACAAAGTACATGATAAAAAAAGCATCATGATTGAGAAAGTTCTTGCCAGCAGTGGTTCGGCTTGTACTCGGACGAAAAGGATGAGTGCGTTGCGTGAGGCTCTGTGATTGGCCAAATCAGAGACAGGCCTCTGTAAGGACCCGCCCAGGAGGAGAGTTGCGTCAGCTGTGATAAAGGAAGCTCAGCCCGGGCAGAGTCAGCAAGGAGTCGAGTCCCCCCAGAGCCGAGTACCAACCCCTGGGAGACTGTTTCCAGCGGGAGCCCACCTCACACTCAGGGGCGCGACGGCGTTTTTATTCCGCACACCGCCGAACCCCTCCACGCGGTTCGTTTTTAGCACAATATATTTTAACATCCCGCGATGAGTGACTTCTGATCCGCGAGGACAAGCATCATCACTACAAGCTGTCACAGGAGGAAAAAAGAAACACGGCCAAAAAGACTATTTTCTGCCGCCGCCATGGACACAGGAAAGGTAAATGTGTCCGACCCGTTTCACCACAACAAACCCTCGAAACATGCTAGACCTGTTTGCCGGTGCTGTGCGTTAATGTGTCCCCCTATGCGACCGGCGCTTTTTGTTCCGCGCTGTCCCGCAGTTCAGCGAGTTCACTCATTTATTTACTTTTCATTTTTTTATTATTTAATTTCCACCAACATTCAGCCAAAACCGATGTAACCATTAATACTGACGCATTGTGTTGAGTCTTTTTGGGTTCAGCTGGTTTTCCTGGTAGAACTGTGGTTTCCTATGTAAATCAGTGATCGAGGAGCTTATCTTACACGCAAACGTGTTATAGACCCACAGAAGCTGATGGGAAAGTGTGTGCAGACCAGTATCTTAATAAAAGTGGCTTAAGGAGAGGTACACCGAAATCCTGAGCAAAAGGAGCCACATAAGAAAGTAACAATGCTAAATACCACATTAAGGTTTTCAAATTCTTAATACATCATGTAAATAAACTGTAAATATTCACATTTCTGAAGCCGTGGTCATCTAATGATTGGGAATTGGATTTATTTCGCTTTATAACATCTTATCAAAGCTGTATCCCATTTATCGATGACCTAATTGGTTAATCAATGGTTTCGTTTTTGGACGAAACAGTACATTTGAAAACCTCTTAGACAAAGAACAAAATGATTCAATTGACAGCATCTCTAAGACGTTTCAGAAATAAATGCTTGCAGCTTATTAGGCCAGCAAATTCTTGTGACAATCGTTGATCAACAGTATATATCAGTATTTACCTTGCCTCCTTGACTCTGAGAGTTATCAGGACTTATCTTGTGTCTGTCTGTTTGTGTCTTGCTGCGACTTGTGGTCACTGTTATTTACACAGATACGTAGTAAGGTACGTACACCAGAGACTTTACTCCTTCCCACTCCAACTTTCTCATGGCTGTAGGAGCAGTTAAACCCAGTGGAGCATCACAGGGCAGCTCAGTCTGACATTGTGGTCAGAGAATGTTTCCCTGTCTATAGCTGTTGCTTTTCATTCTGTATGCCATATTATTGTGACCCTTCAGCTGTATGGGCTTGCTTTGGACGTGATGGGAAGCACTCTCTGTTCCCAGTTTACGCTGTGATGCAGAGACGGCAGATTGGCAGAGAGAGTCAGAGTCCGTTGAGGGAATACACATTTGTCAACCCTGGAGAATTATTTGCTTTGACCCTTAACTTCCCAGTTTCCTCTCCCTTTTTTGTGTTGTGTTGCTGCCATTAGCGTTAGACCACCAAGTGACGCAAAAACCAACACACTATTGGAAGGGGCCTGTATAGAGTTTGAGTGAAATAAAACGCACTCAAGGAAGTTGTAAAGCTGCTGTTTACTTGGTAGAGCTTGCATTAAACCTTGCCTAGTCCATTGTTGTTTAAGTAAGGAGTGGTGATGTTGATCTCATGCTCCTGACTAAGTCCAGGTGACACAGTTTTCCTTTCACCTCTAAATGTTCTGTTATCAATGAGATGACATAATGTTGTGTTACTTATTACAATGCAGTTGTTCACAGATAACTACACAGCTTCTCCATCGAAACGTGACATAGCTTTATTCTGAACAACAGTGAGCTTTGTTTGAGTCTGAAAACTCACTTCAGCTCTCTAATTTTCCATAGCTGAGCATTAAGATGCCAATTGGGGTCAAGCATACAGTTGACCAGCTCTGTTTTGAATAGAACAGCTCCTGAACAGTTGATTCCTCACTGACATGATCGCACAGGTATTTTGATTGGGAGTCCAGAGCCAAAAAGCAGCCCCACATTGTACAGACTTAATTGCACAAGCTTAATTCCTCTCCATCCTTCGCCTTTCAGAAATCTGCCAGCTCCTGCCCTCCTTGAGACAGTCCAGTAGCTGAACTTACATCTGCATGACTAGCTCACTTCAGCAGGCCTTAGCGTGTAACTGTCAGCCAGGTCCTAATGAGGCATAATAAGGCTTTGCTGCTGATGTTGGGATTAAAAGCTCTTGCAAGATTTAATTGAGATGAACAAGTAAGCAAGAGTGCAGGTTTAATTTGCGTTTCTTAGAAAGCGGATTGGTTTTATGCACACAGTACTGAACACTTGTGATCACTTGTGTATACAGTAAAATGCAGTCATTGAAATACAGTATCCCAATAGAGCATGATAGTTCACAATGGTATTGTAAAAGGTATTAATCAAATTACCATTCCAAAGAGACAGTAAATGCAAATACAGACACATATGTCTCTAAAAGTAAAGAGGCACCCCATTCATATTATTTCACACAACAATTCCACACATAGAGCAAGTGTAAGTAAACTTATAAAATACTACAAAAAATATATTGCACAGACCGATAAAGCCCCTTTTAAAATAATGATAAGATCATATTGTTATGTGTTGCTAAGACAGAGGCCACTGTTCACCAGAATTATCAATAAAGTTTTACAGTGGGTTGACTCATATGAAAGTCAGTTTGATAAAAAAATACATCTTAAGCAAATCGTCAAGGGAGATAAGGGGTACTTCCTTTTCGGAAGAAGGTTTTAGCTTCACATTAACCCGGGTGAGATTCACCAGAAATGTAACCTAGATGTAAATATTTAATTACAGTAACACAATGCCTTACTGACCATTTACAGGGGGGAAATATGAATGCAATTTTCTGTAAACTGAACCACATCAGTTATTTGTGGTATCTATTAGTATCAACAACTTTAACATAAATGAATGAGGTGTTGTTACATTCATCTCTAGTACTCCAAATGAGATGAGATGAGATGGAGGAGGAGGAGGCCTGAATAGAGCGAAGTGGTGAGGTGAGTTCCGGGTACATATTAGATTCCATTCAGCTGTGTAAACTGAGACTGAAGAGGCGAGGTGTGGAGGGACCTGATGGTAGCGGAGCAGGCCTTTGCCTCGAATCTGCCTTAAAAGACTTCGACCTGGGACAAACGGCAGAGAATTTTCAGACACTGAGGGATCTCGTACTGTTGGGAGGGCTATCATTTTAGACAACAACTTTATATCTTTTTGATTTTACTATTTCATGAAATGCAATTTTACTCCTCCTTCGAAAATTACGAGACACAAATGGAGTGTTTACACATACGCAAGAAATTCAGCACCAGTTTGTGTCCAAACAGTAGCCAAAAATGCAACAACATTTAGGAGAGCTATGATGTATTTCATAGTGGCTGTAATTTAATCATACCTCAAACTGTTTTCATGTCATCTTGTCTTGATAACAGTTATGTACATATCCTCTCTAAAATGTATTTATCGCTCTTTAATGTTCCTGTTTACATTCAGTGTTCTCACAACTCACATTTTCTTAAAAGAATAGTTGCTGCGACGGCCTCATGAAGAATTTATTTAGCACTCCAGTCAGATGACTTTACTTTTCAGACGGCAAGTGAAAGTTTTGTTGTTTCCCTGTGACAAGAATCACGTTTAATAACTGTATACTTTTCCAGCGGGATCATTTTTTATATTTTAATCTCATTGAGCAATTTTATATTTCAAGATGTTTTACTCTTTAATGAGGATTTACTCAACTGTAATTCTCATACGGTGCTGCTGTTGTATTTCAGTTCCTCTTTAAGTTCCTCTATTCTATTTAATCTAGTATGATTGCTTGGGGGGAAAGGAGAGCATGGTTGGATGTGTCCTGTGGTGCAGATGTTTTTTACAGCTCTCCCACTAATTTACCTGCATCGTGTGCTTTATTAGCATGCTCCTTATCAGCCCTGTTGGCTTCTGCCACTGTTTACCCATTAAGGCCCGAGAGTGTGTGGTGCCAGGAAACGGAAGCTCCTTTCAACAGTGTTAATACTTTACCAGTGTCTTTACCAGACTAGAATTGTTGGCTGTCTACCAGTTTCACCTGCAAATAAGGCACATTTGCATGGGTGTTTCAGCTCTAGGGGGCATTTGCATGGAATGAAGCCATGAGAAGGAACTAATATACAGTATATGTTCAACTCATAAGTCACTTGACCTCAAAATACCAATAGCTGATAGGTATGAAAGTACAATATTTCCAAAATAATGCAATCTACCTCTTGATGGCTGCAACGCTGTAGTCACAAAGTATTTTAATTGGGTGAGACTCCAGTGTTTCCTCAGTGAGGATGTCATGTATTGTTTCGATGCTCCCCTACAAGGAACTGTATAATTGTCACCTTCTCTTTTTTTTGTTTTGATATTTAACATGTGTGTGTTTGGTTAGATGGAATCATTTCAACTGTAACCAGTATGCAAGATCATTTGCTAAAAGTAGCACGTTTGGATTTGTACCACGTTTTAACCCTAAACATTGACATTACTATTTGTTGATTTAAAGGGCATTGGCCTGTGTAAACACTATGCATCGAAGCCTAGTCGATGGGGAGTTTGCATGTTAAAGGTAAAGATGTCACAAGGGAGTGTTTCACATTAACACATGCTGCTGTTTCTACTATTACATCTGGATTCAGGGGCGTTTTTGCAAACACTACCAGCTATTCACCAGAGGGGGGGAGACCTACACAGACTCCAGTGTTGACATTTCTTAGTTATGGACACATAGGATATTTGTGTTTATAGTGAAAAGCAGCTACGAGTATATTGGATCCTCAATTCTTATCAGCAGTGGAGCTGCGGCTGTTGCACAATGACGTCAGTTCTGGTTGGTTTTCTTTTTGGCTGCGTGGCTCCTTTAAGCCTACGCCACTGAGAAGCATGTGTGCATGCATGCATGTGTGTGTATACATTCTGGGCCTAAACAGTCCTGTCATGGACTTGATGACCCTCTACAACAAGAAACCCCATTGGCTCAGACACGAAGGTGGGTCTTAAAGTCCCTTTAGTCAGGCCCATTTGTTTTTGTCGGAGCATGTTGAAGTGACGGCCTCCAAGAATACACACAGGGTTTTTTTCTTCCTCCTCTCTCCTCCCACTTCATTATGCAAGGGAGGAAATCTGGCTCCCAAAGCTCTTTAAACTTGTGGCTGCTTCTGTCACAAAGGATGCTGCTGTTCAAAAGTATTTGTGGCCATTTTGTGATATTACAGATGAGCACTCACAATGGCTTATAATAGTCTCTAAGGAGAGTCCTTTTAATGAAACCTGGTGGGCTCTTTTTTCTTGTTTATCTTTTGATGAAACTAATATTAGAGGGAATCAAACCACATATGTAGGATTGTGCTCTTTTGCTCTTTGTCAGTCACCTACTCTCCTGTCCGTCTCAACTGCCACTATGCAATGGTTGGTTGATGTAGCTTGAATAGTGTCATATGTGATGCATATGATTTTTGTAAAGGAATTTAAGCAGAAATTGGCGACTGAGTCTCTTGCAAAACACCATGTTACCAGGATATGTATTCTCATATGATTTCTTGATGGCTCAGAGGGTTATCTGGCTCTTTTTGTCTATTCTATCTATGCATTCTACTTTCATACTCAGTCTTTGGTTTAAAAAAAATAACTACACATATGAAAGGTAGGTAAGGTAAATACAATTATTTGTATCTTGGTAGTTTTGAAGGAAGAAGTTTAATTTCTACTTGTTTTGTCTTCTAAATGATTAAGTCGAGGGATTTAGAGGGGACATCGACCCTGGTGAAGGTCAGTTCCTGTTTGTCACAACATAAGGTCCCTATCTGATGTGAATCGCAATGGCTAAGGATTGGTATGAATCAGAAGACTTACCAGTAAAACTTGAATCATCTAGACATGATGACCAATGGTGAGGTATTAAAGATGGAAATAGTATGTTGCTCTGAGGATATTTAGAGAGTGTTTCTATTATACCCAGGCTGATAAATTTGATGTTTATGTGGAAATTTGAATTCTTGTTTGTTTCCCATCCACACAAGTGCAAGTTCTAGAAGCAAATAGGATAGTCTGTTTTCCTGTCTGAGAAAAGGTCATAGGCAGTGACATATTTTGTTCTGGTTTATTAACTTTATGACTTGAGGGGAATCTCTACTTATTGCCTGAGCTTTACAGGGATCAAGCTTAAAATGAACTCTATAATAATGGGAAAGGAACACAATAACATGAAAAATTAAAATGAGGACACCTGTGTTTGTCCAGTGAATATACACCACTTCCCTGTTCCTCATGGGCACATACCTTTAGATGTCGAAAGTTTTCCATTTTCACAGTGCTGCATAACAAAGCCAGGGACTATTCTTCGTTAAGAGATTTAGGGATATTTTCACAGAACAATCATTGCACAGATTAGGAACACAAAGTTTAAACTAAATCGAAAAGCTCTGGACTGTCTGAAGCACAACTATGACACTAGAAATTCCTCCAAGAGCACAGATCTCCACCAACACTAAAATCCAGTTCACTATCCAAATCTGCACCAAATTTGAGCTGTTCTGTTTTTTTATTGTGCATAAGTGCAACAATTGTTTAAAACATGCTCAAATGCAAATAAAATAGTTATAATTTTAATGTATCTGATACATTTTAAACATTAACTGGTTCCTCCTTCCCCCATCCTATATCAATACTGTATATAGCCACCTCACCCCAGATTCAAGAAAAGTGGCTCAGTACATGTTGATACAGGGGGATAAATGTTGCTTTCTTCCAATGACAGTTTGGCATTCATAACATTTTTTCAGGTTTGTACACTGCTGTTAATGGTAATTTAAACAAGGAACACCTATTGTGCAACTGGAAAAATTATACATCTCTTAATCATACTTTTTGAACTCATGCCAGCTCTCGCACAAATGCTATGTTTGTCCGCTGGATGAAAATGTTGTCTAACCGGTCCCACCGGTCCGTCCACTGACGGCATTTCTTTTCCTCTCTGTTCCCTCGCAGCAAATAACCTTCCCCCTGATGATGAGCGTCGGAGCAGCTGTCATCGGCTCCCTGCAATTCGGCTACAACACCGGCGTCATCAATGCGCCTCAGAAGGTCAGTTATCCCCGCAACCGTTTTAGGGCTGGTTGATGACCAAACGGACACTGTTGGTCAACATGAAAAGAAGAAAGTATGCGCATGCAATCATCACTCGTACACTATATCACCCTCCTTGCCTATCTCGCACCAGTTTTATCTGTTCACTCACATGTTATATTGGAGGAAAAGCCAGAGAGTGGATGGGAGGGAGGTGATATGAGTTGTTGAGATAATAATAGCTGCATTTAGGCTAGGGTCCAAGGACATCTGTATTACCAGACCCTGAGCAATTCCTGCGTAAAAGAGTGTGGCTATGTCCAAAATTGGACCTCTGCTACAGCAAAACAGGCTGGGAAAAGTCAGACGGGGGAATCCGGAGGAAATGAAATGCACAAGGAAGATAGCCACCTTATCCCCATAGCAAAACAAAGGTAGTAGAACATATATTCCCATGCCTCTGAGGACTCGATGCACAGTAGGTTTAATTAACAGACAGGTACACCAAAGAAAATCATTTCCTGGGGAATGTCTTTATTGCACTGTGTGTAAATATCTTTACACACACTGAACACACCCTCTGGCTACACAGCTGTCTCTCCCCTGGTCACAGGTGTGTCGCCAGACAGGCCAGGGCCCTGTCTTCTTTGTACTTTTCTTTTCACACACACAGTGTCCTTGGGGGGCCTTAGAACGACTGTCATGCTGATCTAGAATCACAGACAGACGTGTGTGTGTGTGTGTGTGTGTGTGTGTGTGTGTGTGTGTGTGTGTGTGCGTGTGCGTGTGCGTGTGTGCGTGCTCGTTCTCTCTGGGAGGACAGCCTAATTGTCCTCATACTATTCTTTGATGTGAATGACTGCGCTGATACATTTCCCTTAGTGTATTTTGTAAGAGTAAAAAAAAAAGAGAAGCAAGTCTGGGTTAGGATGGGGACATTGAATGATCTCTTTTGCATCTTCTTGAGTCATAAGGGGAAGGTGTAATGAAATTATAATTACAACTATAGAAAGGAAACTATAAAAATACGAGTGATGTTTTTATATAGATATAGATATTTAGATATATTATTCTCGAATTCAAGGTGACTTGTTGCCTGTGTTACTTTGCTTGAAAAGAGTTAAAATGTTCCAATCCTAAAAAATGTACTTACTGTACATTCACTGGAATAGCATCAGATTAAAGGATTCTTTTTTCTATTTATTGGCTAATCAGTGCAAGTCTGTCCCCTCTTGCGGAAAGGTAGGCAAGACTTATGGATATTATGTAATATTTAATCCTGTATTTTTCCTCGAGAAAAGTTGTTGGTAGCAAAGATTAGTCTCGCAGCACGTGCTCTTCATGGATCTAATTGTGTTGTGATTGGCCAAGTTAGGGACTGCGCAGCAGGATTCAGGGGACATATCGTCTGGTTCACACTGGGCTAGTATGAACCTGCCCTCTTGGCTGACATGCACACACATGTCTAATATACATCAAATCCAAACTGTTTAAAAGGAGCGTGCAAAATAAAACATTTTTTTAATGGTGGGGGCTCACTCCTCCCCTGTCTGTCCCACACAGCACATGATATCCTTATTTGGGAAGTTGTGTAATCAAGGGCGGTCGTAATCGGTGATCATTTCCTCTGCTGTTTATGAAGTTTTTCTTTTGTTGAGTTCATAGCTGTGTGTGTGCTAAGGCTCACGTAGCAATGCATATCAAATAGTGCTTCATACCACTCCCCGTTGCTAGATTATTTTTGGACCTTCTTAAAATTCGAGGCCACTTTGTGAGTCTTGTTGAATTGGTTGGTGGGATTTTATTTGCTCCCTGTATGTGCTGAGTACAGTGCTCACCTTGACATCCTGGTCACCAGCCAGCCCGAGAAGACATGCGCTGACAGCTTGACAGTATGAATAGACCGCCTGTTTCATTGTTTGGTAATAGCCAGCTGGTGGCTTGGACTGTGCACAGTGTGGTCACATTAGACTGGGGCACAACACAATTCAGAGTCGCGCTTTCTCAAAATCAGCTTTTGACTTCATCATCGAACAATCAGTAGTTGCCACTTTGCCACTCTAGCATTATAATTAGACTGGATTGCCATTTCACTGTCATTCATTTAATTTGAGATGTAGCTCAAACCGAAGCTGGCAAGGATTGCCTATAGTCAAACCTATAAAATAGAAAGAACAGAGCCTGTGTCTTAAATCTACACTGAGGAACCGGTTCCACCATGGAGACTTAAAATGACACCAAAGACCGAAACATCAGATAATGCCATATCATAGAAAAAAAACAAAGTCTTGTGATTTCATTATTAATTTGAGGCTCGAGACTCCTTAAAACAAATGTCAGTGGAAGGGTTTTCTGGGAAAGAGCCTGGAAGTCTCCGTTCCAGTTTGGCTCTCCGAGCTTCTTTCGAGATCAGTCATGTAAGAATGACACATGTTGTAAAAGGTAGAGGTGTTTGGCTGAAGGTCAGGGGTGCTGTACAGTACACGTATGATGATGCACTCGTTTATCACCGGGGTCTTGTGAGTGCAAGTCGATAGTGGATATGACCCAGGCTCGGTGAGTTACAGCTGTCAAAATGTCACCCTTTAAGTATTCCCACACCACCGGAAAGCCTTTTACGAGTTACGGCGTTTCTATTCATAACTTGTTCACGAGGACACCCCTGAGTACTTTTTCCAAATACCACCAGTGAGCTCCAGCACATTGAGAGCTTGGACAGAGGCAGGCAGCCAAGTGTTTCAAAACAAATATGGATGATGTTGCACTATCGCGCCAGACACATGACGGAGCCAGAGTTAACATTTGGACGTGTGAGACGTGTGAGCGGAGGGTCAGTGGCATCGTGTTCAGGTCTCAGAATTGTGGGTTGTGGCAGACAGGGTGGTGACCTTTCTGAATCATGTGAGATGTCTCAGCGTGACACACACACACACCAAGCTCTGCTGCTTTAAGTCTGTCACCGGTTCTTCTGGGCGTGTTTGTTTGTCAACACACTCAAGAGTCGCCTGTAATGGAAACGGAGGGGGGCGGGGGACGGAAACCTAACCGTGACTGGCATACTTCCTGCTTCCTTGGAAAAAAACAAGCTTGCTCATCCAGTGCTGCCATCAGCTGGTCGCACAGCAACAGCTCATTCAACACCATCTATGGACGTGAGCTGTAGGAGAACACAAAGCACATGATCCCACTTCTGAGGAACTGTGATGATTGACATTAACACCGTGACAAAATACCCTTTATATAATGATGATTGACCTTTTTCGAACTTCAAACACTGATTGTTGTTTGTATTGTTTTTTGCATCATTATACGATGACATTTAAATTATCATATTCATGGTCCTGTGTGGAATACTATTTGCAAAGCCATCTTTCAAAAAACGACTGGCTCATTTAAACAAAAACATCCAAATTTTGCTTTTTTTTTTAAACTGTCATAGATCATTGAGGGCTTCATCAATGACACGTGGTCACAGCGCTATGAGGACCCCATCACCAAGAACTCTCTGACGGCCATCTGGTCCATCGCTGTTTCCATTTTCTCTGTTGGTGGCATCATAGGCTCCTTCTCTGTCGGACTCTTTGTCAACCGTTTCGGAAGGTAATTGCTCAAATGACTTTTAATCAAAAAAGTCACTGCTGCCTTTCAAATAGCATGATGGTCTTGGAGTGCTGCCACTGACAAAATACTACATTGGATACATTTTGTTAGACTACCCTTTTTTATTTTTATTACAGTATTGACGATATTATATCAGAATGTATTTGAATGTGACGCTTAACTGCATTCAATGTTTTTTAAAGCGCAATTTCACTGCACATACTAGCACCAGGATAAGTCAATGGGAACATGGTAATAAACAAAAAATTAGCCGTTATATTTATTATAGTTTTCCTCCTTCTCCACATAAACACACAAAAATGACATGAATAATAATATTGTCGATGACTTTCATAATAAAAAAATAAAATACATTAACACAATCAGGTTGTGGGCTGTAAAGGTCATAATGAATATAATACAATAAAATTAATACATTCAAAGCACAAGGCATAAAAACACACGGACTGAACTTCGATATGCAATTTTATGCTCTTCAATAAACTTTATAGTCCAGCTGGGATTCCAACCAAGGGAAAAAAAATCTTTGCAAAGTCTACGTAGTCACAATGCAATGTGGATTGAAAAATGAAACTTGGACTTGTTCTCTGCTGTCCACAGGAAGAACTCGATGCTCTTGATCAATGTCCTGGCCTTCATCTCGGCCGCTTTGATGGGATTTTCAAAGATGGCCAACTCCTACGAAATGCTGATCATTGGTCGTTTTGTGATCGGCCTCTACTCTGGCCTCTCCACTGGCTTCGTGCCCATGTACGTGGGCGAGGTTTCCCCGACATCTCTACGAGGAGCCCTGGGAACAATGCACCAGCTGGGCATTGTCGTTGGCATCCTCATTGCACAGGTAAGCGGACAAAGATTTTTCAAGTAGAGGCTTGGATATTATCCTATCAGGAATCTAGTGTTGTATTATTGTGTAGGCTTTGAAGCTGATGGCTGGGTTTGGTTTTAGGTGTTTGGACTGGAATTCATCATGGGCAATTCCACACTGTGGCCGCTACTCTTGGGCTTCACCTTCATTCCGGCTGTGGTACAGTGCATCTTGCTGCCTCTGTGTCCCGAGAGCCCCCGTTTCCTGCTAATCAACAGGAACGAAGAGAACAAGGCCAAGAGCGGTGAGTTCAAAGCCGGGACGTGGATATTATTGTTGTTCTTACTACAAAACGTTTCTGAACGGATAGTCCCCTCTCTCCTCCGCACACTTCAGCGCTCAAGAAGCTCCGAGGCACCTCGGACGTGGGTGCTGACATGCAGGAGATGAAAGAGGAGAGCCGGCAGATGATGAGGGAGAAAAAGGTGACCATCAAGGAGCTCATCCAGTCCCCCCTCTATCGCCAGCCCCTCATTGTCGCCATCGTCCTGCAGCTCTCCCAGCAGCTGTCTGGCATCAACGCTGTGAGTTTCCACGCCACCACATCACGTTTTTGTTCATTATGACATTCTGAAATAAGGACACGGAACCCCAACAGCGGCTTCACTTTCCCCTTAATTTCTCTGTACACAATTCACAATAGAGCTAGTACAACACAGATCGAAGACGAACACATACATAACCTCATGTCAACAAAAATGGAAAATCCTAATCATTTTGCGGTTGTCGTACCTTTTAGATTTTCTACTACTCCACTCGAATCTTTGAGACAGCTGGGGTTGAGCAGCCTGTCTATGCCACCATCGGTGCCGGCGTAGTTAACACAGCTTTCACTGTGGTATCGGTAAGTACAGTGTAACGTTTTGAACTGTTTACTCAGCATTAAGCCGTACATGCATTGTTCTCCCAGTATTAATTAGGTGATTACTCTTCTTGTCAAACATTTCACACACAGGCTGAATCACTGTGGTTTCTTTTTTTGTATTACTGCACTGACCTATTTCTTTTTCCTTTTATTGCAGCTTTTTGTTGTCGAACGTGCCGGTCGTAGGTCTCTGCACCTGCTGGGGCTGCTGGGAATGGCTGGGTCTGCTATCCTGATGACTATTGCCCTGGCTCTCCTGGTAATTATCCTCTCCATAATTTCCCCACGGGGATAACTAAAGTAATCTATCTATCTATCTATCTAAATCAACACATATTTTCTTCCTAGGCTTGTGAAATTTCAGATATGCAATGATTGTGTAGATAGAATCATAAGTAATCTTTTTTTGTCTTTGTGTGATCTTTAGGAACAGGTCAAGTGGATGTCATATCTGAGCATCGTGGCTATTTTTGCCTTTGTCGCGTTCTTTGAGATTGGACCAGGTCCCATCCCCTGGTTCATCGCGGCAGAGTTGTTCTCTCAGGGTCCCAGGCCTTCAGCCATTGCTCTAGCCGGTTTGTCCAACTGGACTGCTAATTTCATAGTGGGAATGGGCTTCCAGTATGTACAGGTGAGTCATCCAAAGTTACCTTGGTTTGAGATCTGTGAAGTGAAACTATAGTGTTTTATGGACCTGTAATTGCTTGCAATTCTTGATCATTGCTGAAAGTACAATAAATGTTTTTTAGATTTAGTTTAATGGTGTAAGCAAGGAAGAGGGATCATTTAAACATATTTAAACCAAACTGAATACTGAATATTCATTAGAAAAATGGAAAATGTGCTCCTCAACCATTTATATTGACTTCTTTGTCTGTGTTTACAAACTCACACACTTCCCAAAACCTCTAAACCAGCAATTAATTGGAGTAAATGATTTTGCGCAACTATTAAGCATTTATGATAAATATGTTATGTATATATTTATAACGTACATATATATTTATTATAGTTTACCTATAGTAAGTATAAAGTATAAATTCCCCAACTCTTCGCATAAATGTGTAGATGGATGGATAGATAGATATATCACTTCTCCAATAAAAGGATAAAATAAATCAAATCATTTGCATTAAAAGATGCGCAAAAGTGGGAAGGGATGTTTAGTTCCCAATTACATAAAGTTAAAGTTTCCAAATGTCGGTAAGAAAATGTGAAGATTAAATGTCGCTTATCTCTTTACATGCATTTTCAGATATCTAGTTTTCAGTAAAACGAATTTCGAAATTAAATCTTGTTTCTCCTTCCCCACTTCACAGGAAATATGTGGCCCCTACGTGTTTGTCATCTTCACTGTACTGCTGATCGGGTTCTTCATCTTTACCTACTTCAAAGTGCCGGAGACAAAGGGCCGGACATTTGATGAGATCACGGCCGGCTTCCGCCAGACGTCTGCCACGGGCGCAGAAAAGCACTCGCCGGAGGAGCTCAACAGCTTGGGGGCTGATTCTCAGCTCTGAGCGACCGTTCCTAACTCTCTGATTTAAAAAAAAATATATAAAAAAAAAATGAAAAACTCTTTGTCAGGCCGAGGAGGGACTGACTAGAAGTAGGCAGAACCTTTGGTAGAGTCATTTTCACACCGTCTCCACATTTTGGGCGTCATTACCAACAGCCCCGCGTGATTCCCCAACATGACATCTTCTGCTGCCCCTAACATGTTACACAAAGACACACAAACTCAGTGATCGCTGTCGCCTGGTGGATGTAGATGAGGGGGTTGTTGAGGATAGATGGGGGAGATTTTGAAATATTTTAAAGAAGGATAATGAGTGTCTGTATCAACTGACCACCTTTTTAAAATGCTTTTTTTCACTGAACATATTTTAATATCTGCATATGCTCTGTTTTTTTAATCCTGTTACAATACAGTCAGTTCCTTATTATGGTTAAAGAGCGCTGTAGCTGTAGAATCAGATCACTGTGTAGAAAAAGCCATTGGTTACCTTTGGTTTGGCTACTATGCTGAAATGCCGTATCACTGTAGAGGAGCACTGTAGGTGCCGAGCAGCTTGACTTTGACTCTGTCCACTAGATGGCGCTGTCGTCGAAGAAATGTCCCCGTGCGCCACTGGTCAAGATTCGGTTGTTTGCACATTTTACATTACTGAGAATCTTTCACGTGCTGGTGTTTTACTGTGAGGATTTACAATTTTAATGGTTGTGCGCCACATAGCACACATATTTGTTACTTATTTACTCCTGCTCAACAATATTCTACTCTTTTTGTATTTTATTTTAAGAACTGTTTGTTACTGAAAATGTCAATTATAATTAGTTTTTTGGTCAGGTCAACAAGCCAATTGATGCCTTTTTATACCATCACCTTTTAGGTGTATTCAGCTGATGACATGAATATCGGTTTCATGGAAGAGGAACAGTGTCTGCACAGATCAGTGCCAGAGAGCTGAACTTGGCGGCAAAGCTGCATGAATAAATCATCCATCCATGTTACTATGACACGAGATAAGAACACACTGGGCAATCAGCTCAGCCACAATACCGCAAATCTGTCTTACAAACCAGAACATTTGTGAGTCTAAGTGCCTGTCTAGAACTATCAAGCCTCATGTGCCTTCAGCCTTTCATTTATTCCAGCCTGTCACCGTTTCAGCCACCGTCAGTGGGAGATCTTCCCTTTTTGTAGTATTTCATTCATTTCAAATTAACCGTGGAGCCCCCAAAGTCTGACAAATTGGCCCCAGAGCTGTCTGGGTGTTTTCACCCGGGCACACGCTGCGTGCTGTTCCTCTACGACGGCATCATCAGCCTTTTTAAAGAAAAACAAAACATTTTGATTGTACTGAAAGTGCTTGCCACCCATGCTGGGTCAAACTCCAAGTGTTCCCAGTGACCAGTTTATGTCATAGGAGGTGGACACTAAATGCCTACAGTAGTAGACAAGGCTCATGTTGTGCCTAGTGCACTAAGTTCTGCAGTATTGTGTTGGTGTCTCTTTCAGTTGTGTACTGACTCAGTATGTTAGCTGGGGAAAAACAAACCGTAATCTGTCTCAGTTTGCCTTTTTGGACAAGTCACTGTCCATGAATGCTCTATCACTTGGCGTTAATCTTGTAGTGCATTTTTGTGGGGGAAGTTAGCTTTTCAGCAGCACTTTATTATTCACAGAGCTATTTCTTTGTTTTTTTTTACTTAGTGTAGAAACCATTACTGAAGAAAGACTGAAGTACTGCTGATGGATTACTTAATGTTTTTGAAATGGAACTGTATCATTTGTTCTTGTATTACATTCTCGCAAAAGAGTACATTTACATTTGTAAGCACACAAGTCAGTTGTGAGTAAACGCAGTAATATCCATAATTTAATCAGAACTTTTATCCAACCCAGATGTCATTTTTAATCATTCCGTTATTGTTAATTATTGTACATAGTAGATCTTTGGCGTATAGTTTTTTGATTCAGTGGGTCAACTCGGCTGTCCTGAAATGCACTGTAACATCTACTATCTGTACCTCTGTGGCTTTCACAAATCTTCATGTCCCGAAACAGAGTGATGTCTGACCGATTTCAAAATGGTATTTTATGTACATAGGTTCAAACTCTCATTTGGGCATTTCATTTCTAATGTAGCTTATGATATATTTTCCTAATGGCACAGGTTGGTGGTCTAAACACACAGAATAATGTAAATAGGGAGTACACTACAGTATTACCCACTCCAAATTCATGAAATATTTCAGTTTTTAGAAATAATTTTCATAGTTAAATTAGAAATGTGTGCTGTAGTGTCATAGTTTTCCTCCACACTTTCTTCCTATTCCCATTTGATTGGGCATCTGAGTATTTGTTGTGGCCTAACACATATAATAATTTTAACTCCGTAGTGGTTTCATTTTAGTGCACAGAGCATATTCTAATGTTTTTAATAACAAAAGATCTGTGTGTATTGTGCTGAAATGTTAACCTCTGTTGGGGAAATGGATAGATTGTGATGGAAGCTGAATGCTTCTACAGTTTTGTACAAGTGATTTAGTGGCTGAATAAAGTCATGCATACAGATCTAAATGTTCTTTGGTAATTTTCTAGCTTTTACTTTATAAAAGATTTTGAATTGGGTGTGACAAATGATGACTCGGTACGGTTCTGTTGTTCTATGTGAATATTCGAATCTTAAAACCTATAGCCGGTGGTTCACATAAAGACGTTATTCAAATATATTTTAATTTTTCACTGATGTCAGTGGTTGAAGGAGGCACATGGGTTAGTAAACATCTCTACCTGAATTTAAAAGAAAATGTGTTTCCTCTTTGCAGTCTGTGCATTGCACTCATTTGGATCCAGTATCTGAACCAAACTCTGAAAACAACACTTTTTTTACTTCAACATATTCAAGCATGCAAGCATTTGAATATGTTTGATCTAACACTGGCACAGGAGCATTTATAGCCCAGACAGACAGCGGTGCAGCCAGAACCTCCAGGGCGGAACAAAGCAGAGATGCTTTCAAAACCAGGACCCTGGGTGCAGCTTCCATATTTCCCTCCCCTGTAATTATAAGCATAAATCCCTCCCCCTCCTTGATGAATAGGATAAACCAGTTCAGAGGCATGTTTGCTATATATAACTGACTTTATTTGATGTCCTGCCATTAAAGATTTGAACAAGGGGAGACAGTAGGGCATACAAATCCTCAGCAGGAAAAAACAACATTCAACATTTTCCAGACATTACCTTGGATTTGTGAATATGTCATTGTTGTAACGGCTAAAGCCTCTGTTTGATGGTTTCCTATGTTACCTAATACTACTCTTAAGCTACAAAACATACCCTGACTTTATTAAAAGTGTACTATAGAAAAAAATCTCTATATATATAAAATGATATATCATCATTTTTTGTGTTTATAAAATTCACAATCTTTGATTTAGATTTGATCTCGCTATACAGCAGGGCTGTGAATGAATATTGCACAGCTGTGGATGAGAGGAATAAGGTGAGATAAGAATTCATGATGAAATCAACAGGGGTAAGGCAGCAACTCGAAACCTCTCTGTGAACCCACTGCACATTCACAGCAGATTGCATCCTTTATGAGTGGGTGCTGCTACTGTGTGCAGAAGCTTGCCTGTGACCTGAATGGGATTACCAACAAACCAAGAAAAAGGGAACACGAGCCACTCTTTGTCAATTTGGCTCTGAGCAAGACTTTGTTGCCCGCTGATAGACTGGTCGTTGCGCTGGAGAGTGAACATCAAACGGGTCGTCTCAGACCAGTGAATGTGAAAGGCAAAGGAAAATGAGGTGTGACAAGTGAAATAGTCTTATAGATTATAGTATCAGAAGTATGACGGGAGCAGGAGGCAGTAGGCATAAAGGGAACAATTCTCCGAAGTAAATGGAACCTGGGAAAATCTCTGCATATATTTATTCTTTAAATATTATGTTATTCTATAGTCAGCACCGTCATATTGAATTTTAGCACTAAGACAGAAAAAATGTTTTATTCATACTGCAGTATCAGACACACACCAAACTGCAAAGGGTGAAAACCTAATTAAAAGTTCAATGAAACCTTGCTATTTTTCTACTGTTTTAAAATTCTGAAGCTCTTTCAACCCCCCATACAACGCCTATTTAATTGTTCATTTTGCTTTTCCAGCTTCTCCTTTTTGTGCATTTCATTGTAGACTGCCTTGAAGACGTATAAAACATTAATAAAATGACCATATTTAGAAAACATGCTGTCTATTCAGGGCGTCCTTTATTACTTCATCCCTGTGAACAAGTACTAGTGTGTAGTATGAATTTTGGACACGTTGTGAGTTACTGGAAATTTCCTCTGGGAGAATCTGTCAATACATCAATAAACAAAGCATTTTCACTCTTCCGCAAGCTACTAGACAAGTGAATTAATAATTGTGCAAATTATTGCATATATTATAACAATTTGAATGTTTTTTCAAGAAGAAATGACAGATACTAAATGTGTAAAATCATGATGATACTCAAGTGTCATGAGCCACAATTGGTCAGTATGGTAGAATGTAAATATACACATTTAATAAACACACATTTCCCCGCAAATCTTATAATTAAAGATACATTTTGTTCATTTGAAATAAATAAAACATTTGGAACATATGGTGCTAAATCAAGGGCATAGTGACAGATGTACAGGGCATGCAGGAGCTGAGTCTCCCCTGTTGTTATTGTTATTTTTGCCCCTGTGGTGTGTTCATTAGCTTGGAGACCCTGTTGATTGCCCCACCGCTGAGTCTTCATCTTGTCTCTGGCAATCTGCCTCCAACTCTTTTTCACACCCATATGTGTCAAGATAAAGAATATATAGAAAAACACTAAAAACTGATATTTCTATGTTTTTATCATCAAACACCAGCAATTCAGCTTACACCTATTTGCACTGCATGTCAAAACATTAGATTCTTTATTATGTACCAGTGCAAACTTGAGCCTTATTCATGTTTAATCTTCAAGTTTCCTTTAAGTTTGGGAGAGAGAGCAGCTGGGGACACTAATCAGAGTGAGTGGCGGCACCTGTGTTGGGACAGTTGGCTGCCGGAGGCATGTTGGTGAAAGGTAAGTCTTTTTAATGTGTACAATTTCCTTTTTAAACTGTATTCTTTTTTAGGCCTAATGTTTGTTATTTTTTGCTGTGTTAATTTGCTTTCATTTTTAATTTCCTGTGAGTGGGGTGGTTCTGGGGCGATATTTTCTGCCGTAGATGCATAACTGTATAGTACCTGGTGTGCGTGTGTCACAAAGCTGTGCGGATTTAATATGAACAGAAAATGGAGGAAGTGTTATTTATTCTTACCTGCTCTCTTTCCTTTTACTCCAGCTTACTTATTCAAATTATACTTCTATATTATATTATACTTACATTGTGTTGCTGTTCTTTTTAAATCAATACCATTGATTTGAATAGGACATTTTTAAAAACAGAATGTTTTGTGTATATATGAACTCTGACCTTGTCTACGGTCAATGCTCAATAACGTGCGCAAACAAGCAGCCCTTTGTGTTTGTCTTGATGCAGCTGTTAGTTTCAAGAAGGTAAAAAGAATATAAACAATAATTAAATAGCCGACAGATCAGGTCAGGTCAGGGGCAAGCAATTTGTTTATCCAAACTGTCTAATTAAGATAGGATGCTGTTTTTTTTCACAGCAAAAATGTGTCAAAACTATGACGTGAGTTAAAGGTTTTACCTGAGAGTTTCTTTATGAACTGGGATTGAGTATGTAATACTTATATCCCCTAAAGCTTTGAATATAAGATAGAAGAGCACAAAGCATGGGGCTTTGACTTTACATCTAATGAACAGATCTGAGTGCAAATGTCAACGCTGATTAGAGTCTTGCAGTTTTATAATTGTGACATTTGGAATTTTAATTTTAGCTGTGCACAGTTTGTTCACACACATACAGAGAGTTGAACTTTGTCAGTCTACCTAACAAGCATGTACGGACCGTTTTTGCAGCATTCAGGCAATAGTTAAGGGCAGGTTGGAGGGCACTGTAAACACTCAGCTCAGTTTGTGTCTTTTCGTGAGCAGCGTTTCTATCAGCTCTAAAATCCCCCTCCTAGCAACTGCATCACTCTTTAATCAAGACTCGATTACGCAAATCCCTGATCTATCGGGGTCATACGGAACATACTCCCGTGGCTTCTGTCAAGACGGAGCCACTCTTTGGATGTCATCCTCTTTCTCCTGACAATAATCTACACATGTCCGACTGCTATCACTACAATCCAACAAACACAACTGAGTGAACATGAATCCCAGCACACCACCGTTAACTGAGCGAACTTCATATGTACAAGGAAGATTACAATTGAAGAGAGAGAGAGAGAGAGAGAGAGAGAGAGAGAGAGAGAGCAACATGGCCCCGAAACATGCTGCAAATACATTTTCTATCTTTGGCAATTATTTCTGACATTACTATGTGACAGCTTGAGACATTCAGGACTGACAAGCGACAGGACAACAAAATAAAGGGAGGGAGACAGTATCAGGAGCAAACAGCCAAACCGTAGCAGGTTACTGCCGGGTGAACTTCAAAGTGGACATAAAGGATGAGGAATATGCTGTTGTGTAGTGTTCTAGGAAAGGCTGTGCAGAAGAAAATTGTGATGCATTGGAAAAGCCAGTGGGAGACGCGGCCCACCCCCGGTGCTGGGTGCTTTCATTTAAAGTCGCTGGCTGCTGAGAGGGAAACATGAAGGAAACCTGCGACGATCAAACTAAATCTGGAGCCAGACTTCATACCGACAGCTTAACAGGAACAGATGGTGGTCACTCACTCTCCGATCATACCAGGGCTGCAATGGAAACAATGCAAACGGGTCCTTGAATTTAGACGGAAAAAGAACTGCGCTTAAAAGTGACATGCTTAAAAATGTTTCCTGATGTGATGCTCGGCAGGACAGGCTCATTTTTTGGGGTTTTCCAAAAATCGTTTAAAAATCAGTGAGGTCAATGTTGTTTAAAAGAATATTTTATACATTAGGATTATTTTGGACTTGTCTTTTCAGAAGAATATTCAGCAGCATGATTTGCATTACATGTGCTTTATTATTATAATTAGATAAATAATGATAATATCAGGAATTATATTGTTATGTGAGTTGTTTTTGGCCATTACTCATTCTATTTCATTGCTGCATGAGTAAGAGTGGCCTGTGGTGAGTCTTATTAATAAGGTTCTTGTGACTCTGAGGAATACAAATGAGGAGCAAACCTGACTCTCCTTGGCCCAATATTGTGCCATTGGACATGTGCAGTCCACGGCTTTGTGTCTGTAAGGTGAAAAGCAAATCTGACACTTGAAGGAGGCTGATTAGAAGGAACAAGTACATGCGTTCCCTCAGGCTGATCCATTTTCTCCACAGTATCTAAGGTCGGACAAATTTAGATCCTCCTTTTTATAAAATGGAAGGCTCATCCATTTACATACCATTCAGCAAAGTCGTGTGGGTCATAAGCCCGGGTGGGTTTGGGTAAATGTGTGTTGCATGCATATCTTGGCAATGTGCAACTGGCAGCAGTGTTTTTGATGGTGGAGTGTTTGCTACAAGGAATATTGATTAAGTTGTGGTGCTTTTTTAAAGTCTCTCCTTTAATAGAAAATGAACTTGCCGATCTTTGACAAAATAAGCCCCGGGACAATTCTTTGTGCCAAAGCTTTTGTATTTAAATTCAATCCATTTTCAGCCCATATACTTCATAGTATCTTGATGACTGTATCTAGTGTCTGCTTCCACTCCAGAGCCAACCAAGAACAGCCCATTTAAGATTTAGTGAAGGGTGTAAAGACAGAGGTCTTTTCCTTCGCACTGTTATGGAGCTCTCAGTTGATGCACTGCAGAAAGGCATGAAGGCAGGCTGGGCGGGGAGGACATGAATTATTCACCATCTCTGCCACAGCGAGCCCTGGATTCCCATCCTCCACCCGCCCCGGCCGGGATCCCAGAGGAGCCACAGCGGGCTTATAGTGCAGCTCCACCAGCACAGCGTGCGCACTGCTGAGGCGTCCCGCTGTAAGGAAGACCACATGGTGACTCCAGGTCACAAGGTGACCGTGGGGGTTTCGCCAGGAAGCCACAACTGGAAATATTAAGGCTGGAATCGCTATGTTTCTGTCACCAGGACAAACCACATACATCTGCCGATGTCAAGTCAAACCCTTCCACTTGTGTACTGTATAATTAACATGCACCGCACTAATGGGAGGAGTAGTTGGCACAGTTGAGGAAATATTCTGCCGGTTACCTCAGTGTAAGCTGCTTTGGTTGAGAGCATGAGCTCCAAATGTGAATATGCAAACTTTCTAAACCTTCATAAAGCAACCTTACCAAATTATCTCTCGACATTAGAGAGAGTGAGAGTGAGTGAGAGAAAAGAGTGACTTATGAAGAGATGTTATATATCTCATGTATTTGCATTTCTGATTTATACATAAAACCCTGAAACTCTAAATAAGATCCAACAGTTTTGAAATGATGTTTCTATTGGGCTGAGCTGGATAACTAAATCAGTTGCCGAATCAATGAAACAAGAAACAACATGTACATACTTTAATCACATCATCTTATTGAATTGTTAAATACCAGATAGTATAGCCAGAGCCAGTTGATTTCAGTTCATCTCAATTATATAATTATTAATTAGCTTGTAAATCATGTTTGAAGCATTGTCACTTTCCTCCCAGATTTTCTGTAAAATGGGATATAACTTGTGTCACATTTGGATGGCGATCAGGCTAATGATGATACTGTATATGAATGGATATTTCTGTATAACAGCAAATACCCCTTGTAGAGTCATTCAAAATGTTTAAAAAGTCAAGAAAAGAACACCATTAAGTTCTAATTATAAGGAGATTAAAAATCAAAAACTCTGATCTGCTTCCACAGGACTGTTTGGATTTGGTCTGGTTCATGTTATTTCTGCCGCCACAAAGTCAGAGAACCCACAAATAGCCTTGACACAACTCCTCAACAATAGCTTCTCCCTGGCTCCGGTCAATAAGCCTTAACTGTGTCGTCTTAGATCAATAAATTCTATGGAACATGTGTGATAGACCACACAAATAATCCAATATGATAGAAGGACTTCCTCCACCATATCATACATGCCAATAGTTGCAGGAGCACTGGAGGAAACCGATATGCTGCTAATAATTAATGATAGTAATAACTTGAATTTATGTAGACCATTTCAATGGACCCAAGGCAGCTTTTACAGAGTTTGCAAATAAAGTATAAACCCATCCAGGGCATAAAATAGGTGAACAAATATTGGAGATACTGTACGGAGTGGTCAAAAGCTTTTATGAACATGTCGGTCCTGACATTGACTATACTGATGGGGCCTTGTGGATCCAAACTGATTGCCAGATGTTACCATAGGTTTTCAGGCTGGTACCGGGGAGGTGTGTGTGTGTGTGTGGGGGGGGGGGGGGACAATTGGGTCGGGGGGGGGGGGGGGGGGGGGGGGGGGGGGGGGGGGACAATTGGGTCTGAGTTTCCAAGAAGCATAGGGGTGTTTGTCTGTTGGTTCAGCCGTCTGAAGGTAGGAGGTGAAATACACTCAACAAGCAATCCAAGCAATCAGGAAAAGACAATTTCTCTCAGGAAAAATTCGAAAAAACCTTGGTGAGGACCTGTGGCGGTGGAGTCATCAGTGCGTGGTTACTAAATTAAATGAAATTGTGCACGCCACTGTAATGTATCGTGAGATTACACTGTGAGTGATGGTGCATTAGAGTTTCATTTCCTGTGCCTTTGCTGGATCTGCCTTAAGAGCGGACAAACAGCCTGGTACTCACGCCTGGACGTATTCCATCAAACAATACACACACACACACACACATTCCATCCCTCCACGCACCAGTTTTATTTCCTCACAGACCAGGTTTTCAATCATTGTGGTGGGGTGGGTGGATGCTCTTTTCCTCACACTCACCCAGCGGTAACGCTCTGGCTTATTACACAATCGCTGAGATTTAACTGGGTTATATCGATTGAAGGCTCAATGGAGCTCGTGGCACGAAGCGGCGCACACACAGCTCACCCAGCCGTGTCGCTTGAATGCACCTAACTTCAAATGAAAGAATCCTGAACATATTTTTAACAATCCTCACAGCTCACAGGGTGTAATAGTTCAGATAAGCCTTTCCGTGTTTTTGTTTGTCTTCAGATATAGACTCACATATTTTAATGTGAGCATGATGGGCGTTATTCTGTTTGACATTTATTTTAGTGTGAACTGTCATTTTTTCAGTCATTAGTGACATCACGAAACATGCTGTTACAATTAATACGCAGCATTATGGCCAAACCTCAAAAATAGCAATGGGGAAAAAAGCAAAGAACTGACTCTTGACATTTTATCCTCCCACCCACATTAACATTATTACGGCAGCAAATGAGTCACGTCTGGTGGTGGCAGCAGGAAAAGCAGAGCTGAACTTTTCTTGTACAAAAGCACTCGTTGAGCGTAGTCAATAGTCCTCCTCCCTTCATGTTCAGTGTCCCGCTCTTATATTTGTACTTGATGTGCATGCTGACATGTACGAATACTAACCTTTGGTTGTTTTTTTTTAGATAAAAGGACGTTTGGAAAGTCAATTAATCAGCCGTCATCCAACACAATCATTTGAGAAGTGATGTCTGTAAAGCTGGGTGACGGAAAGCAGTGAGAGCGCCGGCAGCGAGGTGCTCATTTGCATGTTCTGCAATTCATTTGTTCTGCATGACTATTGAAACACCAGTGCATTGCTATCACTGACAGCATTTCCATTTTCCGCATCCTCTGGGGTCACACTGTCTCTCACTCTGAAGCACGAGTGCATCCTGACTCATGCAGAGAGGCTATTTTTACAGAAGCTACCAGTGCAGAGTGGGACATAATGTTCTCTGCGTGAGCCTGGGCCTGACCTATGTAGAATTATAATGCCCACTTGCATCTCCAATTTACCTGGATAAAAGGATTTGTCCTCATTAAACAAAACTCATGAGCCGTGCAGCTCTGAATTAGGTCACTCAAACCAACTGATTGAGCCACTCTGAGGACTTCTCTAAAATCTGTTCAGACAGCCTCCTCTGTGAGGTTAGGTGTGAGGTTTCGGTCAAACGCTGGAATTAGTTTTTTCATTATTATTCACGGAGTTAATCAGCAGATTAGTCGACTCACATTCACAGATTCATGAACAGCTATTTTGATAATCCATTCATTCATGTTATCATTTAATCATTTATTTTTGAAGAGAAACGAAACCTACTTATTAGCTTCAGTGTGAGTATGGTGGTCAGGAGTCTGATGGATTATTAATGGAAAAAAGAGGCGCACAAGATTTCGAGTGTTCCACATGGTGGTTGATTGTTATATGTTGTCTGGGTATCATGCTAGTGGATGGGATGCGCCAAAGTGAACATTTGGTTTAAATCTTTTATTTTACATATTTATAAAAAACAATGGGGAATGACACACCATTTTTGAAAGCTTAACAACAACAAGAGCAGCTCTGCTATTTAACCATCATTTTACAGACACTGGCTCCAAATAATGTCACCAACACAGGGTATTTGGGACATTTTTGGTTTGTGCACGGAGAAGTTGGAGATTCATTATATTGGTTGAAACATTTGGATTGGATTTATATGTGATTGTTAAGCGGCTTACTCAACAAAGTAAAATATCACCAAGTGGATGCCCAATAAATGCAGTACTTACATTCTTAAGATAATAAATTATTGCTCAGTTCTACTAAATGTAGTAGATGCACATCATTTCCTATTCAGTCCTTGTAACTACAGTACGTCAATAGAGTGATGCAGCACACTTACCTCTACAATATGTTAGAGGGAGAATGACTCACACTTATTATTATTATTAGTTCTACATGACAGTAAACCAGTGAGACATCCTTTCATTAGCTCCACTTTAAAACAGCGTAGCTTGCAACAGACATATGATGTTGACATATCTCCGCAAAAAATTTGGTGCAGTTTGGAGCCAAGGTCTGAATAATGAATACAGATCTAATAGGGCAGCCTTGATGCCTTTCTCCCGGCAGGCAGATTGTGTCCTCGCTGGGCCCGCTCCAAAACAGGTCTGCAGATTGTTCACTGCAAGACTCTGTTCTCAGCCTTCCCAGCACTGCAATGAACAACAATTACATTCTTTTTCCGGAAACATGCGAGATTTAAGGTTATGCTCCACTATTTTGTGATCGTTAGATTAGGCATTCATGTCTGGATATAGAAGACACAATTACAATGTGTCTTTTGTCATCAAATCACTTCTTAGTATTGCAACCTGAGGTAAAAAAAAAGACCATTATGATTAATCCATAGAATATAATCCAGAGAAAGAGCAAAGGTGTGTCACCACGTCATACTTAAAACATGTTTAAGTTGCGAATGTAATTAAACTCTATACTGACTAATCCATTATCCTGACAGCGTGTCCGTCTCCTTTGGCAGCTTCCACCAAAATGACATTCATCCATAACCCCCGCCCTGTGTCACACTATGATTATTCTGAAAGTGGATTTTCCAAAGCCACAGATCTAATAACCTCCCACTTAATGACAATTGAGTCAAAGGGATTACTGAACGGCTTCCAATAGGCTTCAGGTGATCCAAAACTCAGCGTCCATTTGCTGAATGAGAGAGAAGGTTCTGTTTTGAGCGTGCCACAGTACAGTATAGTCTTAGAGTCTGCCTATACTGCAGATGGATTGGAGAATTTTGACCTGATTCAGGTTTATTGGAATACTGCTGTGGAAGTGTATATGCTACGGAGACGTTGCAAAAGGGGCAGTCAAATTAGGCAATTGCCTAGGGACCGAGCTAGAAAGGAGCCATGTAGAAGACACTGCAATGATAGGTCGGGAACCCCCTTATAGGGGGCCCCATGCCACTTGGGCGTTGTGAAAAGCTTCACTTTTTTGCCTGGGGCCCCCAGAGTGTCTCTAAACAACCCTGTATGTTACGGCTCATCCGGTCGGAAGCAGAAAATAGAACAGGAACACTTCAATCCTGAAACCTACTCTAGTTGAAATCTTCTGAATCACAACGCTATGTATGTAAAAAATTAAGGCCACAACAAATAATTGTTTTTTATTTGACAGATATTTTCCTGAATAATAAATGATTTGCCTTTGCATATGGAAACACAGGAAATAAATCACAATCTCCCTTTGAAACGTTGTCATGACGATCTTATCATCTTCTTCTTACTGCATATTTACAAGTAATACTAATATTCAGCCAGTCTATCTGCAGTTTTCTGATGCTGGAGTGCAGCAATGGTTCCAACAATGACCAGAGTCAGCTTCACACAGCTCAGCAGAAGGGCGGGGCTAAAGGTTAAGGGGTCAAGGTGTTGGGGGAGCTGTATGCTTTATGTAAGCTATTGATTGCACCTTGCTTACAGAACAGCTCGCGGGGAGGTTTGCATTGTCCTTGCTCTGTCAAACAGCCACGGCTAAAGAGATTTATTGTGACTACAGTGAGCTGAATTAATCTGATGCGTAAAGGTCTTCTGACCCTCCTTGAAGGGTAAGAGAGTGTTGGGTATTTTTTTTAAGCATAAGGCCCTCAGCTGATGCAAAAGCAAACAAAGACCCAATTAATGAATATTTAAATAACCTGATCAGATTTAAGGATAGATAAATGCTTATGTGTATTTTGTTGTTCTCTTGTTCAGTGCTATGCTCAGGAATGTTTAGATTATGATTTGCTTGCTCACAAAGAGATGTTTATGTATCGATGTGAGTTAGAGGGTTTAATTATTCTAGGTGTCATTAGATGTGAGACTTATGTAACCATACAGATAGGAAATATGCATGGATATTGCTGATCATTTAAAGGAGAGCTGAAACTGAATAACACATGATAATCTGGACACACTGTGAACCATGCACCAATCGGCTGGATGCACACGCTAGGCACCAATAAAAGAGGTGCCACCTCATGAGCACCTCCCACCTATAGTTTAGACCAGGGGTCTCAAACTCAACTTACCTGGGGGCCGCTGGAGGTAGAGTCTAGGTGAGGCTGGGCCGGACCTGAGCTATTGTATCCCAGAAGTCATAAAAAAAAAAAAAAAACACCTAGGGCAGGGGTCGGCAACCTGCAGCCCTCTGTGGCATTGGAAAATAAATAATGAGTATTTAATTAAAATGTATTTTATTTTAGTTCGTTAGTTTTCATGTAATTCTTAATTTTTAACATTATGGTTTGTTAATACATAGCGTAAAGGCAAAAACATGCAGTGTTATTTCACTCTGTTATTTTCCTTTTAAATGAATGCAGGCCGCATTAACTTTAAACTTTGATGTCAAGTAGCCGCGGCCGCGAGTTTGACACCCCTGGTTTAGACCAATATGGATGTATGTGAATCAAAACAGGTGGCTCTTCGGAAGGGCCCTTGACTGGTGTGGCTGTGGTGCAATATCTATGTGTCTGTGTTTTGCTAAGTTGTGGTGATGCATGCGTGTGGGTTGACCAGTTTAGTATTTTTCCATAGGTATGTCAAACCTATTCAATAATATTTACAGTGATCCCGAGATTTATTGTCTCAAGATGAAGACTGCTAGTGGTTTCTTGAAGTGTATGAACAATGCATCAGCACCGTGTTGCCTTGAGGGTTATGATCCCTGAGCAGATGCCTCTCACTTACTGGAAGGGATATCTATGACCGGCCAATATTTTTTATTGTTTATTTTATTATATGTTTATTTTAATGTGTTTTCTGAGTTTTCATTTCCATTATAGTGTTTCTTGTTTTATTTTTGGTGTCTCTAACCCCTTCTCGTTTCAAATCTCAAGGCAATCGAATCTTCAGTTGTGCTTTTGAATTCTTGCTTTGTGCTTCCTGGTTGTGACAAGAGAGTTTTTTTACCAGTTTTACCAACAAACCAGCAGTCCAGTCGAAAATCACTAACATTTGGTCACCAGCACTTAGCTGAAGACATTGTGGAAAACTTGAAATTTTGATGCAAAGAAAAGTCTTTAAATCCCTTCGGGTAAAAGAAAAGTCAAAGGATCAATACCACGGTTGTCAATACAACTGTTGCATTACAATCTGCAATAGTGTTTAAATATTTCACTCCCATATGCCGAAAACCAACACTGTCAATCATTATAGCGACACAAAACTGTTCCAGCGCCTGTTGAGTTTTCCCCTGAAATGATCTGTTGTCTATGTATTTATCCATTTAACAATAACTCCTATGTACTTCTTCCACACATACATATATTTGAATATAGTTTTGCTTTGGGGGGTTCAGTCTTAGCGAGAGCTTCTTCAATGCATTTTCCTGGTGGGATACATCATTTCACCAGCTGGATGCATGCTGCTATACACGGCCGAAAACATCAAATCCTTCACATCAGCAGTCCCTGAGGCCACAGTAAGCTGCGGCCTTATTTGGTGTGTGTATGTGTGAAAGGATGCATGGCTGGATGGATGGAGTAGTAGGCAGCGCATTGGTCGGCTGGGAGAGGGGTCACGTGACTGTGACAGCATGTGCGATTTAAAAGAAAGGAAAAGCAGCTGGAGCGTCAGATGAGGGGCTGATTACGCGCCGAGGATCTGGTAGGACGGACACGCACTCCGCTGAGCGGGGACTGCAAGCTCCTCTCCATCTTTGGAAAAAGACAGACAAACATTTCCTTTTTTCGGTTTCTGCTAAATTAAAAGCCCTGACCCACCGTTGGTTTCGCTCAGCACCGGCACGGCAGCGAGGACGCGCGTCCGCACAGCATTTCTCCAAACAGGTAAGAGAATGGAACTTTTCGTGCGTACTTGTCATTGATCCACCGGTGCGTGCTCCAAATTCCATTAACCAAACGGATTCTCGCATTATTATGATTATTATTATTATTATTTTTTTTTACAATCATTTTAATAAATCACATGCGTGCTGTAGCTGAGCATGTGCACTTGACAAAGGAGGAGGCAGTGTATGAGAAACCTGCAGCGCTGCTGTTTTTCTTAAACAGCATTTCAGGATTACTTCTTCTCACAGCAGCCTTAATTAAGCTTTTGGTGTGTAATTAATTCTGCCTTTGCCTATGTAGCCCGCATACAAAATCCCCATTTCCAATTTGCATTCCTCACATAGTTTCATATATACGTCTACAGTAAAATGCATTCAATTTTAAACCTTCATTAACCCCCCAACAAGCCTTTTTTTTTCCCATTACGATATTTATTTCTGAAGTAGATTTGTTATACCTCAATTGAAACTGAGGACAAGTCTTTGCAAAGAAGCTTATTTGAGCAAATATGAATACCTTTCTCTCATTAAGTCTTTTTTCTTTTCTTGAGCCAGATTAGTATAGTGGAGACATCTGCAGAAACCATCTGTTGTTTGATTCCTATTCTGTCCCATGTATCCTCTGAGCAAGGCATGGAACAGCAGGTGAATACAACAGCAGCACCTGTTGGGATTTTTTCTGCCCCCGCCAGTTTGTCCCATCAAAAATTCCAAGGAGACAGAGCAGTCGATTCACTGTTCATGTATTTGCTTCCATTTGGCACACACGTGTCTGTCTGCATCTTAATGATGACCTGCACAGTCAGATACAACCCCTGCTCCTGCTTACCCAGGATGCCCAGCAGGTTGCAGGCTCCTACCGTAACCTTGGTGCACACTGGGCGCTCCAGTCTGCCAGCCAGAAATGTCAAGGCTGCTTTCTTCCTTTTGCCAACTTCACTTTTACTTTTCACAGCACACTTATAAGATGTAAAACTCCCTTTTCTTTTACCTCTGTTGTTTTTTATTGTTGGTTGGCAATGGGTGTTTGCTTTGTTAAATCTTGACTTAAAGAATTTGCTAGTAATGAGAGTTTTAGCTCATATTTCATTTATCTAGTGACACATGTAATATGGAAGATAATGATTAATAATGAAACTTGGCCAAATGAAATATTTATTTTCCCTCAATGGATCAATTGCATAGCTGCCTAAGACACAGTATGTGTAGGGGCAAAAGCAGAGACATTGATAGGAATGTGCTCCAAATATGACGATGTAAACGATGCAAGACTATGACGTACGGGAGTGGCACAATGCCACTATGCATTCGCCGTGGTGCCACAGTAAATTGATCTGCTCAAAATGTCCCAGATCTTGCATTAGAATGCCTAAATGAAGTATAGCACCATGCATTCTGTCATGGATCGAGGGGGTATCAGAAGAATACTGCGTAAAATTAAAAATGTGATCCTCATGTATTAATGAGAACTCACTCACCCAATTACTTGGAACCACATAGATTGCTCGTTATTGAGGTCCTAAAACTCCAAAGCCATATCAAACTAACGCACCTTAAGGGGCTTTGCATTGTTGTTTTTTTTCGGACTTAATAAAAAAAATTTATATACTCACCCATGCATAAGGAAGTTGTGTGTGCAGCACTTTGAAGCCCCACCACCCCAAGTCCCCTCCTGCTTCTCTCCTGCACCCTCCACTAAGTTTGGTGGCAGAGAAACCATGTTTGATGGCAGCACTTTTAAAGTAATAATTAAAGTTATCAGTCCGTAGCACTTCGCACAGGGAGCAACACAATTAGCAGAGTTTTAAAGGCCTGTTGTTGAAAATGAGCAATAGAAAGGCACCCCTCCCCCCCACACACACCAGCCAACACGTAGCTTTTAAAAAAAGTCTTATGTATTTGACTTTTCCACCATGAGATTTTAAACGGCATTAAAAGTCATGCAGCTTAGAAAATGGCTGGTATCTGCCTTAATGCTCCCGTGGCCTAAAATGCATTGACGGAACAAACCTCAAAATCTGCTTCCAGGTCGTTTAACATTCGTGTCGAGTCATAATTTTTGCAGAGAACACTATAATTCAAAGCAAATCGTTTTCTATAGTGAGGGAAAACGGACCCATTTATCATCAGCTAATCGTCTTTGGTCCCAACGAAAGCTTTCATTCGTGCGGCCTTCTATGGGCTCGAGCGTTGCTGGAGAGATTTGGTCGCCTTGCTTCTCGCACTTCTTTAATTTTGAGTGGCTCTGATAATGTGCTTCCAGTAATCCATAGCTTTCATTCTGCTGCCTCTCCTTTTGTTTGCATTATTCTGGCTTTATATTCATCTTGTGGAGTGTACGCACCTCTACATGTTTGTAAACAAAATGAATGCATACCTCAAGTTAAGTCAAAAAACACTATTCTTATGTAAATATCCTTTGAATGACTCACAGGCAGTAACTGCACTTGTAGGCTGCCTTTATTCTCTCTCTCTCTCTAAAAAAAAAAAGCACAAACTGTCACATGCCATTATGTAATTAATCATAAAAGGGGTATTTGGCTGGGGTAATACTGTTAGTCTTAGAACAGTTCAGTGTATATGCAAGGAAATTACAGATATTGTACAACATCATGTTTCTTTTTAATTAACTCAAACATCGATATGCTCTGACTATTCCAAACAAAAAACAGATTGGTAGTTTAAGGATGCTGTTAATAATTATCAAAATGTAAGACTCTCAGAGGTCTGTGAGTGACATACTACTAATCTGATTCTGATGTATTGGGAGTTAGGGGTACCTTTTGTTTCTGTCTGGCCCAAGGGCTCCCTCCATTATTAATCTGGGATGTCACGTTGTTGTTGTTGTTGTTGTTGTTTTTTGTGTATTTATTGATGGCAGAGAGCAAACCAAGAGCTGAACTAGAAGACATGCCAGAGCCTGTCTGGGAAATGCACCTCACCATAGTTGTACCACTAATGGGTTTATTCACCTTACTTCAATCAACATCCTCATTGCATTGCATTGCCATTGTATGCCATGTATTTGGACAAACTGTTCAAATACATGACAATGCACACAACTACAAACATTTTTTTATCATACAAATTAGAGATTAAGTGTCTACAAAGGCAAATAAATGTAAGCCTACCTCGCAGACTGCACACAAGCAAAAGGGAAGTGGGTCACAGGCGAACCATAACATATTCAAATATTGGCCAATGCAATAACCCTTGGAGAAAGTCTCAAAACCTTGAAGCAGAGATGAAAAAAAAAGTCCTCCTTATGTCCTCTGAGGAGGAAAGAAATTGCAACAACACAGATCTCAACACAGAATAGTGTTGCTGCAAAACAGACCACTAACCCACAGGCACACACACACACACACGTACACGTACTCGCACACGCATTTGCCATCTTGTTCGCAGCATTCAAGCGTTGTTTTCACTTCTCCTGTTGAGTCATGCTGCAGTACATTGAATTGAACAAATCTCATTCTGTCAGCTGACATTGATTTTCACAAAGGCTGAACAGATGAAAGGGATCGTTAGGTTAAGCCCTATAAGCCTCAAATTAAAGACACGTGACAAAAGGAAACGCATTCGTATGACTACGTGTAGGCTGTCTTACCAACTCGGGTCATTTCTGCTCGCTTTTGCCTCATGATAAATAGTCTACAGTGGAGATTAATTACTCCCTTCATTGATTTCCCCCCATGCTGTAATGCCACTAGGATCAATGTTCCCGTTGCAAAGCAGAAAATGCATTGCTCCAACAGACTAACAGGCCAGGTCACAGTCTTCCTGCCACATATACAGTATGTTAACTGACCTGTCAGCCTTTCGGAAATCTCACTCTGCAAGAATGACAAAGAATTTATAGAATTCATTTGGCATTTTTATTTCAAATCTAATTTATAACTGGCAGTAGAATAGTTTTTTTTTTCTTTGGCATTTAATTGAATGAAATGAAGGCTTGTCTAGCAAAATGCTGTTCCAATTTTTAAACTGCCAACACTCATTTGAAAATGCCAAGAAAACAAATAATAGTTTGATATTTTATTTTTGTTCCAAGATGGTGACCATGACGATGACAGAGTTATTTGAGACAAAGTAGAGACTACACACACTGGATGAACAAAATCCCGAAATGAGATCAATCCAAGCAACAGCTATGGTCAAGAAATCCTCGTCTAAAAGGGAAGACACATAAAAAACATTGACATACATATATTTAAATATTATATATCGCGTACATTATATTTCTTTCTTTGTGTTGTCTGTCAGAAACGAACTGTACTGCAGCTCCTTGCTGCTGTTTGTGCGTTGTATATCTGGGAAATGGAGGTACTCTTAGTTATAATAACCAGGGAAACATGTTTAGTTTTCTGTGGCTCCACCGTAGATCCCATTTCGTGTAACGGCTTTATTGCCACAGAGAAACACCAGGCAAGTCTAATCATCTCCTCCAATAAGACTGTTAAGTAAGGCCGCTCCCATCTTTTGTGTGTAACGTTTGCAGACCTTGCACGCTCCCAAAGATGGGTCGCAGGAAAGCGTCTTTCGAAAGGACTCTCTTAGTTTTTATTTCTGCCAGTGATTTGTTCTTTGGTTGCTTTTGTCGACTTGGGTTTATCACAACATGGAATCCATCATCCTCCTGGCAAAGATGGAGCACGTTCTTAGAACCCCCCCCCCTGCTTTCACGACATGCCTTTATACAGCACGCTAAAAGTTTTTTCTCTGCTGCAAAACGATTCTCTGAGGCTTCATCCTGAATCGCGGGCGAGTCATCTGCCCTGACGCCTGGAGAGGAAGCCAAATTTCAATTTATGAGACGCATAGTAGGGAGGACGGGTCTTAAGGAGCTGGGCATCTGTGAAGCAGGCTGTAACGATTTATTATTTTAATAGCTTTGGCCTCAAACTTTGAGTGGCGATGATAACTTGAGTTATCTGGCAACCGTAAAGGTGTCACAGGGTGCCTGACGTCTCTTTTAACAATTTATACCACAACGTTTTGGATGGTAACAAGCTCCTTACACCTTTGATGAACAGCAAAAGGAAAATCCAGAGTTTTTGTCAAACCTCAGTGATTAAGTTAAGACGCTATCAATCGTGTAGATTTATTTCTGTTATAATGTCAGGCAGGAAGGATGATGGAAGGACTAAAAAAATACTCTGACCTGTTGTAAATCAATTTCACACTGTGTATGTGTGGGATGACGCCTCTGCCACAGTTGGAAATGTATCTCAGGAGTTTATCTGACTTCTGTGAGGCTCTGCTCATCGTTTTAAATGCATCTTTAATTATATGGCTTGACATGTGGTCTTTCTTCTCACCTGTATTTTGAACCATGCCTGAAGGTTGTATACCGCCTGTATGAAGCTCATCATTTGCTTGTCTCTTTTAATTGGTATTATTGGAGATGTTCATTTGTTATGGTAAATTCCATGGTCATTTAGCAGGCTTTGGATTTGCGGTTTTGAAATGTGTACAGTGCAGTTATTATTGCAGGGCTAATCCAACATACATTATGGAGATGTATAGAAACGTTCTCTGCCTTGCAGCTTTTCCCTATTTACATATTCCCCTCTGAAGTCAGTGAATCACAAATTGGTTTTTTTTCCCAGACGAAAGATGGGACTCGGTGGGGTGCAAAATTGCACGGCAAAGAAGATTTGTGAGCTCCAAGAAAGAGCAGCCGTGGTTGCAACTCTAGGGTGTTTAAAAAGTCTGAATCAATGTTTTCCGTCTGGAACACTGGGGCGTTTGAGATTAGAAAATGACAAATAATCATGACTCCTCATTTATTTTTCATACGTTTCCATGAGTAATCATGTTTATCACAATTTAAAATGTGCATAATCATTAGCAAATCTAAATTGGTTATGAAACATAGGGTAACAGTGAGGGGCTGTAAATAACACAAACAGTACAAGCCTGAGGATGTGTGTGACACATTTCTTATGGTCTAGATTTGTAAAAAGAAAAAAAAAAGTTAAATCCACATGCATGCTGGAACAAGGCAGTGCAGGGACCATTAAATGATGGGGTTGCCCGGTAGAGTTCCAGTAATAAGCATTCTTTTTAGCTTTGAGAGGCAACAATGTCTACATTTTGCAGATTGATATCAGGTACCCGTATTGAGAACATTAAGCATTTTTCAATTTCACCACATTAAAATTCCAGTACATTTTTTATCTTGTAACCTATATGTTAAGAACTCTGAGCAACACTGGCATTTTTTTGAAGTTGTATGTTCAGCATGTGTCCAAGTATAATGGACAACATTCCACTTGCAGGTATTGTGTAAATATTGTGTAGTGGGTTGTAGCACAAAGATGCAGTCGCCTGTACTGCAGGAAGTGGCACAAGGGAGAGACCAATGCCATATCATTATCTATATATTTTTTATTTATTTTTCTTCTAAAAACAAAACAAAAAACATAAAGGAACAGCTTTAGAAATCTGAACTAGACTCTGTATCTGCAGAAACTCAATATTAAATGATCGGGGGGAAAATGTTTTATCGTCCCTAATAAAAAGCTTCAGTTGTTATTAGAGTATTACATATGAGAGTTTTGCTGGACATTTTTACTGGGCTCTGATCATACTTTCTTACTGCTATCCTGTTATTTTTGACTAATCATTACAACAGTTTTTTTTCTCGTTCACAATTTATCAAGGCTACAGGGGCGAGACACTCTAAGGCCGGATCTCTTTGGTGAAATCCTTTGCAGCTTCGGACAAAGGACAGTTTTGTGCAGTGTTTTTGTGGACAGGGAGACTGACCGACTCTGGAACAGCTGCAAAGGTCAGGAGGCAGGAATGAGTTTACTGATGGGAGTCATCATGTGCTCTTGGGCTGATGGGCGACGATGGCGGCACAGTCCCTTCCATTACTCATGGAGCACAAGCACCTTGGTTCTGTCGCCTCTGTAATTAAGTGCCGCAGTGACAGCCACCTCTGACTCGCGCGCGCACACACACACACACACACACACACACACACACACACACACACACACACACACACCAAACCAAGCCAACGCACCAAGAGTAAGACAAATGAAAAGCTGGGTTGTCCGAGTATATCTGCTCGCCTTCAATGTTATTATTATTAAATACAATTATATTGTTATCATATGTTTATAATATTAAAACGTTTTAGTTTTTCCTCCCTCTAGATTTTCTTTGCATGAGAAGGTCTGCAAAGTAAAAAAGCCAATTGTACAGTGGAGCTTTGTAGATTTTGAAATGCCTCGGGAGAGAAAGGTCTGCATCGTGGTGAAGTAATTTTCAGTTATTTATGGTGAGGTGTACTGGGGCACCTGGACTGTATGAATGTTTAAGTCATCTCTGGGAACTGATTAATATGTTCTAAGTCTCAATACAGTGAAGCTGTTTGGTGTCTGCTTCAAGACGATGTGTGTCGCGTAACCACGAAACAAAGTAACAAACGCAATGGGGCTACTACACTTGGACCTCGTGAAATTATGTCACCATAGTTTTGTTTTTCTCTCTGTTGTCCCTGAAAGGATTTCTAGCCTGTCAATGAAGGAACAATGCCTCGAGTCAGATATTCTATGCAGGGTGCGTCTGCTGGTGGAAGCTCTGCCAAAGCCTCTGTAATGCCGTGATTAATGGACAGTTTTGAAAAGAAGCCAGTGGTGTAAATCGAAGTCCTCATTTTATGTGTGCGTCAGCCTGTCAGATGTAATAAAATGCCAGAATGGGTGCTACGTCAAGGCCGGGGCCCGGCTGGGCTGGAGATGCAGCGTGGTGACGGCGTAAGGAGAGATGGAATTTTAACATTGGTGGGAGCTTGGTTCTCAACGCATCGCTCGCAAGCCTGCGGGAGCCATGAGTCAGACCTCATGATGATGATGACCCGTTTGCTCTCATGCTGCAGCATCCCCACAAATCTTTAAGTTTTCTCTCTCCCGTTGCCATGTTTCTGTGGCAGAAACACAGCATGAAACGCAATCGCCATAAAATGCGGATTCGAATGTTTACATCGCTCAGCGTGAGTCGGTTGAGCTTGCACGTAGGTGTTGAGGCTCTCCAGTCACGGCTGAGGAGGAGGAGGCACAAACAATCGTCTTAGCTTTGTTTTCAGATGCACCAGCATTGTTTTCAGCGCCTTTGCCTCCACAGCATTCCCTTTGCAATGATTTCCAAAATTGCAACGAAAAAAGAAAAGTGTCCATAAACCTGTACTTCAGAGCTGTATCAGTTACAACATCAATCAAAGTTTCCTCCAGTTGTCTTTTCACGCATCTCTGAACCTGCAGAAGGATTTCTGATCCGCCCCTCTCTCCCCCCCCC